>CP142459.1:55765000-56160000 GCA_038049695.1 Cinnamomum chago | reverse complement strand
TCAAGATATGATGTTAACTCCGTTATAGTACTACTTGAACTTGAGCCGGATGCTATGCTCGTAGATAAGGAAGAATACCACACATCCCACTCACCAACACCTGTTTGCTGGACTTCTGAATTGCCCATAGTAAGCCCATCTGTACCCATTTGCTCACAGTAAAATTGAAAAAGTGCTTGTAAATTTGTCTTAATAATTGATAAAGTATTTAAATTTATATAATTCATATTTTTATTTATTTCATCAATAAAAAATTGTACACCACTTAATTTTAACCTAGGATCAAATACGGCAGCTAAAGAAAATGTCATTGGAGCCTCTTTCCAATATTTATTAAATTTTTCTTCCATGTTTTTAACAGGGGTACTCAGTAAATCATGATTTCTAAATCTACAGAATTGTACAGTAATTTTAAAAAGCTTCATTAAAGCTTCATTAGATGTGGGATAATATATCCCGGAAAAAAATACTGTTGAAGTATAAAAAGCTTCTAATAAATCCCTTATATGCGCACATAACTCCCAATGTTCATCACTAATAATCAAATGTTGTGCATGAAAAGCACAAAATTCATTTAAAACAGTTCTTCGGTCAAGTGCCTTGTTTAACAAATCATACATAGAATTCCATCTATGTTCTACCTCCTTAGGTATTTTAATAGGTGATACGCCTTGCCTCGCACATATTTGGGCATACAATTGTCTTTTTTGTGCGGATGTGAAAATAAATCTAGCTATGTCTTTAATAGAATCTGTGTAAGTTACAATATGTTTTAAACCAACCTTTGCAATGAGATTTAAGATGTGACATACACATCTATTTTGAAAGATAGTGCTATCTATCAAAGTTGCAAGTGGCATCTGCATTCTCATTAATTCAATAGCCACTGTATTATTACTTGCATTATCTAAAGTTACAGATAAAACTTTTTCTTTAATATTATATTCATCTAGTTTTTCCAAAATAAATGTACTAATTCTAGTGCCACTGTGTGGCCATTCAAGAGTGCTAAAACTAATTATACGTTTATTAATAATCCATTTTGAATCTATGTTATGTGCAGTAATACAAAGATAACTGTCACCCCCTTGAGATGTCCACATATCTGTGGTTATGGCTATTCTACCAGGAATTTCTGCAAGGTAATTTTTTATATTTATTTTCTCTTCCTGCCAGAGTCTAATAGCATCATTTCTGGCTGTATTTCTTGAAATACTGTGAAATTGTGGTTGACAGTATTCCTGGACCCATTTTTCAAAAAACTCATTTTCAACAAAACAAAATGGTAATTCGGATAATACAATCATTTTAACAAGATTTTGTCTACAACTTTGTGCATTAAAAGAAAAAAGACCTAAACTGCTATTACTACTACCACCACCACCACTAGTACTAGAAATTTGGGTCTGTGATCCAGGCTTCCCTGTTCCTGCATCAGCCGGCTTATGTAAGGCAAGACATTTTTGCATATGTCTTGTCAAATGGCCAGTACCCATTTTTGACGTGGCACCATAAATCTTACTACAAAATTTGCATTTTGCCTTTTCAACTGTTTTTCCATTTTCAATAATATCAAACCTTGTAAATATTTCCCAAACTGGTGAAGTTCTATTTCTCTTGGTTGATCTACGAGAACTTTGAGGAGGAAGTGGTGGTAAATCACCTACTTCATCTTCTAATTCAATAAAGTTTTCATGTTCCCCCCCTAAATTAACAGAAGAAGATTCTGTGGGAAGTCTTCTTGCCATATTTCAAAAAATAAACTTTATAAATAATAATAGTAATAGGCTCTAATAGCCTTCTTTTGTGATAATTAATATAAGAAAGGGGAGAAAATGAGAGTTAATATAATATAATATAAACTTATATATATGGAATCTCAAATTTAAATAATATAAATACCTCTAAATCTTTGAAGGCCCCTTTATCTTGTCTCTTGATGACTTGATGTTTGGCCTTCCAAAAACTTCTTAGAGAGAGTGAAAGAGTTGAATGCTTTGAGATTGAAGTAGAGAATGTATAAAGAGAATGAAAGAGTTGTGTAAATTGGTGAGGAATGAGAATGGGAGGGTTAAGGTATTTATAGACTTTGTAAAATGACAAATGACACAAAATACCCTTTATATGACCGTTTTATGGCTGTTGGGGGGGGGGGGGGTAAAAGTGATTTTTTTTTGAAAAAAAGTACTAAAAATCGTTGGGCGGGCCTGGCGGGCCGGGCGTTGGGCGGGCTGGCGTGCCAGCCGTTGGGCGGGTTGGCGGGCTGGCGGGCCGGGCTGGCGGGCTCGGGCCTGGCGTGCCCAGCGGGCTGATCCAGGCGTGCCCAGCGGGCTGGAGTTCCCAGCCCAGTGGGCTGGCGTGCCTGGCGGGCCCGGGCCTAGCGGGCCAACGGGCCCAGCGACCTTGGCCCAGCACGGCCCGTGTCTCGGGCCGTGCCTTGTGGGCCGGGCCGTTGATCGTGCCGGGCCGTGCCACGGGCCGTTGACCAGCGTGCTGGGCCGGGCCGAACCGGCCCGGCCCGGCCCATTTGACATCTCTACTTTCCCCTACTCTCAACAACCTGAGGAAATCGCCTTGGAATGATCAGATGAAATTATAGATTTTGCACTTATGCAGAGTATATATATGCATTCATGGACGTGAGAGTGCCAAAGCGAGCACTTGAACAAAGATGGATATGGAGGACTGATATACACTAGAGGCAGGGCCGGTCCTGAATTTTTCAGGGCTCAGGGCAAGAGTAAAAGTTAGGCCTCTTCAGCCATCATATATGATAATATCATTGGTGGGTCCCACTGATGTGAAAAATTGGCAATGGGTTGATGATGCCCAAATATAACTATTTGAAAAAAAAAGAGAAGAAAGAAAACTCAGACCAGAATTTAAGCATCATATATGGGGAATTAAAAATCATTGGTGGGCCCCACTAACAAATGAGAAGAACGAGTGTAGGGCTGAAGGCTTGATGATCTATTTGTAAAAAAAAATGCCCTAAATCATCCCAACACTAGACCAGATTCTCCCAGAATTTCAGCCATCAAATATAAAATATCATTGGTGGGCCCCTCTAATGGATACTCAAATAAGTGATGCAATAAGCATTCTCAGATGATTTGATGATGGGTCTATTGATGCCCAGGACGATGGAATCCATTGGATGAGCCCTGCCCTCACCAAATGATTGAAAAAAAAAAAAAAAAAAAGTAGAAGGGATTTTGGGCCCCCTCAAAAAATGGGCCCGGGGCAAGGGCACTTACAGCCCTTGCCCAGGGCCGGCCCTGACTAGAGGAACCCTTCTAGGACTACTTCAAAAGCCCTTGCAGGATGCTTCATCATATGCTTACAAAAAAAAAAGAAAGTGGGAAGCCTTACTCAGTGCATCAGGTTCCCATATACACTCGTACCTCTTAAAATTTGAACACAAAAATCTGGTGTAGAATTAATAAAAACCTTTGATTTTTCTTCTTCTTTCTCTTGTTTTTAGGTAACGTGACCTGAACCCACAACTCAAAATTGCAATAGTAAGCCCTTTTCCAATGTTCCCCGGGCTCGTCACTTAAACCTTAGGCATGTAATGAAGGTCGGAATGGAATAGTTATTCCAACGGAATGATCATTATAGCGTTTGGTTTACACAAAATTGTCGGAATAATCATTACCTCCGGAATCACCATTCTTTTAAGTAGATGAATGACCATTCCACTGGGGATGCAGAGGAATGGCCATTCCATTCCTTTTTATTTTTTTTTTATTGAGACCGAAATGCCCCCAATAATAATATAATAATTTATATTATTAATAATATTATAATTATATTATAATATTATATTATAATATAATTATTTATAATTATAATTATAATTATATAAATATAATAAATTATAATATTTATAAATAATATAATTATAAATTTATATTATTTATTAATATAATAATAATAATTAATATAATATTATTATTAATATAATATATACAAATATTATTAATATTATTATTAAATTAATAATATATTTATTAATATTATATTAATGTATATTATTATTAATAATAATAATATTATTATTAATATACTAATATTATATTATTAATATAATTAATATTAATATTATCAAGGCAATTCCATTCCAAAATTCTAACAAGGGTATTTTTGTCGGTTTTATGTAAATTTTATTTTATTCCGGACATCATTCCAGTGTACTAAACTCAAGAATAGGAATCCAGAGTTCTATTACTGGATTGATTCCTCAGCGTACCAAACATTGGAATGAAAATGATTATTCCTGCCTCATTCCATTTCGGTCTCCATTCCATTCCTGTCTAAAACCATTCCAGCGAACCAAACGCTACCTTAGAATGCATAAAAACATCTGAATACCACCCCAACATCATCAAAGGAGTGTTGGTTTGGCATGTCCTTCCAAATGAGGCCGTTTAGGGTTCAAACTATGCTCCCCCTGGTGACAAGGCCACCCTTAATATGCCAAAGCAGCCGGTAGAGGTGTTCGTGGGCCAGGTCTGGTGGGGCTGGTTGAATTTAGAAACATAGGCCTATATCTGGGCCAATCCCAACATGGACCTTACATGTCGGGCCCAAGCCCATCCATTTAGTCAGTTGGGCCAAGCCAAACCACGCTTTCCATTAGTTGTATAGACTTTCTAGCAATTATTTGGCCAAATCATGACTAAATTAAAAGCACTCCTTATTCATGTCAGACAGGGCTGAGCTTTGGGCTTTCTATTACTTTATCTAAACCCACCCTAATTATTAACAATCCAGTTTATATGAAACCTGTAGAGAGAGAAATTTGTAAAGAGAGAAAGAGAGTGAAAAATTGAGACGCACAATCTTTTTAGTACATACTTTTGGTACGATGCGATTAAAAGGCTAAATTGGATGATATTTTACACTTAAAAGATTAATGTTAACAAAGGAAAGTAAAGTAACTGTACACATTGTAGTATAGCCTATCCTTGTCCCAAATTTATCATTCTTTCCTTGTCTCTCAAATATTTTATGCATATAGTGTTTAAAAAAAAAAAACACATGCTGAATAAAAGAAAATTGCTGTGTATCATTGTAGGACGAAACATCTAAACATGGTATCTAATGGATGAACAAATCTATATTTTAGTTAAAAAAATGATGAAAAAAATAAATGGGGGCAACCACAGAGGGAATAAAATTATGGCGATGATAATAATAGAACACATTGTCATGATAAATCTTGAAAAGAAGTATTAAACGATTGGTCTATAGGATGCTAACGTGATGAGCTTGATTATTTAAATGATTAACATAGGAAACTTGGTTGGAATTTTCTCATTATTCCGTTGAATTCTTTTAATAAATTATAAAAACATCACAATAAGATAATTTGGATTTAATCCTCAAAAAATGGATAATTTATGAAACTGTAATGCCATTTCCACGAACCACGTCAAGCACAACATTTATTCTAAAATTAAAACCCAAAAAAGAGAATATACATCATTTGAAAGTACATGGTGAGATATCCTACAAAAATAACATATTTAATTAGTGATCCCCGTTAGCTCTTGATATATCAAGCTATCTTATAATATGATTTCTTTGAGAAACATACAAGTATTTTAAATAGAAGATTTTTACAATTAAAAAAAAACTTTATGTAGCCTTTTCTAGTATGCCACACTTTGAATTAAAATTTAAAGTCGTTATAGAAAGCCAAATGTCTGAGTCAATAATAGGGATCGAGAGAGATGGATACAACTTTTATTTGGTAGCACATTTGGGATCCCAATTGAAATTCTATCGCTAGTTTAAAGTGATGTCATAACTTATTTGTTAGAAAAGAACTTCACTTCAAAAATAGATAACTTTCATCATGAATAAATTTTTTTTACTAAAAGAAGAATACTATATGTTATTTTCTTCTTTTTAATTATCTTTATCAAAGGGATTATATTCAATAAGGAAACGTACTAAGAAAAAGATGAATTTATAATAAATTTCAGTTGATAAAAATATTGAAAGAGTTGGAATTTAAAAATTAAAAATTAGACTATATATACATCATACTAGAGAAACACACTTTAGATGCACCCTAGACCAAAAAGGTCATTTTAGTTTCCTTCCAACCAAAACAGTCTTTCCACCAATAAATCATTTTTGAGTTATTAGTGTTTTTTACCTAATTTTTCGATGGTCAACAGCGACCCGCTAAGGGAAAAAAGTAGTATTCCGCCATCTTCATCCTCATTTCTTCCCCAAACCCAATCCAATGGAAAAGCCCAAATAAAGAGAAAAGGTCAAACCCGTTTGGAGGATAATATGAGGCCTTCTCTCTTCATTTGGTCATATCCTTCAAACCCAGATGGACTTTTCTCTTTATTTGGTACACCTTACTGGTTTGGATTTGGAGAAGAGAGAGGAAAGAAAATGACGGAAAATTAAATTTTTTCACCTGTAAATAGTCGATATCGACCCTCACCTGTTTGAAGGAGAGTCAACAATGGATCTAAAGGGCATCTAAGTATTTTTTTTAATCCTCTAATAAAAAAGCTGAAAAGAAAAAAAATCCGTACAAAAAGGTGGGTCCAAGGTGAGCCCCATGGAGCTATTTGGATAACATTTTTCCATATACTTTAAAGTTTACATGACATTGATAACATCCCAATTTCAAAAGGGTGTATTGTTGGTATGCATCAAGTCATCCGTGACTCCTTTCAAAGCCCTAGTTATTAATTCTCAGCCAATCAACACAAATCTCCCAGTCTTACATGGTTGGGGGCCACTATCAAATTCTCGGCATACAAACTTTTTGAATAGAATTGAGAGGTCCGAGAGGTTGATGGTTCAAAACTATACTATCGTACTGGAGCTAAAGGGGGGATTTACCAGCTCACCCCGGGCCCATTAAGGACACCCTCCGTTAAGAACAACAACAACTAAAAGATAAAAAATAAAAAAAAATTGAGCATCACATGGAGTTCATGTGTTCTAATTTTGACGGTCTAGATCTTAGCAAGGGTCCAACTTCCCGCGATTCTCGGGCTCAGATGATCCGGACTCTTCTTTTTTTTCGCTTCATCTTCTGTTCGGACTTTCTCGTCGCAGTCTTCCTCTTCACAAATCCCATTTCGCTAGTTTTCCATGCCATTTTCTTTCAACGGTCCGGCTTCTTACTGCAGGTGTCTCTGCCCCCAACTGAATTTTGGGCCACAAAACAGTCTCATGGTGGGCCCCACCCGATGTCTGGATGGCCACCAAATCACTTCATGGTCACCAAAGCATCCGGTAGGAATTCACCTTCTCATGGACATTCTAATCAATGGGTTTTTGTTATTATTGGTTGTAAGCATATTGATTTTGACTGGATGTTTTATTTCCTGTTTTGGCGTGCTTGGATGTTTGAATATGTTGATCCCAGCTCTAGTACATTCAACTTAGGAGGCTTTCTGATTAGGCATTTTGTATTCTTTTAGATATCTAATAGCCTTTGGAAGAAGATTAGAGTAGTGATCTTTTATCCCTATCTTCCCATAATAACTTGTTATTCATATTTGCAATGTGTAGTTTGAAGTGTTGAGTTTGATCTGATAGTGATTTTGGAGCACATCACCCATTTGACTTCATGTAATGTGAAGCTCTATCGACTATCGATCGACGAGTTCTGTTTGTTATGGCTTAGTGGACTGTTGTGGCCATCCTCTGTAATGGGTCATTCATGGCTTAGCATTTGGAAAAGGCCCATATGATTCTTCCAAGGAAGTTTACTGGTCATTGATTGTAGATGTTGTGTGAGTTGAATGGAAGAATAAGTTCCCAATAGATGTTTTCAAACATCGAGAAAAATCCCAAATAAAATCATAAGCCACACAAAGTAATCAAACCGCCATACAGGATTTTAGTGGAAAACCCTTCAATCAGAAGGGACAGACCATGTGGGAAACTTGAGAAGGGAGCCTACTATGAAAATAAGAGTGGGAGCACAATGTGTTCAAGTTTTTGCCCAAAATTGAAAGGATTTGATTAAAATAAAGTATGGTTAGCTCTTTGATGTTTGAGCAAGCTCAGACTTCTTACTAGAAAAGCCTTTCTCCAAAGAGATATAGGATTTATATGAGGATGCATTAGGCATTTTTTTTTGGTAGAGGCACTAAGCAGTTAGAAAATGAAAAATACACAAGAATGACCACTTGAATCTTTCCTTGAGCACCACGAAACCCTAGAACTTTGTTTTCTTTCTTCTTCTCTTCTCACTCCTAGAGCCTTCTCCAAAGAACTTTTGTTTCCTTTATTTTTGTGACCATGTGACTCCCCTCTCCATCTTATTTCTTCTCTTCTTCTTGGGGCACACACTTCATGGGGCTGGATCCCGTGCAAAATCGTAGCACAACCATCCTACTTCAATGCATACCTAGCATCCATACTAGCCAAGTCTCAACAGAATTCTTGATTTTTGTCGTCATATCTTAAGTTGGTGTGAATCATCTTTGTATAAATTGGTTCTCTATTCATTGCGTATCTAATGACAGTAGACATGTATGTTCTTGGTTGGGGAATGATGCCTAAGCATTCTTGCTCAAATCCTTTGTACTCCAACTGTCAGAATGAACCACATATCTTAAGTTGTTGTGAATCATCTTTGTATAAATTGGTTCTCTATACATTGCGTATCTAATGACAGTAGATATGCATGTTCTTGGTTGGGGAATTAGAAAATGAAATAAAGGGAGATGGAAAATGATTTACCAGGGTGATGGCTGTATATTGATTTACTATCTCCACCTAATGCATTTTCTATTAAAGGATTTATTATTTTTTGAAAGGTAAGTACTCACCCACCCACCCACACACCCACCCAAGTCCCTCATCATTAGCGCTTCAACTAAGGATCAATCCTTGGTTGTTTCTATGGAAGGGAGGTACACTGACTAAGCAACCAGTGGATTTGCTAAAGGATAGATTATTCGATAACCATTTATGAATATGCACCTTTATTTCTTAATTTTTAGCCTCTCTTTGAAATACAGTTCTTAAAATTCCTATGCCTTAAATTTCATGCAAACAAATGGGCCTTTTTTATTTTTTATTTTTATAGTTTGCAAGCTTAACTAACTCATAAGTATTATTTTGCACAAGGAAGTAATTCGCTTTGCATAGCTTTCTTCCACTCATCTATCTTTATGAGTTTATGCTTTCTAATAACTTTCTGGTGCTCTTGCACTCTTGCATCTGTAAGAAAGACAAACTCACTGGAGGGGTACTTTTCTGATTGTTGGTGCACTCTTGTAGATCTTTCAATTAAAGGTTCTGCATGTTCTTCTTGAGGAGTCTGTTCCTCTTGCTCAACATCTTCATGTTCTAGCACATTTTCATCACTAATCACTCTATAGATTTCTTGTATCTCTCCTCCACCTTCAACATCCTGCATAAGAGGGAGTGGAGTCAGATCGACGGGGAACATCATTAACCTCACTCTGCTGCATTTTGACTTTTTCAAAGTCTTCAATAGAAAAAAAAAAAAAAAACCCTTCATAAAATACTACATTGCTGTTTCTCTAACTTTTCCTTTAACCAAATTCTTAAAATAGAATTTGAATGGAATTCCCTTGTCATGAAGTTCTGAACTTTGCTCTTTAGGCACATGGACTGATGGACATAAGTTTTGGACCTAATCAGCTTTAGGGTGCATCTTAAAACCGTTTTAGAAATTCTCTATCTCAACACGAGATTGGAGAAACAGTATATACACTTTATATATATATATATAAATGGAGAATATTCTATATATATATAAGCTTTACACTTGTAAATGGTATGATTTCCCTTCATTCATGGGATAATCATCCAAGGAAGAAAGAATTAAAAAATACAGAAGATATCCACAAGTGGATTGCCACAAAATCCTCCGTTACATTTAAAGTTGACTTATCATCATGTAATATTGAGAATTACATAGAGATATACATCCCTTGATTTGGGGAAGATTTAATGGAATGAAAAACAGTGGATGATTCCTCAAGGCATGATGCATGATATTTGGAAAGAGAGAAATTTGCATGATTCTTGGAAATTTGGCAAGTGGGTAGATATGCAAGCATGATGTTGGGGATTTTACAAGTTGGATGATTTGCATGCGAACTTGGCTCTTTGTCTATCACATCTAAGGCAACATGGGGACTGTTTTCTGATGTTCGGTTCCATGCAAGGTGCAATACTCCTTATATGACTTGGTGTCACGACCCGGGCCCGAATCACGGTAACCCCGAGCCGTGGGCTAATACTTACTCCCGTAAATCCCGAATTAACTGAAGTTAAAACGGAATCCACAAGGGATATCAATCTCAATAACCTGTTAAATATACAAATTTCTGCGGAACATATACATTGACAATATCAATTCACTATACATGTATACAAAAAGAATCGAGTCCTTATACATGTATCATTTCCAACTTGGTTCGTCAATTGGTGCATACCCAACACGATACGATAACAATTACTTACATTCCAAAAATGAATGTACAAAATGACTATTCAAAACGTTTCACAAAATGTTACAATCCTTTTCACACTCGAATACCCATCAAACGGTATTCCGGCCATTCCACTCGTTCAAACCTCCTGGAGGAACCGGAGTGGTCTCCTCCGCTGGCGCCGGGGGCGCTGCTGCACCGGCAATGGTAAACGGGCCTGTGATGTCATCAACAACACTAATGAACACGACGGTTCAACAATGTATAAACAATTCTTGTGATAACTCATGTTAGTACATACATTGAAGTCATTTAATTCATTTGGTAACAATTACCGTTCTAGACAATTCTAGATAAGTCCTACAATGACAATAGATAAGATAAAAGTCTATCAGCAGGCATTCATTCATTTCATTTCATTGCCTTTCATTTACTATCTTCCCTCAAAGGAAGGATTCATCTTCCAAATGGAAGGCATCAATCAATATCTATAGATATGATCGGAATATGTGGGACTTACTAGTGTCCGAGCCAGGGACAACTAGCATCACCACGGAGCTCCGGAACGCCCCTAAATCCATCTGCTGCAGCAGGATTATTCAATTCATTGTTACCTTTAGTAACTGTGCATTCTTTATTCATTCAGTGTATTATTTATTCATTCATTCAGTGTATTATTCAATTCAGCTCCGTAACGAGCTTAAGGCATTACAAGTAGTGCCATATTCAGGATTTGCATCACCTCCATTAATTCTATTCAAGTTCACAATCCAATTTCTAAACCAAGCAAATGGATGAGACGCTTGTTATTTAATGTACGTGTTATTCTAGAGGAACATCACTTTCGATAGTAGTTTGTACATTCAAATAACCCAAGCTAACACTCACATAGGTTTAGACAACCATTTGAAGAACTAGTACTTAATTGTCACTATTATTTTCTCTTAAATTCCTTAATCTCAATAATCTTAGATTAGGACAATATTAGTTCCAACACTAATTTATAGACCCCTACTAATCATAGAAAACAAATCTGGTTCCCAAAAATTTCTCAAATTCCACTGGACTCAAACTGACGGTCCGATCGATCGGCTCGAAACAGCTCCCAGTTACGAGCTTGTCCGATCGATCGGATGACAGTCCGATCGATCGGCCAGAAAAACGTCCCAGTTAAAAGACAGTCCGATCGATCGGACCTGGGCGTGTTGCAGGTCCGGGAAAACCTCAGTTTTCTCCCTTTCTATTTCTTCTCTTTTACACATTCAAATCACTCTCATTACACAAGAGGATAGAACTTCATGTTCCTTTTTATACATCACCACTAATCATTTCAATCAATCCACAATAAATTTCCAAAGCTTAATGAAGGATACACAAACTCCAAATCCATGAAAACTCAATGAACTTCACAATGACTAACATTAATCACAAGCAAGTGTTTATACTTGCCTCTTATGAAGTCTAATAGTAAGAGCCCTCTCTCCTTGTCTTGGCTTTGAGATAAAAATCCTCAAATGGAACCCTAATTCCATGAAAATGTAAAATACACAAACCCATAAGCTATTTGTGCTAGATATCATGCCTAAACACTCATTAGGACTTGCAACTCATTAAAGGTTCTCAACACTTACTTGTAGTTCAACTAGAGAAACCTTTAGATCTTTTCCCAAGCTCCACACTTCAACAATGGAGGAAAAAGCTTGACGAAGAAGATGAAGATGCAAACACTCTCCTCCCAACTACTTGGAATCACTCTTAGCTTCCTCTTGAAGCATGAGATTGGTTGAGAAAAGGGAGAATGAGTCTAGGGTTAGCTTGGAATGAAATGAGCTCTTTTCCCCTCATCTCATTCTAATATAAAACCACTTCACACAAGAGCCCCCTCCTATTAATCTTTATTTCATTTTGAGTCAAATGAAACCTCATTTGGTCCATTTGATGTCAAATGGAGTCGCGTCTATTATGAAAGTTGACGTACTACTCGTGATACACGCGTTGGTATCAAGGATTTCCGTATTTGACGAAATACGTGAAAACTCGTATTTACGGAAAAGTCCTTAGCCTAACATGTTTGAGTCTAAACTCACTTTAACGAATTCAATTTCATTTCATTATGCTTAATGCATCATTTGGGACTAATTTGTCTCTCTTTGGTCATTAATCCTCATTAACACAATTATTCATGCTTAATTAGCATTAATCCCGATTAATTAGCCTTAAATCGTGATTAGTTTGGGTCGGGGTGTAACACTTGGAGATTTATTTCCTACCGCCGTGCTGATGCATTTCAGTATTTTAGTATTTCCATATCCATCTCACATGATAATGCTGGAAATTTTCATTAACTATATTTGGATTTCATTGCATTGGCTCACATTTCCCTATAGGCATTGCCAAAGAATATGAAAAATATGATGCACCAGGGGACTCCAAGACCCAATGGGGGGTCGAGGGGGCGCTGTTTCCTCTCTTGACCTTTTCTCCTTTGTTTTCATAAAGGAGGATAAAAATTAGGGTACATTTGTCGTCTTTTGCCCCTCATCTTTTCTTTTGATCTTCTGTAAGAGGAGAAATTCTCAAAGTAATGAGGGCATTTTTCTCTTTTGCCTCTATGTAAAGATATGAATGAACTCACGTATGTGTCCCATCTTAACATAACTTTGAATTCACTGGGAATCTCACTCACAGGAACGTGAATGAAGTTAGTTAGTTCCATACTGGGCCCTCCCTTTGAAAATCCAAATTGCTCAAAATGAATACTCTCATATGGAGACTTCCCCAAATTCACTCCAATAGGAGCTGGTCCCACCTTCTTATTGAACCCCCTCTCGTAAAAATCCAAATCGCTCAAAATGTTTTTTATTTTTTTATTTTTGGACTATGGAAAGAAACTTTATGTTACAAGCTAATCAATGGTCGTAGGAGTTTATTGGAGTGGCATAAGGCGTGGCCACACTTGTGTTCGATGGGTATCCTTGAGGTCTTTGACCAACAGGACTATTCCCCAGGGTGGCACCTACTAAACCCCCACAAACGCACATTGGACAAATCTGAAGTAGGTTTCGTACGCAAGATGTGTCTCAACTTGGCTGAGTTGGTTAGCCTCAATGGCTCAAACTTGAATGAGTTGGAAAACCAACATGGAGAATATTTTATATTACAAGATTTGTAATAAACTATATAAGGGCATGCAAATAAACTCAAAGAACTCAGGGATACCTCCACATTGATATATGCATAGCAGAATAGGTAATATTTCCTTTTACAAGAACGATGAACTGTGGAGGATGCAATCTTGTACACTCCTGTCAACCACTGAAGAAGGCATAAATTTTTGTTTTAATACTTTTGACCATTGTACTGTACAATACTTGTGAATAACTCCTTTACCTGATAGCTATTTTTAGTGGGTTTTAATGTTTTATACTTACAAAAATGAAAATCTATCTTAATTTCTTATTTTCTCTTCCAATTTCCAAATAATGCATGCTCCCATCATGCTGCTTTCTTTTCCAGGTTCCTCTTTCCCATGTCTTGATTCTGCAATTGAGATTTAAGCTTTGAGAAATTATCCAATGTATCTTGATATACATGTATCTCTTTCCAACCTTGTGAATTTTTGGCCTGTGGGTCCTTTTATAGAATATAGATGCAAACTGTTAATCTCCATGTTCACCCTTGTTAGGTGGGGGACCATAACGGCATAACATCATTTCATACCCATTGGGGTGAATTCATACCAGAAGGTCTGACTTATCTGTACTGGATATAGTCACTCCTCTTGGCATGATTAAAACCTGTTCTTTTTTTTTTTTTCTTTTAATTGATTACTGGGCATATAGCTTGTCAATGCATGAGAGTAGGATCCAAGAAACTGTTTGTCTTCATGAAATGTGGCCTGATAGTTTCAAAGTATCATATATTGTTATAAACATGTCTGCTTTCATCTGTGTTCATGAGTAATATTTGCTTTATATAAATGTGATTTCCTTTCTACCTGTGATAGAAAATCGACTTATGCAGATCTATCTGCAGTGGCCGATGGTGATTATAATTCAAAGTCATTCCCTTGAGTTTCCGATTCCTTTGCCATATAACTACACATGATAGCACAAAGCATGCTCAGCTTTTAGCCATGATATTTGGAATGTCAAGATCCATTACCAGAATTGCTCAAATCTTTAATGGTGAGCCAACCTAATTGATCCTTAAAATCAGGCCGGCTCGAAGGTAAAAAAACTCAGCCAATAAAATGTACATGCTGCTTTTTAATTTCTTCCAACTCTTTTTCAATCTCAGGACAACATTTTAGCAATTATTTTAATACTTGCTTTTGAATGTGCCCAAAAGTATAACCCGTTTGATTTTTTTGACAGGAGATGGTTATCCACTTGTTTGAAGTGGTGATGATGTTTTGCCTTCACCACCTGAGAAAGAGCCAAAGAATGGTAGACCACAAAAAAACTTTTTCGATATCTGTGTGCCTAAAATGCATAGGTATAACCATTCATTCTGCCAAATATCAAAAGTTATGACTGACCTTCTTGAAGGTTAATCCATGTTGCTCAAGACATATATTAGAACACAGAAATGGGCTATAACTCATTATAGCTTCTTGGAATTACTTACTATAGCCATATATATATGTGTACAATATTGTGAGATATTAAGATATATTTTACTTAATTTGTTAGCCAGGTGGGACATGTATGTGCCTTGTTCGAAATGTTAGACCGTTGTATGTGCCTGGTTCGAACTGTTAGACCATCCTCTTGGTTAAGGAAAGAATGGTGGACACCATCCGCTTGCAGTCAATAGGCTTTGTTAAGTATGCATCCATCCCCACTTCCAAGCACTTAGCTTCATCAGATGACATTGCATGTGCTGTCAGTGCAACAATGGGAATGTGTGAACCAGTTCCATCCTCGAATCTTCTAATTGCCTTTGTTGCCTCATAACCATCCATCTTTGGCATCTGCAGTTGGTTTCAATTTCCAATAGCATCAATATAAACAGAAAGTGATTTTTATTTCCACTTCTATGGAGGATATAGATTCAATATCCAACAATTCAAATGAACATTTTTTTAGGGTTCGTTGGGGCAATATCATGGGTGTGTTCAGACAAGTTGAATATTGATACTACAGCATGAGAATACGAATACAATTGTTGAATATTATAATTTTTTCAGGACTGACGAGTTAATTTTGTTGTTATTACTATTATTACTGTTGCTAGCACCTGTGGTACTGGTACCCATACCGACAAGGTACGATATGGGTCCATGTGCAGCAATGCACAAGGGATATGATGCGAAATTTCAGGAAACATTAGGGCTAACTGAAAATGCCCTAATCCCAAAACCTTCTTTAAAAGAAAAGCCACAACAGAATAAGAGGAGGAGGAAGAAGATGATGAGAAGGGTGTACCTTTCACCGACGACTGGCAATGACCTAGCCATCGCCAGACGACCGGCGACGATCTCCTACTCTGCTTCTTCTTTTCCTTTCCTCTTTTACCTTCCCTCTTCTTTCTCGAAGTTTTTGTCTCCACTCGAGTCTCGATTGATGTGACGAGACAACTGGCAGAACATATCATTTCCCTTCAACTCCTGCCGCTGTTACTATGGGGCTCTTCAGATTTGTGGTCCCCACGGTGGGCCTAAAGATCCAACAAACCACCGATTTCACTTTATAATGGGAAGGGCTTGGGGCTCATTTCCGAAAAGGGCATTTTATTAAACAGAAGGCTGGGGCTTAGTGCCTAGAAATGTCTTGATTCTTTTCTTATTTGTCTTTTTGCACTTTTCCCCTTCTACGTGCTTTAACCTCATTGAAAATTTGATCCACTCAGTGGGCCTCACCATATTTGAGCCCTAAATTGAAATTAACTAAATATTCCACTTAAAATAAATCCCTAATCAAATATCTACGTGTATATATTGCTAGAAATGCTATACCCGTGTCCATGTCCTAAAATTTTTAAGTTGGTGTATCGAACCCTCGTACTCCGTGACTGTGTCCATATCTGGGGATCATAGGTAGTTGTGGTTGGTATTGTTATTATTGTTATCGCTTCCAATATCATCATCATCATCTTGGTACCATGTAAATATTTTAGATCTATACATAGGCAGGGCAAAATCTATCAATTCCATTTTTATGGTCCCTAGCAAGAATGCACTTATTCCAAACTTCACAGAATTTGAGTACATGCACCTAAAATTAGAAGCAGACAATTGTAAGATTTAAGAAAAATGAGAAACAAATTTCATAAAACATCACAAAACCTTAAACAAGTTAAAGTTAGGTTGTTCTTCCTTTGCTTGTTGAAGATGGTTACATATCCAGTTTTATGTATGATAGTTGGATATGGTAAAGAAATTAATAGTGATTATTTTCGGGCGAATTATTTATTTTCCATTCTCAACCCCTATGGGAGCTAGAAGAAGAATATCAGTGTCGTATTGAAGGGTAGAGCCATGGCCTACAAGTGGTCACATTTGTGCAGTCACCATTAACATTTAACATTATTGCTTGCAACCATCCGAAAGTGGGTGGTAATGCTTGCAGGTTGGAAGCATATATATATATATATGTATTTTTTTTTTTGTGCCACAATGACAGAGATATCAAATCATCTCCTTAATTGTCATTGGGTTGAACCAATCTGTAACTATTTTATCTCTTCAGAGCTAAATCTCCTACTATTATCTTTTGGTGATTTTATTCCATCTTGTGGTAGGCCATATCTCCACACCCCTCTCCAGTCTTGACTTCTATCTGCGTCTTCTTGGGATATGGTATAGGGCGAAAGGTTCTTCTATCAGTTCTTGCTAAAGCCATGATGACACATGATCAACATCAGTTCTTGGATCACATATTGATGGTGTCCAATCCTCCAACATCAATTTAAGGGTGAGTGTGAAAAAGAACTATAATTGGGTGAGCAGTCTTATGCCAAGATACCTATTATTTCATACAGTCCAGCATACTTTTTTTACAAATATTTTGTTAATCTCACACTAAGGCAAACCACTTCTCATGAAATCTCCTCCTTTGTTCATTTTGTGAGTGAGTACTTGAAGAGAACAATGGAACATGGACTCGTTTGTTTTCATCTTACTTTGAGGGTGGATCCACATCCTTCCTGTTTTATTGATTCTTTTTTACTTTTTTTAGTGGACTGTTTGTTACTTCTAAGAAAAATACTAGAATGGATTTTTAAATTTTTTATTTTATTTGTACTATTGAAATTCCAGTATGATAGACACCTTTTATACCAAGCGTGACAGGGGAACGGCCGATCCGCGCAGTTCCGCACTGTCATCTAGCAGTCCCACCATGAATGATGGCTTAATACCATCATTCAGACAATCTGTTCACTTTATGCTATTTTTTTCCCATTGGATATTAACTGATTATCATTTTCCCATTTACATTCCATTTGAAGGCCACCCATCAGAGGGCTCAAATTATCCAATAGGTCTGGTTTGAACCATGTTTTAGGTGGATGTTTCTTATCCACTGTCCCCATTGCTTTATGTCCAGTGGGTGGTTTCTCTATCGCATCATGGTAGAAATGGATATCATATCATACCTGCTACAAAACTATCATAAAGCGGTAGCATGAAACTACTAAAAGCTGTAATTTAGGCTTGGCTGAGTGTTTACTGACCTGACAGTCCATGAGGATTAGATCAAAACTTGGGATTTCCTGTGACACTGTTCGAGATCTGATTTCACCATCTTGCTGAGGTGCATTTTCTCTTCTACACTCCGAACTATGCGTGCATTTCAGGGTATCCACGGCCTGCAGTCCATCTCCCACTGGAATGACTGTTGCTCCCATTTTTTCTAGCATTATGGTTGCTACTCTCTGCAGCACTGGTGTGTCTTCTGCCAGCAATATGCATAATCCTTCAAGTGATTTGTGACGGGGAGTGGATTTACTTGCAACCACGCAATCTTGTTCATTGGTACTTTCACTCATCATTTGATATTCAATGGGTGTGATGTTTGTTGACCTTCCTGGTTGTTTTGTTGTAACTTGTGAATGTAAATTCCCTGATACTGATGCCTTTTGGTCATATAATGACTTACATTTCAAGTCTCCTGTATCATCAATGGGCCAGATTTGACATTGTTGTTCTTGCTTTTTGTTCCTCTTTTCTTCTAAATGTACCTGGCTAGACTCATCTGTGTTATTACTATATTTCATGTGAGGAACATCTTTCTGTGGTGCTTCTGGCTGTGCTTCTAGTTCTGCTATCGTTTTCGTTCTTTTGATGACTTCATCATTCTTATCATTGTCTGAATGGTCCATGTTACTGTATCCATCCCTGTACATAGAGCTGATGAAATCTTCAGAAAATTTCATTACATTATCACATAGAACCATTCTGTTGGGACTACGAACAATTTTATCTAGGTTGGTTGTGAAAATAGAATATGCTTTTCTTGAATTTGCCATCTTGAAGTGCGATGGATGAGATGCCAAGGTTCTTTTTCCCTTTTCTCCCTCAATATGAAATGTACCTCTTGAATCATTGCTACTCCTGTCAGATGTGTCAGAATCATCTGAACTGGCAGCATCGAAATGAGTATGATCTATTTCAAGGCATTCATGCAAATCATGTGTTGCTGAGGTGTTACCTTCTCTTTGAAATTCAGATTTCCTTTCTTTTATGACAGCATCCAAAATCTGAATCATTTTTGCCTTGTAGAGTGGTCTGCTTACCATCAACAAATGCCCTTTCTTCCGAAGCTCCATTTTAATGACACCAGATGTATCGTGGTTTACGACCCACACAAACTTCGCTTTCCCACAGTATTTATCTAGGAAATTCAACTGCTCCTTCCATATGTTTGTACTAAGATCCAGTAGCCCAATGTCCACTACGATGATGAGATTTAAAGGCTGTGCTTTTTTGGAGTTCATTTCTTTGGGAGAAGCTCTCATTCTGCTCATTTCACTGGTTGAAGACTCTTTCACAAAGCAGCACCCAACATTTCTACTGCTTTGAAAAGCTTCTTGAAGGATTTGAGTCAATTCATTCCATTCGGATGCTTCCCATGTGCAGACCCCTTTTCTCCTTAGCCACTGAGACATGATTGATCTACCAGTTCTTCCATTAAGTGCAAGCAATACCTGCATGTATGATTTTGGAAAATTAGTCCAAACGTCGATGTACTTCATTCCAGCTTGCAATTTAAAGAGTAGATTTTTTAAAAGGTCAATTTTAACAGTGTATTGTAGCTGAAAAGTCAATTATAAGCCAAGAAATATTTCTGAGCTTGGATGTAACCCAAACTACATCAACCTAATATTTGGCAGAAGGATGGTCAATCATTCCTATTGGTATTGTGCAAGGTAGTGTATACAAATATGAAGGCCTTTAGGCATGATACATTGTACTGATTCTCTAGCTTCACATCTTTGATAAAGTATCGAAGTGGAAGAGAACTGTAGGAAATCAAAACAAATAACAAATATTATCTTCGTGCAGGTTAGTGGTTCTAAGATTAATGGGAATGATTTAGTCAAAACTAAAATCCACTTGAAGCCATAGGTTGATAGATTTGTATTCCTGAAAGCAAATAGAAATTACACAAGGCTAAACGCTTGATTATGCTATTGTTCAATATGATTAGTTCAAGATCGGGGGAGGGGTGTCACATTGGAGACAAGCTAATGGAGCATTATCTGATTGTCGAAAGCCACTTTGACTGAGGGACATCTTTATAGAATGACTATTGATCATACATTTTCTTATGAAATAATGAAACTGAATGATAGGTAAATAGAAACATTAAAACATGATGAAGTGTGTGGTTGAGATGCATTTGCTTAAATGGATCTGGGAAGTAACAAGGATAGGATTAGGAAAAAAGTACTTGATGCAGGAGTAGTTGGCCTAGATTTCATGGCTCCTATGATTGATCAGGCCCTTGATTATTTGGATTGATTTGATTGATCAAATGGCCTTTTGATCCATTTCAATAGGGCCTTTTGATCCATTTCAATAGGGGCCCAATCAAGAAATGGGTCTCAAATCCAACATTGGATAGTCAAGATGGGCATGAGATGAGTATCAAACTATGATTCGTGGATACTTCAAAATGGGCAATGTATCATGTCGTATCGTATCCGATACTTTACTTTTTACATGTAAAATTTGTGTCCCTGCCATGTCTATGGCGTGTCCTTGCCGTATCTGGGCATCATAGGTATCAAATTCGAGAACAAATATGTTGAAACTAATGGGGACCCAAATCAATGCCTTAAAAGTCCATTTAGACAATCAAGCTCAAATAAGTCCTAACTAGGACCATGTTGGATGTCCAGAGCTGGCCCATGTTCACACTACATTGGCTAGTTCTACAAGAGCAAAACATGGGGCCCACGACCCATATGCTGTGGCATGCCAAATGACAGCCTATGCAAGCAAGATGTTAATTGAAAACTTTCCAAAGAAAAATCTTAGGGGGGAAAAGTTTCTAAAATATAAAAAGGAGCCAAGTTTAAACGAAGCAAGTGGAGAGAAAATCTCTCCCATATGCGCTTCCAAATTCAATTTTGAATTTCTTGGGAAAATTTCTATTTTATTCCCTCTTTTTAGTTAAGTTGTTGAATTATTTAAGGGCTTTTATTTATAAACATTTCTTTATTAGTTTGATAGGATAGATGGCTAGGATTAGAAGTAGATTAGGGTTTCTTATTGTGTGAAAACCATGGATTAAAATATTGGCCAACACCGGTATGTATTAGTCAATATGTACCAATATAGGTTTATAAACGAAATTTTCTTCTCGGTGTCAGTTTCAAATTGCGAAAATCTCTCCAAAATATCGACTGATATTTTGAAAATATTGGCCGACAATCCTAAAAGGCCTAAAATTCTCAAAAGGGACTCTTTCATCTTCTTCTCCACCTCTTCTCCTTAAAACTCAATATTTGAAGGGATTTAATTGCTCCACATGGCTACACTCTACTAAGAGACCATTTTATAAGCAGTTTGTATTCTTTTTTTTTTCCATTCAAAATTGCTTTAGCTAGAAGCAAATCTTCTTAGTTTTGAGCAATTTTTCTATTTTTTGAAATTTTCATAGGTTATTTTGATTTTTTAAAGTAAAAGTATAAATGAAGCCAAGGCCTTGCTAGATTGAGGTAGATTTGGTTTTAGGTTTTTAGTTTATCTTAGATTTAGTGATTTTGAGCTTAGATCTAGAAATTTTGGCTTTGAAAATCTGGAGTTCTCTATTTAAAATCTTATAGATTTTGTCAAATTAGTTAGTGAAAATGCTTTAGAATGTCTGAGATTTTCTTGTAAGTTTTTTATTTGCTATAGATCTAGTGATTTAGAGTCTTGTTCTAGAAATTTTTATTTTGTTTGGGACTTTTTGAAATCTTTTGGGTTTGTTAAAGTACTTAGTAAATAGTTGATTAAATGTATGAATGTTAGTAAATATAGCAATCAACCTTGTTTAATGTCCAGATTTATAAGATTTAGGTTAATTAATTATTTTTAGCCTATTTTTTTTTATAACGGTAAAATTTATTGCTCAAAAAAGAAAGAGAACAAAAGATTACAAGAAGAAACCCCCATATTATTTTTAACCTAATTATTTTGGAGTTTTTGAGAATATAATATTAAAAATATATTTCTTTTCAAGAAATAATTAAAAATGTATTTATATATATTCATCCTATACTTCATGTATGCTAATTTCCATGTTCTCAGGCTCAAATAATTTGAATATTTCAATTTTTTTTGGATATATTTGAATATTGTATTATTTGTTTTCAAGAAATTATCAAAATTGTGCTTTTTAAGATTTACATTTAATGTATACTTTATATATGTTACTTCTCATGTTCTTAGGCTCATAATATATTGGATATTTTAAAGTTTTTTAAATTCTAAAGATTTCGTGTCGTTTTCTCTTTTGTAGATAAAATGATGTGTGAAGTAGATTAGAAAATGTTGACAAGTGACGCAACTCGGATATGCGATAACATGTGGGAAAACTCCATGTGTGCGTTTGCTAAAGCCTGGATGGATTCCATGCAAGGATTAAATCCACAATGGGGGTTGGCCCAATCCCAAGCGTCCTGGATGGATTCCATGCAAGGATTAAATCCACAATGGGGGTCGGCCCAATCCCAAGCGATTCAACACACCGGCATTCTCAGCTTGGGAAAAATTACTCACACAATCAAGCTGAAATTCTTTATTCAATAATCATGACCTATATCTCCCAATGGGGGAATACAAATACATAGGAAAGGATGGGATTGAGACGTCCCTTTCTTGCTTTTAATCCCTAAATGTAACGCCCCACCCTACACGCATGCATGATATTGTCCACTTTGGCCCACGGTCCTCATGGTTTTGTTTCTGGTGGACCTCAACCCACCAAAAGGGTTAGATTTGGTGAAGAGGAGGACCAGGTATCCTCATCGTCACTCTCTATACATCAGCAATAGTAGTCCAGACAATCAGCTTTTGTGAAGAGGAGATTCTCTAGATTCAGAGGTCAGAAACAGTGGCAGCAGTAAAAGTTTCAACAGTTTGGCCTTTTGCATTTAATTAGGAGGATGAGGATGCTTCAAGAATTGAATTGGGTTATGTGAAAGCACTGGATGTTGTAAGAAGCCATGTACCAACCTAAAAGCTTAAGCTGATAGGTGGAAGGCCCATACAGGTATATTAGGACATGTCAAACCTATTACTTAGGCGATGTGGGATGTGGGACTTCCCAACACTCCCCCTCATGTGCCCAACAGATTTCATGGACGGGCCCTGTCACGTGGGCTACACAAAAACAACGGGATTGGAACCCGCTCTGATACTATGTAAGGTAGGAGATTGGAAATGTACGCAGATTAGTGAAGTTTCCAATAATTACTTTCTCAGAAGGACTTGGATTGAGGTATGGTAGTGAGGCTTATTTGGCATTCATTTTAGAGAGTCCGCTACTGAAGAAGATTGGAGATATTCATTGGTTTGTGAATTTCTGGGTGTTTCTAGAGGAGATATGGAGTTTACTGGTAGTTAGAAAACTTGACATCATTATTAAGTTAATGTTAGAGGCAGTATCAATATTCAAGATTCAGTGTTACATGGCTTCAGTAGAGTTGAGAATTGGAAGTATAGTTGTAAGATTTGTTAGACAAGAATTTTATGAGGCCTTTTGATGGATTGAGGCCTATCAGAAACAAAACTGTGAGGCCCGTGGGCCAAGGCGGACAATATCATGCATGCGTGTAGGGTGGGGCGTTACACTAAATCTTCTCTAATCTAAAAACGCAACCATATATCCTAAAATCGTGCAAGACAATCCAAATCAAAACTAATCCTTAATTTAAAGACCACTAATTAAAAAAAACTTTTACTTAAGTGGATGGTCCTATTGGGCCTATCTGCTGCGCTCAATGGGACCTGGTTGACCCATGGGTTATGAGTTTGATTTGCATCAACAAGGTTGTTGGAGGTCTTAAAGGAGGTTTCATTTCCTTTAAAAGGAGAAGATAGGAAGCTAGAGTCATTTGAAATTTATTCGAGTAAAAGCTTGTTTCATCTCCTTACCTATAGTGCTTTGATGTTTTTACCTTCTAAAACTGTTTGGCGGTCCTTGGCGCCTCCTAGAGTTAAAACTTTGTTGTAATGCAATGTTTAGCAATCTTTTAACTTTAGAAAGCCTCAAGCCGTGCAAGTTTGCACTTCCAAATCTAAAGTTTGCCTTGCATTCATGCGCCCACACACAAAATGCAGCCATCTCAAGTTGCTAACCAATATACCCAAAATGCCTAGGCATTAAAACTATGACAAACTAACTACTTAACACCATATGTTAGGTTGTATTTTTTTTTTTTTTTTGATAATGGAGGGAACCGTTGATAATTTATTTCTCCATTGTGTCATGGCTAGAATTATTTGGTGCTTTTTCTCTGTGCATGTTCAGAGTATTGTTTTCTTTCCCCTTTCTTTCCGTGATCTCATTGAAGGTTGTTGGGTCCTTTCCCAATTAGAGAATAAATCTTATGGAATATCTTACCTTTGACAATTGCGATTTGGGAAGAGAGAAATAAAATAAATTTTGAAGACAAATGCTCTTAGATAAGAGATCTCATGTGGAGATCCAAGTGGGGGACTGCAAGGGAATGAGTTCAATGTTTTTTAATATTTATTTTTTATTTGACTTAGAGAGTTCCTTAGTCATCAAGAGTTCCACTCCCATTGTTAAAAAGAATTTTTTGTGCATCCTTATAAAACGAGGGCAATGGAGTGAAATATGCATGGAAGCTCCCTTGGCAAGCTATGCTCAACAGGAATCAGTAGACCAGTAAAAAAATGATAGGGGAGTTGGTTTTGGTCTTCTTGGGACAGTGTGGCACTATCAATTATGATAGATCTGAAACTGTAGCATTAAAAGAAGGTTTGAAATTGTTCAAAGAAAGTTTTATGGTTGACACTTATGCTGGAGGCATACTCCATAAATGCAACAAAACAAGCACAAGATGGATCTCAAACACCATGGAGAATGGAATCAGCTGTAAAGGAAAAGATTGATTGCTTCAATGAATATTATTTTGTGCATATTCCAAGAGAATGGAATTGAGAGGCAATCTCTTTGGAAAAATCAGAAGAATCCATAACACAAATTATTATTGTAAACTCTATTACTTTGTAATTCTTTTCCTTTTCCTTTCATGGTCTACCCCCTTGTAATTCTTTTTATTCACGTAAATCTTTAGTACTTTAATAAAGTTCATTCTCTTTCTCTGAAAAAAAAAAGAAAAAGATTACAATACTCTTTGGAAATGCTTGCTTTGTCCATTTTGACGTTTTACCCAACATTCGGCGAGAAATGAAACAGTCAAGAAAGTAAATACCAGCATAATCTTCAGATTGTTGGTGATAGATATAAATACTCACCATTAAGCCATGTTCATCAAATTCTATTTGAGAATGCTGTCCTATGCCATCTACATTGGTACTGAGAACCAAATATAGTTGCATCAATGTCCCTGGACTATCTTTCTTTACAACTTTGATTTCTCCACCCATCTTGTTAACCTGAGAACATTCATCATAAGATAAAGCGAACATGCTATGAACAAGGTTCAGAAGTTGATGATGTGATGAAAGGAAAATAAGAATTTTTTTTTTCAAAGATAGCAATCTAGTTCTCTCTTTTGCATTCAAATACCTATCTTAATATCTAGCAACACATCTAATTCATTATGTAGCCACTGTCCAATCAGGCACCGTGACACTACTCAGCATCCTGAGTAGTGTCCCAAATCTGCATGCATGAGGACTGTACCAAAAGTGTCTACTTAACCTTTTATTATCGTTTCAGAAATCAGATTATATTAAATGAATCTCTCTTAATGCATTGTAAAGTGTAAGTGGCATTCCATGGCCACTTTGAAGATGCTCCTAGAATCCTAGTGGTAAGAATTGGTAGGATTTGAATTCCCAGCATTGGACCCCCATCAAACTAGCTTATGCTGATGGGTGGGTTATCTTTTAATTTTTTTTTAAATGGTTATATCATTCAAAATGATCAAAGATGTCATTGTGTAGAAAGCCTTTGCATCAGCTGGAGCATATTCCGATCGAAATATAAACGATATGAACTACTTCAAGTCATTTTTGTGTAGAAACTGAAATGCTCAGTCTTGGTTTTTCAGAAAATTTAATAATTTCAGAATATTAAGTGGATCCTTGTGAAATAGATTCCTTTGATGGTCTATGTGGAGTGCAGATGTAGATTCAATTTAGATACTATAAACCTTTCGACTTACCAAGGTTCGCACTATGCATAAGCCAAGACCTGTTCCCCCATGCCTGAAAACAGCAACACAACTTAGAAAAAGCTGTTGGAACTTTCATATTTTACAAATTGTAGGTCATATGAAGTGTACACCAAAATATAAGACATAGTTTAACAGGATTTGAAGAATTATGTGGTGCATACAGCATGTGATGTTTTTTATTTTTTATTTTTTTATTGCATTAATAAGTTTATGGGTACTACTATATTCCAATCAAAATTGTTGAGTTGTTAAGATCCAGTCTGGATTTTTGTTGTTCATGAACTTCAAGGAGTTCATCAATCATTTCTAGGTGTATATCTTGTGGGACGTCTGTTTTAGTTTCAATAATAAGCTTATGAGCTATGACTGTTATGTCCCAATCAAGTTGGTTGAGTTCTTAAGTAGTGTTCAGATGTACCCCACGTTGCAAGTGGTTTGATTTTGTTTTTTGGTGAGAACCATCCTATTATGTTTTGTTAAAGTTATGGATTTGGAATCACATTATACAGGGTAATTTTAATACACATTATACAGGGTGATTTTAATATGACAATGCCACCCCAAATTACTACCGATTAGCACTTATACGGCCTGTTTCTATCAATGGATTCCAAGAATTCATTTATGAAGAATTAGTAATTCTCCAAAAGCTGCCCCTGAGGTGGAATTCCTGAATCCTCCTCTTGGCTGGAGCATCCAGAAATGCTTAAGGAGGTTGGAATTTGGGAATTTCAAAGGATAGAAGTAACTTTTCAGGTGGTTGGAATTCAGAAACATGGGATTTGGAAATGCCAAGGAGATAGCCATCGCATCATTGTCCAGAAATCCCAACATCACAAATTCTTATAAGGTATTCAGCAACGGGGCCATAATGGTTTGGGATGGAAATGCATAAGACAGTATACTACCTAAGGTGGTTTATGGATGTCTACATTGCCACTTGCCCCAGGTTTATAGTGGAAAGGACAACATCCATCTGCCAAATTATTCAAACTTATTTAAGTTTGACGTCTAAACACTGTAAACTAACCACGGGACAAATTAAAATATATAATAGATTGCATACAATCGGGTAGTTGATGGATCGGCTTGTTCAAAGCTTTCAAAGACTGACTCCCATTTGCTTGGATCAATTCCTGCACAAGATAGGGATTACCACTAGTGCATACTGAAAGAAAAGCATATATGAAAGAACTCAGTTATTGGTGTTTAACATTAGGAAGAAAAGCAGCTAACCACAGCCTGTATCATCGACTTCAAACCAAAGTGTGATTTTGTTGTCCTTTGTTCCGTCTTCCTTTGCATGGCTCACATGTTGCTTTGACTTTGGTGCAGGCCGTGGGTCCTTTTTATCAATGTATAACTTCTCTGTGTTATTATTGGTCCTCTCACACCATCCCCGCAAAATAATGTGACCCGCTGCAGTATGTCCAGAACCAAAAACTTTGTAAGCTCATTCCTTTTGTTCTTATATAATAATCATGCGATCATTTTATGATGCTTAATTTTAATAAAAAAAGGCATTACTGTCTTCATTTTGGAGCAATTCTATTTAGCTTTTTTTAAGAGCATGCAAAGTCCATTCATTTCATTGTCCTTACATAAGTACAGAAGAGAGCTAGCTAATTTCATAATATAACAAAGACTTAACAAAGCAGAAGTAGTTTGGAAGAAGACAATATTGTGAATGAATTGGTTACTGATCCAATGAATGGTCTGCCCCTTTTACAGTTGCAGAGTATGAAATTATAACAAGATTATCCCCTTGATTAGTACAATCAATATCCCCTTCATTTGGGTAACTACAATCTATCCAAGTAAATACATAACGCTTGTAGATTACATATTACAATGTCTAGGGGGAGCGATATCTTATGCGGTCCTTCACATGTATAGTTCTAATACACCCCTTCCCCTTTAAATTGATGCTAGGAAGTCCTTTGACAACAATTTGTCTAAGAAGAATTGATGTTTAGCCCATGGGAGAGCTATAGTGAAAATATCAGCAACTTGAAGATCAGCAGTGACATGATGAATGGTTATTATGGCATTGTCATCAAAGGCTTTCCCGATGTAATGACAGTCAAGTTCAATATGTTTGGTCCTCAAGGAAACCCGGTTTAACTGTAATTTGAGTGGCATTGGTTTTGTCAACATGGAGAGGAGTGCCACAATGCTGTGGAAAAATAAGCTCATGAAGTAGTAGTCCCTGGAGCCAAACAATCTCAAACAAGCAGAGGCCATGGAATTATTCATCTTCCTCAGAGGATTTGGAAACTCGGTTTTGCTCCTTATATTAATATGAAATTGAGGCATTACCAAGATATATATACACCATCCAATCGTAGAATGACCAGTGTCGAGACATCCTGAGCAATCAACATCATAGTATGCAGTGAGATTGAGGTTATACCCAATTGGAAAAAAGATACCACTTTTGGATGTTCTAAGGAGATACTGAATGATCTGTTTTACAGTTGACAAGGGAAGATGTTGGGGCTCTATCATAAACTAACTTACGATGTTAGCAACATGTGAGATATCAGGCCAAGTGATAGTTAGGTCAACAAGACTACCAACGAGCTTCCTATATACTATGGGATCTATTAGAAGATTTCCTTCATCTTTTAATATTTCACATTAAGCTCTAAGAGAGTGTCAAGAGGACTAGAATCTTGTAATCGAGGAGTGGCAATGAGGTCTTGAGTGTACTTGTGCTGATTGATAAAAAATCCCTTTATCAAATTTGTTGGCTTCAAGACTTAGGAAATGTTTGAGTGGACTAAGATCTTTCAAATGAAATGGAGTGCGAAGAGATTTTTGGAGCCAAGTATGTTGTTATTTGGATTAGTTCCAATGATGAATAATTTCATTAACATGGACAGTAGAATAGTGATGCCCTAGAGAGTGCAGTGATGGAATATATAGGTAATCATACTTTGGCTTGGATGAAATTGGGCTTAATTTGTCTAAAAATGCCCTTAGTGCTTGCTTAAGTCCATAAAGGGATTGTCGCGATTGACAAACATTATTTTCTGATGTAATAGTAAGCCCTTGAGGCATACACATTCTTCTTTCATATCTCCATAAAGAAAAGCATCCTTGACATTCATTTGCAATAGAAGCCATGATTGTTATGTTGCAATGGCTAAGAATATTCGGATCTATGATGCCTAGATACGGATATGGATACAGACACTGATACGGGGATCGGGGATGCGACTCCTCACTTTTGAAAATCTAGGACAGGGATACGGATACGGGTGTCCTAATTTCTTCTTTAGATCACTTTTGAATCAATGAAATTATCATTGTTTTCGTCCCTTTCTAGCATTTTTTATGGAGAGAAGTAAAAATATTAAATGAACTATATGAAATAGTGGACTTTATAAGTAGGATATGTTAAACTTGTTCCCTACAAGTATCGGTGTTGTCTCTGGTACCAATACAAGTGTCTTATCTGTCCGATACGGATATGTTGGGCTTGTACAAGAATCCGGGTATGATAGGTCCGAATAGTGGTCATTTAGCAATGGGTGTAAATGTCTCATTATAGTCGATCCTGTACTCTTCCTTGTTAGGTTACCAGCCTTGCTTTATAATGAGCCAAAAATCTATCAGATCTGAGCTTGATGTCATAGACCCATTTGCATCTAGAAGGCTTCCCAAAAGATGGACATACAATAATATTCCGGTGTGATTCTGAAGAGCATCCAATTCCTCCTTTTTGTAAATAGTCATGCCTTACCGCCTACAAATAGTTTCTAGGATAGAAGTAGAGGATAAGGTAGCAAGTAAAAATCATAAAGATTTGCAAAATGAGAGGGACAGCTGGACCTCCAAAGAAGAGGAGAAGGATCATGATCCAGAGGAAGCTCATGGTTAGGGTGCTTGTGTGCATCATCTTCATGATATCCTCATTGCGTATAAACAAAACCTGGTTTAAACCTTGTGGTGGAGGAGGATTTTGAAAAATCGGGAAGTAGGGAATTTTTGGATGGAGGGGCTTCTTGTTGCTAAAAAAATATTGATGTTCAGCAAAAACAATATTACAAGAAGTACAGTGCGAGATCATAGCAGAGCGTTTTTGGTTGGGAGTGTATCGTAAGTAGCGTAGGAACGAGTAGGTTGGGTTGAAAATTTTGTACCGTTAGGATGTGGAAGATGTTTAAAACAAAGGAAACTAAAAGCATGAAGATTATCATATTAGAGATTGTGACCATGGAGCAGTGTTTTAAAAAACAAAGTTGCCCCCAACTTGGTAGGGATCTAGTCGAGTAGAGTTGTCTCAACTAGTGGAGTTAGCCAGTCATGTGCAACTTGTCATGGTAGGTTTGGAGTCCCCTTTTTTTGCATGAGGAAGAAGATGAGTTGGTGTGTAGCAACAAAAGGGGGTGGAGTAGAGGTGGAGAAGCAGAGGAGATTGAAAAGGGAAGAGGAGAAATTAAAGATGGGTTTTGGGGTAAATGTGAAATTGGGGCAACTGAAGAATAAGAAGAAGAAAAATGGGATTGGTGGGGATGGAAGAAATGGTTAGAGAAACGGGTTTAGGGTTTTTTTGGGTTTTTTTGGGTTTTAATGGGTATGGTGTGGATGGGGTCTTCTAGAAGACATGGTAGAAGAAAGAGTGTGAGATCTGGTGGGCCTAGGCCAAGGTGGCAGATCCGGTTGAAATCTGATGTGCCCATCACCCTTCAAAGAGCACTTGGAATACAAGGGACTCCACAAGTCCCACATCATAAACATCCAAGTCCAGAGCCTTAACTTAAGTACCCATGGTTACCTCTGATGGGACAGGCCCAAATGAGTCGGTCCGTAGTGACGAGTTAGGCCCAAACAGCTCGGTCCACAATAGCGGGTCAAGACCAACTGATCCAAGTCTATGATGAGCCCGGGTCGTCATCTACCCGTTAAGGGCCGGGTCCGGATCCATCGAATGACAGAGTCAGCACACGCGTCGTTCCATTTACCAGCTTTCACCAAGTCCCGCGGAAGAGATCTTATCTGCTCATCTATTGAGGACAGTGCGGGAGACTCCACCAGACTGGAGCGTACACCGTTTGAGATCGCGGGAGATCCTCCCCACCCGTTGGGGAAAGACTATAAAAGGAGAATCCTACTAACGGAGGAAGGATGGATTTTTCTCACTATCATTGTATCTGACTACCTTGTAATCTCCTCCCCGAAGTAGTAAAACAATCCATTTAAGTGGACGTAGGTCACAATGACCGAACCACTATAAACTCTCTCTCTCTTCATTAATTTCACATCATTTACCAATCACTTGACCGGTGGTGCCCGAAAATCATTTTTTGGCATCATCAGTTTGGCGCCGTCTGTGGGAACGAAAAGAATTTCCTTTTTTCAAAAAGCCATGCCGATCACCAGGTCAACAAGGCGACAAGATGATAACCCCTCGCGCGAGGGCGAGGGTAATCCTCCACCGACCAACCCTGCACCGAATGCTCCCGCTCCCTCTCCCCAGCAGATGCTGGAGACCATGCAGCAGTTGGTAACTCAAAACCAACAAATACTGCAGCTCATGCTAGCGAGTCAGGGAGGAGCGCTAGGTGCAGGACCGCAGGAAGCACCACTCTTGGAGCAACTGGTCGCTCCATGCAGAGGGGCACCTCACCCGGGCGCCTGTCCACACGGTGCCCGGGGCCGAGGCGCCAACCGAGGCCGCCCTCACCTGAGCGCCCAACCCCTGGGCGCCCAGGGTCGAGGACCACAGCTGGGCGCCCAGGCCATCCTCATGGCGCCCTGGGCGCCCGTCATCATGCCACCCATGTCCAGGGGACATCTGCTGGAGCTCCGCCGGTCGTCCCACACGGAAGACTCCTGGTTGATCCTGAAGGCCGCGCTCATCTCGACGTACCCCCTCCCCAGGGCGGGTCGAATCACGGTGGACTTCCACCCCTTCCCTCTGCTTCCAATCATGAGGATCCTGATTTCCAGGAGATGGGAAGTGGGAATTACAGCCTGGAAGACGAGAGCCAGTTCCAAGGTCAATCCAGAGAAGCTCCTAACCTTTGGGATGAGAAGTTCAAAGAGATGCAAAATCAGATTGGCAACGTCTTCAATGCCATGAAGGCACAGGTACCAGAATCTATTGACTATCTGGTACAACGAACGGATACACCGTTCAAACCCTCCGTGGCAAACTACCCCCTCCCCAGAAAATTCAAAATGCCGACCATGGAGACTTTTGATGGGACCATGGACCCGTTGGATCACTTGGAAACGTACAAAACCCTAATGCAACTACACAACGTCCCTGATGAGATCATGTGTAGAGCGTTTCCAACCACCTTGAAGGGTTCCGCGAGGCAGTGGTTCTCCAGTCTCGCCCAAACCTCCATCTCCACCTTTGCAGAACTAAGCAAGTCCTTCGTGTCGCACTTCATTGGAGGACACCGCCACCAGAAGCCTGCCACCCACCTACTCAGCATAAAACAGGAACAAGATGAGAGTCTGAGGAGTTACCTCACTCGTTTTAACGAGGAGGTCCTCCAAGTCGAGGAGCCCAACGAGAAAGTCACCATGACCGCCTTTCTAGGAGGCCTTCGCTCATCCCGTTTCCTCTTTTCAGTAATGAAGCGACCACCAAAGAGCATGCCGGAGCTGTTGTCAAAAACTCAAAAATATATAAATGCTGAGGAAATCAGCAGGTCCAGGCGAGGTGAATCATCTCATGGATCGCCAAAAGCTTGACCTACCTCTGCACTGTTCTCAAACAGGCAGCCTATATATCCAGCTTAGCGGTTCTCTCGCGGGTCGTCAAAGAAGCTTGGCCTACCTCTGCACTGTTCTCAAACAGGCAGCCTATCTCCAGCTTAGCGGCTCTCTCGCGGGTCGTCAAAGAAGCTTGGCCTACCTCTGCAGTGTTCTCAAACAGGCAGCCTATCTCCAGCTTAGCGGCTCTCTCGCGGGTCGTCAAAGAAGCTTGGCCTACCTCTGCACTGTTCTCAAACAGGCAGCCAATCCCTAACTTAGCGGCTATTTCATGGGGCGCCAAAAGCACGGTCTCAATCTCTCTCACGAGCAATCCTCAGCTGTCTTTGCTCTCAGGCAAGCAGTCTGCTTCTTTCACCAGGCCATCTGCAACCCGAGGGACTACATTAAATTAGTGTACCCAACTGTCTGGCCACCCAAATGAGCCAAACCAGCTGGAACAGCGCCTATAAGGGCACCTAACACTGTCTACTCGCCCAAAATAGTTTTCATTTTGCTCGCCTGGATCAGCATCCCTTGCTGCCTAATGGACTAGAGTAGCTGCTCACCTGCGTGCTCGCCCACATTGGCACAACAGCCAATCAATTGTTAAAAAAAAAAAAAAAAAAAAAATTGCTCGCCTAGCAGCAGCAACCCGGGCGCCCAACCCAGGTGCCCAACATCTATCAGGCACCTAGCACCTCTCAGGCACCCAACGACTCACGGGCGCCCAACCTTGGCTCCCAGCACCTTAAGCGTCCAACACCACAGGGGCGCCCCGCGCCTGTAGCAGCGCCACAAGGGGGCCCACAGCCCCTTCCGTTAGCCAAAGCAGCAACATGGGCGCCCTCTCCATGTGCACGCTCGGCAGCAGCATGGGCTCCCTCTCCATAGCCTAGTGCCTCAAGTGATCCTCGGCTTTATCGCCTGGGCGCCCAGCACCAGTGCCCACGCACACCAGCGCTCCTCGCCCAAGCCTGGGCGCCCAGCACCAGACGCACGCCCGTGCGCCCGCGCCCGCGCACCCTCGCCCGCGCACCCTCGCCCGCCAGCGCCCGCGCTCGCCCGCGCCCGCGCTTGCCAGCGCCCGCACTCGCCCGCGCTCGCCCGCCTGCACGCGCCCTGCACCTGCGTGCCCTGCACCTCCTCGCCTTGCACCTGCGCCCCCCGCACCTGCTCGGCTCACAGCAGGCTGGGCACCCACCATGGCACCCACTAGCAGCCCTTGGGCGCCCAGCACCCCAGCAGCTTGGGCGCCCAGCATCCGAGCGCAGGCGTTCCTCGCCCTCGCCCGCCAACAGGATTTTTTGGTCCGGGGGCGCTGCCCCCGAGCCCCTAGCCGGGGGGCCAGCCCCCGAACCCCCGCCGGGGGCGCTGCTGGGCCCCCGCGAGCTGACCGGTCAGCTCGACCACCGCCGGGGGACACCCCCGGACCCCCTATGCAGAGGGCATATATTAAAAGGACGTTCAGTGTTCAGAAAAGCTACAAATTGCTTGGCATGAAGAAGCCTAGATTTTCCAAATGTCTCCCTTTCAAAGCCTTCTTTGGCGCGAGACATTGAGGGGCAAATGATGGGACAGGCCCAAATGACTCGGTCCGTAGTGACGAGTTAGGCCCAAACAGCTCGGTCCACGATAGCGGGTCAAGACCAACTGATCCAAGTCCATGATGAGCCCGGGTCGTCATCTACCCGTTAAGGGCCGGGTCCGGATCCATCGAATGACAGAGTCAGCACACGCGTCGTTCCATCTACCAGCTTTCACCAAGTCCCGCGGAAGAGATCTTATCTGCTCATCTGTTGAGGACAGTGCGGGAGACTCCACCAGACTGGAGCGTACACCGTTTGAGATCGCGGGAGATCCTCCCCACCCGTTGGGGAAAGACTATAAAAGGAGAGTCCTACTAACGGAGGAAGGATGGATTTTTCTCACTATCATTGTATCTGACTACCTTGTAATCTCCTCCCCGAAGTAGTAAAACAATCCATTTAAGTGGACGTAGGTCACAATGACCGAACCACTATAAACTCTCTCTCTCTTCATTAATTTCACATCATTTACCAATCACTTGACCGGTGGTGCCCGAAAATCATTTTTTGGCATCATCAACCTCCACTTTAATACCTAGCTTTTGCAGCAGGTAATGCCCGTGGTGTTACAAATGGTATCAGAGCCAAGGATGGCTGATGCAGCAGCAACAATAGCTACTGTGAGACATTCATGGACCACACGTGGGACCCATTGATGCTTAAGAGTTTCTTAATTGTTATTAGTTCAATTGATGCTTAAGAGTTTCTTAATTGTTATTAGTTTAATTATAGCAAAGTTGTATTTAGAATTAGTTTCTAATTTGGATATAGGATTTTATTTCCTACTTTGATTAGGGTTGTTTCTTAGGGAAGTATCTTTTACAAACAGAGCATTGTAGAGATCACTGATCTCAGATTGGAGCTTTGAGTTAATAGAAGGTTTATCGTTAGAGATTATTTCTTCCACGTGTGATTGTTCCCTATGAACTTTAATTGTGCCATGGCACTTGTGATTGTATCTACGATTGCATCAATTGGTTTCAGAGCCGAACGATCCCTGATCGTCGGCGTGATTACCCAAATCCCCAATCACAGTCACAATCACAATCGTCATCTCCCAGCCGATCCACCGTTCCAATCTCCACCGCTAACACTTGTTCCAATCTCCAGCTGAAGAAACCACCTCACATCAACAGCCATCACCGTCCCCCAAATTCCAGCCCCCTACGATTGCATCAATTGGTAATAGAGCCAAACGATCCCTGATTGTCAGCGTGATTACCTAAATCCCCAATCACAATCGTCATTTCCCAGCAGATCCACCGTTCCAATCTCCCTAACACCTGTTCCAATCTCTAGTCAAAGAAACAACCTCACGTCAACAGCCATCATGGTCCCCCAAATTCCATCCCCCACACCCAATCGAGCTCTTCCATCCAGCAGAATCCCTAACCAAAAAGAAGACCTAAGAAGAAGAGAATAGAATCCCAAACCCTAATCCACTGCAACTCATAGCCCCACCCTAATCCCAACCCCAACTCCAGTGTTTTGAAAAATCCCGAACCCTACTTTTCACCCAAAAAAACTGCACCCAAAAAAACTGCCCCATCGCTGCCCTCTTCCACCCAAAGAAACCCCCCGGAAAAAAAAAAAAAAAAAAAAACTTCTTTACCTAGTCCCTTCGTCAGTCCCCTCTCCAAACCCTCCTCCCCAAACCAGCTGCTGTGCCCTCTCAGCCACAATTGAACCCAAAAATCCCCACCAATATCTCTTTCTCACATCCCAGCACAGAAAGGCAGAAAAAAAAAGAGATGATGGAAAATGCAAGAGACTCTTGAAAGGATTGAAATCCGATTAACCAATTTGGAAACTAATCGGCGTGAGGAAAATCATCGAGATGATAGAAGACATATTCGGAATCAAAGAGAGCCACATGCTGTAAATGTTGATCGAGATTTGGGTATTAAACTTGTGATTCCCGAATATGATGGGAAATTGAAGCCAGATGAATTCATGGATTGGTTAGTGTGCATTGAAAATATTTTTGCACATAATCCAATGACGGATGGTCATAAGATTACACTGGTGGCAACTCGATTTCGTAATTATGCTACGATATGGTGGGCCAAGTTGCAAAGGAAGAGAGGAAATCAACAAATTGACCCTGTTGACACATGGACCGAGATGAAAAATCTAGAAGCAAAAATTCCTTCCTCTTAGTTACTCTAGAGATCTACGTTCAAGTTTTCAATATTTGAAATAAGGTTCTAAGACAGTCGTTGAGTATTCAGAGGAGTTTATGACCATGCAGGCTCATTGTGGTTTGAATGTAGATGAGGATGTATTAGTTGATAGATACTTTAATGGGCTTACAGTTGACATACAAGATATCCTCACATTCAAGCATTTTGTTAATGTTGATGAGATTGTGCAGCATGCTATCAAAGTTAAGGGGATTGCAAATTATCAAGCTAGAAAACTTTATGCATCTAAATGGGTTATGAAGAAGAATTCCTCAATTGTAGGTTCTAAACCAAGTGATTCCTTAGAGAAAGTTTTCACCAAGCATGAAGGTCAAAATAGGATCACATGCTTTAATTGTCACCAACAAGGGCATCGTGCAAGGGAATGTCCCAAACGCATCCACCTCATTGAGAATGAAAGTGATGTGATCGATACTCTAGATAATCCTAAAGAGAATGACACAGAGGAGGTGGAGGACATTATGCCCAAGAAGGGTCTTGAGTCTTTCATGGTCATCCAAGGGGCTACATCAACTACCGTGACCGTGAAGAAATGGCTGCAAGATAATATTTTTCGTTCAAAATGAACAATCAAAGGTCAGGAATGCATGGTAGTCATTGATGGAGGCAGTTGTCAGAATATTATATCCCAAGCTCTCGTGGATCGATTACAGTTGAATGTTCGGAAGCATCATCGTCCCTATTTTGCTAGATGGTTAATGACAGGTGATGAAGTACAAGTACGGCATGCATGTCTAGTTACCTTTTCTATTGGCGAAGATTATACAGATACAGTTGGGTGTAATGTGATACCTATGAATAGTTGTCATATCTTGTTGGGTCGTCCATGGATGTATGACAAGAATGGTACTAACGGAATGCGTGACAACACATACACATTCATGCATGGTGGAAAGCAAGTAACACTCTGTCCTATGAAGCCGGCACCACCAAAGAAAGTGTCAAGTTCTTGTCTTACCAAGGACGTGCTTCAAGTGCACACTATCTACAAAAGCAACATAAAAAAGAAGAGTTGAGTTCGAGGTCGAACTCTTTTTCAACCGGGGGAAAATGATGCAGTAGCAACAATAGCTACTGTGAGACATTCATGGGCCACACGTGGGACCCATTGATGCTTAAGAGTTTCTTAATTGTTATTAGTTCAATTGATGCTGAAGAGTTTCTTAATTGTTATTAGTTTAATTACAGCAAAGTTGTATTTAGAATTAGTTTCTAATTTGGATATAGGATTTTATTTCCTACTTTGATTAGGGTTGTTTCTTAGGGAAGTATCTTTTATAAATAGAGCATTGTAGAGATCAATGATCTCAGATTAGAGATTTCATTTAATAGAAGGTTTATCATTGGAGATTGTTTCTTCCACGTGATTGTTCCTTGGGAACCCTAATTGTGCCACAGCACTTGCGATTGTTTCTACGATTGCATCAATGGCTCTATTTTTGGTGGTGGAGAGTGTAAGATCCAGCAGGCCTGTGCAAAGGTGGCAGTTCTGGTTGAGATCTAATGTGCCCATCACTTGCCAAAGAACACCCGCTATAAAAGGGGCTCCACAAGTCCCACATTGGAAACATCCAAGTCCGGAGCTTGGGCTTAAGTACTCATGGTTAACTCCACTTCAATAGCTAGCTTTTGCGGTGGGTAAGGACCATGGTGTTACAAAGTGATTTAGGGTTGGGATTTGATGGATTTCGTTAGGTGTGGAACATTGAAAAAGATTGATTTGAAGCCATGAGAGGTTGTGGAGATTTGCTTGAGGTTTGATAATGATACAACTAGGTTGGGGATTTTGTCAAGTTGATAGTGTCCAACTCAACCTGACTCGGTGATGGTCGAGTCTGAATCAACTCGACTGAATTTTAAAACTCTTCCATGGAGATGAAATTAAGGAGATTAATGCTGTTAGTTTGTGAGAAGAAGATAGAACTACTCGAGAGAGTCCAATCGACCCGACTTGGTGATGGTTGAGTCCGAATCAACTTGGCTGAATTTTAAAACCTTGCTATGCAGATGAAAATAAGCAGAATGGAAGGCTTTTAATGAGATGTATAGCATGAAAATGAGGAGATTGATGCTATAATTTTGGAGCTGGAAGGCGATTAATGAGATGTATAGCACTCAAGAGAGCTTCTTCTAGAAACTGGATGGAACAGAAGATGAGAGAAGCATAGTTTTGGCCACATCTAATGGATTTCTATTTTTCCTTTCAGGCACCTCAATTTGTAGAGCGCCCCCCCGCCCCGCCCCGCCCCCCAACATTTCCCCTTGCCTCATGTTAGAATGGAGAATCTTGATGCTTTTGCAGAATTGGCTCTAAACAAGGGCCAACAATTACTAAAAATACATCTTAATAGTTTCTTCTCCTGATGGAGACAATTTAGTAAAAAGATTTTGCAATTGTACTGCAGCATTTCCACGTGCTGAATTCTATACTCATTGACCTCTAACCCTGCTAATGCACTTCATAGTTTGTTTCATTCTCGGCTTATGCAATATTACTGCTACAATTTGTTACCTTTTTGTTTTGTGATGTAAATGTTAAGAAATATGTATATATTTTATATACTTTTGGGGTTTGTAGACAAGGCACCATATGTCATTAGATATATCTCCTAACAGTGAACCTATTACAGTCATGTCATGCTAATCTTTAACATGTACTTTTGGTTTAGCAAATCTGTAACCTGTAGCTTATTTCTAATATCTTACTGGTTCTTGAGTTTTACATTTGACACTTCTTTCTCATAAATAATGAAAACATGGGAATTATCCAGAATGTCCAGACCATTTTAAACAAAAAACAGTTTTTTTTTTGGGGGGGGAGGGCCCATCCCCCATTGAATTGGCACTAGGCCCAAGTTGACACTCATCTTTACTTTCCTCCCCCTTGGATTATAGTCATGCAAAAAGCGTGAACTCTAGAGTTGCAAATTTGAGGACCCTAAATCTATGGTTAGAACGAGCTAACGGCCACCAATATTTTTGCACAATCTTAGGTTAGAAATACTCCCATCTCAGCTCCTCCCCCCGTTAAGTGATTGATATGCATGCATGCGGGCTCCACTTGAGGGACTAATCTTTTGCTCTATAATGGCTAGAGCCTAGGCTCTAAATATGTGAGGGATTTTCTTCTAAGCAACATTATATGGGAGAACACTGGTGAATTTATTGGTAAGTAGGAACTACTGTTATCTCCTTGTTTTGTTGGATTTATTGTCCATTAAAGATATTTGTGTTTCGAGTTCACAAGGAATTAGGAATCGTTTCCTCGGGTGCATCAGAATGATCATATGGCGCCCATTTTTTGTGCTAGCTTAGGTAATAAATGATCACCTGAGACCTGACCCATTTTGATGCTCATCAGGATTATTACCCTTGATTCTTTTAACTATTGATTTTGAGTGGGTAATATCCCCATCATCCTAGATCCTTTGGGTTTGAAATTTAGTGGGCCTCTATCCAAAAATAGTGCTTTCCATCCCTTCCCCCCAGCTGTCCTTCTAGGTGGGTCCCACTGGGCTCTGGCCCATAAATCACATAGGTGTCTGGGCTCTATATATTATTTGGCAATAGCTCATATTCATTAATTTGAGAGAAAACTATGATAAACATATCATATTTTGTATGCTGAAATTATATATTTTCCCAATCAACATCTGCAGGAATTAAAGCGTTAAATCTCGCATTTAGGAGTTCTACAAGCTCGCTCGCTCTCTCTCTCTCTCTCTCTCTCTCTCTCTCTCTCTCTCTCTCTCTGTCTGTGTGTGTGTGTGTGTGTGTGTGTGTGTGTGGTGTGTCTGTCTGTATGTCTGTCTACACCCAATCAGTCAATCCATGGATCTTTGGGTTGTGCTAATGATAGCTAATGATAATTTATCTATGGTGGCATGTCCAAGCATCCTCCATGGAGAGCTTATCGGTAGATGAAACTAAAAAATATCTTCTATAGTACACATATATTAAAGAAGCTGTAACTCAGTATATGCACTAAACTTTTAAGATACCAAAGATGAAAAATGTTATATGTATCAAAATTTTAACACATCGAAGGTTTAGTGGAACTTACATGATGTAAACTTGATAGAATTGCTAATGAGATTAGCAAATATCTGAACCACTCTAGCAGAGTCTCCTTGAACAAGTTTTGGAATGTCATCTTCATAGAAACAGCCAGAAATTAGTAACAAAGCTGGAGACTGGAATTTAATTTGAAATATTGGAAATTAGAATTCTTGAATTCTGTCCTTGTGTGGCTGGTGAATGGACTCAGTTTGTTTCTGAAACGATTGCAAAAAATGGAAAGGAAGGTCTAGATGTATAATTTAAAAACATACACTGGTTTTATAGTAGACTCCCACCCTAAACGTTCAAAAACAAAAATTTCAGCCACCCCAAAGTTTAAAACATCAGATATTTGACATCTAAGATGTGTATGAATGGCACAAGGTGGTTTGGTAGTTCGGCTTTTTTCTCCTTCATGTTTCCACTTTTTAACCGTCTTTAGTAGATCCTACAAGACCATATCATGTATAAATGTATAATATCTTACAAACCCTTGGCTTCAGCATTTAAAACTGATCCCATTTTCTTAACTCAAAAACCATGGAAAGTAATGAAATTAAGTGGGAAACTGATATTTGCAAACGCTCGTTGACATTCTTTACTTTTTCTGTTTGTGTTCGAAACAATGGACATGCTGAAATTCTCAACTTCATCGCTTTTCTTTTTCTAAAATTGTTGCATGATTTGATCTCTTTTTTTTCCCCAAGGAATTATATGATCCCTGACCTAGTGTTCTTTACAATATCCTTGAGTTTAATTTTAGACAAGTGGCAAATACAATGAAGTGATCCATTCATTGACCTGATGGATGTCAGCATTATTAGACAATCTCCTGTTAGTGACCTAGGTCAGAAGATACCATCTAAAACATGACCTTTCTTGCCCTCGGCTGTTGGTTAGCCGTTTAGGGACATGAGTTTGTTACTTCAAGCCCCCATTATAGCCAAAAAAGAAGAAGAAAGGAACCTTCCTCCATTGAATGACATGCCAATTGTTGATCTGTTTTAGATTTTGCATTTTATTTTTCTTTTTTTCTTCAAAGAAATGATAAGGTCCTGATGGAATTACTGTCAACTTTTGATGGAAATATGCTTTACCTGCATCGTGCCCACTTTTTTGTTTTAATCCAACACATTCATATTGAATAGCCCACCATGTATGGGAATTGGTCTTCACTTCAAACTCGGTGATGTAAATTGTTGGATTGATCATATGTAAAGAAACTAAAATATATGTTTGATACATGTAAATCCAATAGTATCCCTCTGATTTGAGTTAATTTGGATGAATTCTTATTCATGGGGTTCTGCAAAATATGAGCTGGCTGGGTCAAGTAAAAGTAATCCCCACATAGATAAGCATATTTCACTTGGAAGTCGGGACTTAATATGCTGTCAGGACCTCATTATTTCTCTTTTGTATTCTTGAGACTTGAGATGTATTCCTTCATGAGGAACAACTACATGATTCTAGATATGGTGTTTTGCACTGTGTTCTTGAACATGAAATGTGTACATGTGGTGTGAATACAGTTCAGCTATCCTGACCTTTGGCCTGACGGGTGGCAGCATAATTGGACATATTCCAAGAGTAATCCGTGTTGGAAAATACTATGTACCTATTACTTGACTTTGCTTCCATCGAGTGGGGAAGTGGGTTGTTGCCTTGTTTACTACTTTAATGACTGTCATTTAATGTCCACCATTCCAAATTCCAATGATAGATTTTGGATTGGTAGGTTCTGAAGTGGGCCTATTACACTACTGGCTTACCAGATCGTTGGCCTTTAATGGTCTGGATCACAAACCATCGCCCCACATGTGCAAACCGAAGACTTGAGAATACTATTGAAAAGCTTTGGTGAAGGATCATATAACTCATCTTCTTATCTTTAACTTTATATATCTAAATTTCTTGAGCTTTAAATGATAGCATACCAGAAAGGTCTAGAACAGTCTCTACATTCTGGTTAATGCATTGCACAGAGAACATGTCGACAAGTCCTTCAAGTTCTCGGCCCAAGTCAAATTCAGCTTCTTCCAGAACTAACTTACCTGATTCAACCTGGAAACAGCCATGAAGAACAATCATAATTGTATTGTTGACTGTTTGATTTGGCAATGATCAAGATGGATTTACAAATACCCATGAAAGTCACTGATAAGCTTCAATGTTATAAATGAAAGATAAATCCAGCAGTTCATTTGTTCATGAAAAATTACTGTTCTTTTATTACTGCAAGTACCATGCAAAGTCGTCTAGGTAGAGTAGTTAGTGCTTATATTTGGTTTCAACTGCAGAAATTGACCAGTTAATTGTGAGGAGCAGTATTTGAGAATTACATTGTTAAATTTTGAAACCTACCATATCATAATTAAAAAATATTTGAAATTTGGACCTTTTGATGAGGGGCCTCTAAAGATAATTATTATAATTTTTTGCTAGATTTGATTATTGGTCTAGGAGTGGTTCATTCAACATGAGGACAAGGGATCAATCCCCGACCTATGTCTCGAGTTTGTGGTGATGGCCACTAAAGATTATTATTGTAGGATGAAACTACATTGCAAATTTCATTTAGACATTTCACTGTGAAGTACAACTGAGCCATATCTTTCCGAAATCTACTAAGAATTGAACAAAGTTGGGCCCAATCAAATAATCTATCACAAGACTCATTTTCGTGTCATTTAAGCTGAATATTGAACCTTAAGATAATTGAATTTAATCGAGGAAGGGTAAAGAAAAATGGTAAGGGAAAAATAGAGGAAAAAGAGAAGAAAAGAAGAGTTTGAGAGGATTAACTAGATGGTCATCCAATTAGGGTTGGGTGACCATCTCTATATCTTTCATTCTATTAAAATTTTCAAAATTACAAAAAAAAAAACCTTATATTTTCTATAGTTACAAACTAGTCCCTGATTTTCCTACGCTGATGCATAGATTTTTACTATGCCTAGCTTGGAATAAATATTATATAACTGATTCTCTGGGATAACTAATCTTCATTCTGTGCATTCTCTAGTTTTATCTCCTTCTTGATAACTTTTTCTTGAATGAAGTGGCATTATAAACTATTTTAGGGGCTTCATTATAAATAATATTAGCTGCAGGAGGTTCTTTGTAATTAATAAGAATCTTTTTTTAATAAATAAGGGAGGTTGCCCAACCTAAGAGGTTACGACTAACCTATCTTCCTTCATTCTCTCTCTATTCATCTTTCTTTCTTGATATTCATTATTAAAACCTATATCTTCATTTTTTAATATTTTAAAACCCTAGATCTTTACACATCTAGAATTCTAATTTGGTATCAAAGCTCTTAATCTATAATAGGAGAGTAATACAAAGGAAGCTGTTGGAGTGGATTTGAAGCCAGGTAAGAGGCTGAAGGTTTTTTTGCTCTGGTTCGGCTAGGTTGTGCGACTGGTGTATGTGAGTTGGGATTGGCCTATGGTCTGGATAGGCCCTGTACCTATGTTGATTGCCACTAGTGTGGTGTTGTGTGCCTTGAAGTGAGTCAATGGAAAGTCTTTTGAACAGGATGTGGTTCAACTAATGTTGGGAAAGATCAACTATTGTTCGACTGGTGTTGTGCAAGATTGACTGGAGTCTGGAGGCATTGACGACTGGTTTGGAGGTGTTGATGAGTTCTTAGTCCACAGACTTTTGTTTTCAAGTGGAGGTCGACGACGACTGGTGTTTGGATTATTGATTGAAGCATTCTGGTGACAGCAGCAGGATTTGACATCCTCAAGTGTGGACTTTTGTTTGCTGGTGTTCTTTTTGGCTAGTGGTGCTCATTCTTTTTTTCCCTGTTCTTCCAACACAATTGACTGCGTGTCCACTTCTAGGCTGCTAGATGGATGAACTTGATAAGGTAAAAATGGTTGCTAGATGGACTGTGCCCTCACTATGTTTTTCCCTGGGCTCAGAATTTTGTAGTCTCAAGTCACTGAATACGAATGTAAGTGAGTAATCAACCATAGATTTCAAATATGATCTTATTTTACGGGACGAGTTAAGTGCAAGTACAACTCCAGAAAGATGGAGAAAATTTTGGACATATGATAGATAAGCTCTACTTTAAGCGTACAGTCTGTGTTTCACACAGAAATTCACTCATGTTTCGATCTTACCTTACTGAGGTCCAAGATGTTGTTGAGAAGGCGAAGTAAAGCAGTTGAACATTTACGGATCTGTGTAACTGTTGCAACTTGCTCATTGGTAAGACAATCGTCGCATATTAGAATGTCCAACAAACCTATCACTGCAGCCATAGGTGTTCGCAACTCATGACTGTAATGCAATGAAAGAAGCATTTACTCTCTGTTATCATGGAGAAAGTATAACAACTAAGAATATATTACTGCTGTTATCTCTAGAGTAAGTTTGTGCAAACTATTTCATTGCCAAATAAGAAAGCAGTCAACCGTCTCAATTCAGCGACTTCATATCATTATCTGAGAAGAAAGTAACAGTGAACTATAACCAGAAGCATAAAGCATACTCAGAAGAATAATTCACCAGGCAATAAAGTAAGTAATGCTGAACCTATAATCAGAAGAATAACGAATACTGAAAAGTACTCACTGGACAATTTGTTGAGAATAATGATTAGGGCTTTACATTAACTTCGTAAAATTACAAAACTCGTGTTTTTTAATTGTAAAGCATTTTTGAGATCTACTACCGTTTCCATTGGAAGGATAATGGAGTGATGTTAGTTCTGTCAGTAGTAGGACCGCTACGACCGCTATTCTAGATACTATGGCCAAGTTCTATAGGGAAAATGTTAAAACCTTTTATTTTGGTCGTGATACAAAACAAGATGCTGGAGGCATATCAGGTTCATTTGCACTCGTTTTAGAAGATCAAATCCACATTTTTACAGAAGATTGAAGCATTTGAAGATCGAAGGTGTATTCATTTGACTGAAAGACAATGAAATGTAACCACCTATTATCACTTGTACCTTAAATTTACAGGACAATAGGACATCATTTTCTAAAGTCTTTTACTATTTTTTTTCATAATTTTTAAGTTTTTGGGGATTCTAGGGACCAAATTGGTCCAACTTGGCTGAGTCGGCTTGAATCTTAGGGGGCCCAAATTCCTCCTGTTTCGAAGTTTCAAAACCTTGACCTAAACACTTGATTTTATAAAGATAAATCACTGCAGACTTTTCTATTGAAGAGTTGAAATCCATCTCCCACAAGATGTTCAGTCAAGAGATCTATTTTACATGTAATTGAATATACATTTGTACTTGTTCATAGAAAGGGTGACATTCTACTTCAATATACTTGGGCACTATCCTACTATACAATTGGATCTTATTTTAAGTGTCTTTCCTGTTTCTTCAATAATCCATGTGCTTTCCTATGTACATTAACTATGCATCACTGGATAAATGGATTTTAGAATGAATGGATAGTGACCACCTTTACAAGGTTCCATTGTTCCATGCCACACTCTAGACTATAGTATTACGGTGTGGTTTCCTAGGATCTCTTTTAAATGATTCTTTACTATCCTTGGAGCAGGCATTTTGTAATTCACATTGGATTAGGTGTTTGATATGGTTGCATTTTATGAGTCGTCTTTTGAGTGTTCTAGTTCTATCAATGCCCTGCATTTTCCAGGCAATTCCTCACATCATTAGTGATCTCTGGAGACAAATTATTTCCTTAGCTTTTGGGAACTGGTACTTGTATAAAACTTGGAGTGTACTAGAAAAAAATTCTTTTAAAATGGGATTGGGTTTTGATGTTCATAACAATAGTCAGTTCTTAAGTATACTATACTTAGTTGTCCTATCCCTAAAAGAGCTGCAAAGGTGTCCAGAGCTCCACCTTGCTTTGAAGTAATTGATCATTTGTGAACCAACAGTGTTTTGGGTTGACTTAGTGGTCAAAAAATTACAGAATATGGTGAATTCTTCTTCATATATGCTTCCCATTTTTCTTGGACTACAGAGGGGGCACTTATAGTTCTATTCCTTGTGTGACTGGGGAGGAGAGGCTCCCCATGTTCCCCATGCTTGGGGCTGGTTTTCAATTGTTCGAACATGTTAAGGTTCCTGGGTGTCTATTTCCAGATTTGTAGTTACTTAGCCAGGCCGCATCTTTGCAGTGACAGTGATGCTTATGGCCACCACCACCAATAATCAAGCTACGAATCCTTAATCTGGAGAGGAAGTACAGTCCAAATTTTACTATTGAGTGTGGACAGTTTTTTCCCCCTGCATTTTCTCCATCTTTTCTCCTCATTCCAATAAACCCTTAGTTTTTGCCAGGTCCTTTTTTTGTTAAATGGTAACTTGTATTGATCAAAAGCTTTACAGTATAAAAGAGCTATACTGAGAAGCAGCTGGGAAAAATCCCCAAAAAAACAGCGACCACCCAAAGGAGGGGGAACTATACAAGGAGGCGTAGAGGCCTCGAAACACAAAGGAGAAAAAGGAAACCTAATCAAAGAGCTACGACTTCCCTCCAGTTGAATAGGATGGCATCGGTGGATAAGCCCCAAAAGTCTGGAGTTTTTGCCAGGTCTTGGCCCATTGGATTTAGGAGTTAGGTTTATGCTGGCATTGGCTGCCAGTTTGAGAGCATTATTTTGCAGACCTGTAGGCCTTGCATCTTGGTATATTGGGTGGAACTTACTAAGCAGACCATTGGCCTTGGTATTTCAGGCCTTGGCTTTATTGCCACATCTTAGGCAGTTTTTGGGCCTTAGCTTTAATGTTATCTGCACATCGCTGCGTTTTTTTTTTTTTATGTTATCTGCACGTCGCTGCGTTTTTTTTTTTTTGGCTTGCCTACATTCTTATGATCGGGGAAAAAGTTTATTTTCAGCTTTGAAGTGTCTGTTTTCCTTGGTACTTGTTGAGTGTCCTAAACTTATGACTCAAATTATGTTTTGATGTGCAGCATAGTCGTTAAATGATCATCAAAGGATATAAAATTAATCTCAGGAACTTTTGCAGATTCCTACCATGAGCCATCGTCAATTCACCACAACCAACCCCCCCTCCCCACACACCCACCCACGCACGCCCACCCCCACCCCGTAATCCTTTTTTTTTTTATAACTTTGACCATCAAATTATGTTAAAGAGAATATAGTACAAAAGCTAAAATGTTCAATAGGTCTAAAGCCCAAATTAAAATATCAATGCAAGATAGGATCCTCCACGACTCTCCCTCTAACATCTCCAAAGGTTCAACAAAGTAACCCCAAAGATTTTTATTTTGAACTACCACCCAAGAAATTAATTTAACTCGAGTCTTCATATCTACTCCAAATCTCCAACAGGAGTGCCTAACCTGTCATTACAGTTGTTCCTCTAGCCAAACAGACTACCTTAATGCTGGCATAGATAATTCCAAACGACACCTCATTGAGTAACACAGATTCACCTCCAATTTCCCACTAACTCCTTCAATTTAATGGGCCATACCCAAGGCAATCCAAACAATTGATGGAATAATCACACTGATTTATCACATGGGCGATGAAGAAAGTGATGGTTTACATCTCTCACTCATCAAACAAAGCCTAGCTAGATGGAACAGAGCCATAGGGTCCAAGAGCCTTCATCAATTGTGGGCCCATGGCCCCATAGGAACCCCTTGTCTGCATGGTTGGATCTAAAATCAAGCCCATGCACAATTGGATCTAAAATCACTTGGGCATACACAATTTATTTGCTTCCTTTTCACCTTAGTTTTAATTTGTCACTTAAAAGTCTAGGGATATACGAGTCTAATTAAGTTTGAACGGTTCTATGATAGAAGTATAGTTTTAGTTTGTCACTTAAAAGTACAGGGTACTTTCCTTTTAATTGAGTTTGAATTTTGATAAAAAAGATTCCAAGAACTATTTTAAGGTTAAGCTTGATGTACATGTACATTTGTTTTAGGGCATCTTTAGCATGGAACCCATATAATACTCACATTAGAACAGTTGATCAGAGCTTTACTGGCTGTTTTGCACTTTAGAGTTAAAAGGCCTTATTTGGGTGTTTACACTTTGCAGTATTTCTGGGGTCGGCAATGTTTTCTTTTTGGTTTTCTACTATGTTTTCAGAGGTTTGCATTACAATTGATGGTAAAGATTCAACCATATAGATAAGATATTGCCCAGGTTTTGAACAGCTTCTCTTCATCCTGTAGTTCCTTTTAACCTTAATTGGGGCTGCATCATGCTTCTGCATGTTCTAAGTTCATATGTCCTGTGGTTAGATATTTTTATAGTTGTCAGAGTAAGATTATAAGGAGAATGACTAAGCTTGCTTAAAATCTCAGTAGGTTTTCTAAGATTTTACATTGGAAGTTATATTCTAATGTAACAGAATTATTGGAAGAGCAACTGATGAATTTTTTTTTATCCAAAGGTGATGATTTTATTAACTCCAGAGTGTCATGTCAGAATCATGGAAGAATGAGCGTCATACAACATTACTTGAAAATTTCCAAATAATTAAGATTTCAATATTGAGCACATATAACCAACAAAAAAGAAAAAAAAAGAGGCAATAGTACAAATATAATATTCATCATAAATTGTAACCTGTAGGCAATGCAAAAATTAAAACCTACCTCATGTTTGCCAAAAACTGGCTTTTGTAGTTGCTTGATGCCTCTGCTCGTCTCCTTGCATCAAGATGACTTATCAATTCTGCTCTCAATTTCATTTCCTTTGAGACACCACTTGTCAATATCAAAATGCAAACACAGCCAATGGCAAGGATGCAAAGAGATGCCGAGATCAGTATCACCAGTGTTGTGAAATTTTTTTGATCAACTCTTCCCATTATGTATTTTCTTGGAATAATGATAACCCCCACCTGCAAGAAGTGTAAATGTCAATAAATAAATAAATAAATAAATCAGAAATGCTAGAATGTAGTAAGAAAAAGGAATCTAACAAATAGGAAATTCATTTAAAAAATTCATTTGATTATTTGCTAAAATATTTTGACTTCCTTTCCCTTTTTAGAGGACATTGGGATCCATTTCTCAAAGGATTAGGTGGTCATTCTGCCTAGAGTTGGTACCACTGAATTGTTGATCCAAGAAGAAGAGCATGATAAAGAAGAGAAGTGGAAGGATATGATGGATTGAACTCTTTTTGGGTGCATCCCTTAAAGTACTTAAAAACAATGTGCTTATGAATTATCTTGGATCGGCTTTATCCCTTCTTAAGGTTAGAATTCTAAAATAAAGGGTTTGTGATCATTTCTAGTTCCATTCTTGCTAGCATATCAACCCTAATCCCTTATTCCTTGGGCTTTGCAATTTGAAACTCTAATTAGGGCTGAAAAATTGGTGGAAAACGCTATAGAATGTTGGAATTGAGTTGAGGCTTCAAATCTAGCACTGGGAATTGTGTTGGTTGCTACAACAATTCATGTAAACAACCCATAGTTACTGATTTGTACTAGATTTACCTTTGATTCAGATTATATTCATTCATAGAAACCCGATTTAAGCTGAGATCTCTATTTTGGATCAATTTGTATGTAACCATGGTGCTCCTAACCCAAGTTTCTCTAAAGGGATAGACTATTGGGAATTGGAAAGGGCATGACATGCTCGAACCAGCAATCATACTGCTGGCCGGGAGCCATGTGGGGCTTTTCCTCCATGGCCAAACCAAGCTTGGCCATGGCTGAACTTGGTTGGGTCATGGGAAGGGCTGGAGAATCTGTAATTCTGGAGATTTTCAGGGTTTGGGGTACTTTGGGATCTTTAGACATTATGAATTGGTACTTCTTGTTGATATTGGACTTCATCTTTAGGTTCTTTGATGATTTTAACTGGATCAAAAGGGGCATAGATGACAACAGATTTTCAGCCATGGTAACATATTCCTAAGGGTATGTTTGGATATGCAAAAAATAGAATAGAGTGAAGTTAAATGGGCCTTAACAGTCTAAAATTTCAACTCTACCCCGTTTGGATGAGTCTGACCGAATAGATGAAATAATGTTGTGAGCCACATGTACTCCACTTCACTTCAACTCTAAATACTTCCATTTCTTTGAGTAAAAGTGAATTATACTCCAAACCTTAACTTCAAAATAAGCATCCAAATAGAGTGAAGTGAAGTACTCTACTTTAACTTCAACCTATTTCTCTTCATCTCACTCTACATGTGAAATCCACTTCATTTTATTCCACTCCTCATTTATCCAAATAGGCCCTAATCGTCTGGACCTAGGCTCTCCCTTTGGCTTTATTTTGTTATGGAATTCATGCACCATAGGTGTTTGAGTTTATGCTTAAATAAGAAAGAAGGGGATCCTAACCCTAAGACTTATAAGAATGGATTAATGCCTTTGTATAGACTGCTTTGTCCAATCTCCCACAAGTAATCATAACCGTGGACCACTATTGGCCCACACCCCATGACCGAATCAAGTGTGACCTAGGCCGAACCTGATTGGGGCATGGGATCGATCATGAGGCATGGACTGCATGTGGCATTAATGGCTTTCCCTCATTAATGCTGAACCTTGAATACTTTGTGATTTCACATCAATGAAAATAAGTTTTTGAATTGACTAAACTGATGGCAATGATCATACCTTGAATTAACCATGATGAATGGGGGAGAAAATCAACAACTCATGATAATCTTGGGCATGATGAGCCTACGCCGTGGGCCCCACTAGTGGGACCCATGCTGGTCGAACCTATGATAGGGGATTTTTAGAGTCTATTGACCCTTGTGTAATATGGGTTATTGATTTTCATTACCTATTCACGTGAAAGACCCTAAGATTTAGAGGTTTGTTTATTTAGACTTGAATCTAGCATCTTGATACCCATTTAATGAACAAAGAAAAAGGGGTCCTTGGCTGTGCCGCCCTCACTAATGGGACCCATGCTGCTGGACTTTTAGGGTCTTTTTACCTTAATGCATTATGAGAAATTGACATGATGGACAATTAAAAATTGGAGCAACCGAAGAATTGGACTTGAACCTAGATTCTAAAACTTGTTTAAACAGTTAAAAAGTAAAGAGACCAGCAGTAGGTGAGGTTTGGACTTGACCTTCACCTATGGATCTCCGAGAAGCAAATGCGGGATTTATATAAAATTATGGGTATGATGTATAGGATTGTTGGACACCCAAATTACCATCGTAAACAGCAATAGTTGTAACCTAGATTGAATTTGGAGGCCTCGTACTCCTTCAAATTTAGTTTAGGACCAACGAGGGGTGTCTAGGATTCTATCATATCATAGGGCTAACCTGTCACTTTGGTTATTCCATAAATTGAATTTAAGATCTAGAAGAGCGTAATATTATCCATAAATGTAGACTAATTACTTGGAACTAGGAAAAAAGGACTACTCGTCGTAAAATGTGAACTTGGTGGAATTGGCTTGTACTTGGAGCAGCTCCTATAGATATTTCCTGCTTGCCTAGAGAGATGTCTAGTAGGAACCTGTTTCTTTGAATTCTCGAGTCGGCGCCACTCTGCCATTCAAAGTCTAAATCAGCTGGGATGCCTCTGTGAAGGGCTATTTATTGTCTTGTAGGTTGGTTTTCTTGAGGTAGAACGTATGTCACTGGGTACCGCACTTGTTCTTGAAGAAAGTAATGCAATCTTGGATACCAATATATCTTGTCCGGGCGAATTCCTGTGCACCTTCTCTATAACAACTCTTAGGTATATGGGAGGGCACTAATATTATCCCGTAATGGATTAGCTTGTGTGGTTTGCCAAAGTTCATACGAATGTTCTTAATGTTTTAGCTTTGTTTCTAAATGATTTTTTTATGTTATCTCTATTCTTGCATAATTTGCCTAATTAAACTTATTTTTGATCTCTTATGAATCATGATGATGTCAAAAATGTGTTTTCGGGCACCACCGGTCGAGTGATGAGTAATTAATGCGAAAATTAAGGAAGAGAGAGAATTTATAGTGGTTCGGTCAGTGTGACCTACGTCCACTTCAAAATGGTGATTTTTCTATTTTCCGATGTAGAGATTACAAGCCGGAAGAATACAGTAGCTGTGCAAATACCGAGAGAAATTACTTGCCCCCCAGTGCTGGTGGGGCTTTGTGATTTATAGTCTTCCCTTAACAGATGAGGACGACTCTTCAGCAACGGACGCTCCATTCTGACGGAGTCTTCGAACCGCCCTCAACAGACGAGGCAGGTAGGATCTCCTCCGCAGGACTGGGTAAAAGCAGGTTAAGGGAACGACGCGCTGACTTCGTCACTTTGTGGATCTGGACCTGGGCTTGTCACGGACTCGGGTCACTTAGGCCTGACCCACCATCGTGGACCGAGTCACTTGGGCCCGACCCGTCATTGTGGACCGAGTCATTTGGGCCCGACCCATCATTTGCCCCCCAATGCCCCTTGTCTAAGAAAACTTGGAGAAGGGGCATTAGCTTGAATTTTTGAGCTCTGGGTGGTGGAGACTCCTTCTGCTAGATGACTATTTCCCTTCATGATATATTTTCGTCTCACTAAACACCCCAAGTCTTTTCCATTTTTTGAATGATGGGCCGTTGTTGGGCCTGCGGCTGGAAGCGGGCGCGGGTGCGGGTGCTGAGCGCGGGCGCTGGTGCCGCCCAGCCTGCTGCTGGGCGCTGGTGGTGGGCGCCCAGCCTGCTGCTGGGCATGCAGCACCTGCTGCTGGGCGTACAACCCTCACTGCTTGTGGGCGTGCAGCACCGGCTGCTGCTGTTGGGCGAGGAGCTGTTGAGCTGTATGACATGTGATCGCATACAGCAGGTGCATGATCCAAACCAAAAAGGTACCACCAATTCTAAAAATGACATGTGACCGCATACCGCAGGTGCATGATCCAAACCAAAAAGGTACCACCAATGAGATAACTTAGCACAAAAGCAAGCTGACACATGCATGCGAAGCCACTTGCCAAACAGGATACCTTATTTTTCAGCTAACAAGTATAAATGGTGCCAAACAATGCTTACATGTGCATGGTTGATGTGCTCATGAGTGCCAGAGTTTTTGCACACTATTTGATACCATATTGACATGTGTTATTTCCTTAATCATCCAACCTAAGCACCATGCATATACAAAGATGCGATCCTCCCTCTTTATTTGGGAGAAAGGCAAAACCACCCTTGAGTTCACAATTATTTGGGCGGGCAGGGGCACCCTGCTGGTGTGGGCGACGAACAAGGCGGGCGAGCAGGCGGGTGAACCACGGGCGGGCCGCCCTGCGCCTGCTGCTGTGACGACCGAGTGACGGGGCGCCGCCACTCTCTTTTCGTTTTTTCCTTCTTTTTTTTTGGTTGATGGGTGCGAGCGCCGCCCGGGGCGCTGCTGCGACGGAGGACGACGGACGGGGCGCCCCTGCTCGGCTCCATGGCGCCAAGCTGCTGTGTGCCAACGTGGGCGAGCACGCGGGTGAGCAAGCTACCCTAGTCCATCAGGCACCAAGGGATGCTGATCTAGGCGAGCAAAGAGGAAAAAGGAAAGTTGTTTTGGGCGAGCAGACCGTTGGGTACGCTAATTTAATGTAGTCCCTCAGGTTGGAGATGACCTGAGTTTCAAGATCTTGACTTTTGAGACCGTGCTTTTGGCGCCCCCTGAGAGAGCCACTAAGCTGGAGATTGGGTGCCTGTTTGAGAACAGTGCAGAGGTAGGCCAAGCTTTTTTTGGCGACCCGTGAGAGAGCCGCTAAGCTGGAGATAGACTGCCTTTTTAAGAACAGTGCAGAGGTAGGCCAAGCTTTTTTGGCGACCCGCGAGAGAGCCGCTAAGCTGGAGATAGACTGCCTGTTTAAGAACAATACAGAGATAGGCCAAGCTTTTTTGGCGACCCGCGAGAGAGCCGCTAAGCTGGAGATAGACTGCCTGTTTAAGAACAGTGCAGAGGTAGGTCAAGCTTTTGGCGATCCATGAGATGATTCACCTTGCCTGGACCTGTTGATTTCCTCAGCATTCATATATTTCTAAGCTTTTGCCAATAGTTCTGGCATGCTCTTTGGTGGTCGCTTCATTACTGAAAAGAGGAAATTGGATTAACGGAGGCCTCCCAGAAAAGCGGTCATGGTGACTTTGTCATTGGGCTCCTCGACTTGGAGGACCTCCTCGTTAAAACGAGTGAGGTAACTCGCAAGCTCTCATCTCGGTCCTGTTTTATGCTGAGTAGGTGTGTGGCAGGCTTCTGGTGGCGGCGCCTATCGATAAAGTGTAAGACAAAAGATTTGCTCAACTCTCCAAAAGTGGCTATGGATGCTTGGGGGAGATTGTCAAACCACTGCCGAACGGAACCCTTCAATGTAGTTGAGAATGCCCTGCACATTATCTCGTCAGGGATATTATGCAGCTGCATTTTTGTTTTGTACGTCTCCAGATGGTCCAGTGGATCCTTCGTTCCATCAAAGGTCTCCACGGATGGGATCTTGAACTTCCGAGGGAGTGGATAGTTCACCACGTCGGGCTTGAACGGTGTATCCGTTCGCCCGACCAGATAATCTACCGTTTCCGGTGCCTGCGCCCTTATGGCGTTGAAGACATCGCCCAGTTAATCTTGCATGTCTTTGATCTTTTTCTCCCAGCGATTGTCGGGTTCCCTGGATGGACCAGGGAAATAACTCACATCTTCTATGCTGTGATTTTCACTTCCCCCCTCTTGGAAATGAGGATCTTCATCGTTAGAAGCAGGGGGAGGAGGTGGAAGTCCACCGTGATTCGTTCTTCCTAGAGGTCCTCCTAATGGGGCTCCACCCGGGGGTGGAGGCGCCTCACGATGGGCGCAGCCTTGAGGGTCGACCAAGAGTACCCCGTGTGGGGCGACATGGAGAGCTCCAACAGAGGCGCCCAGGTGTACTCCTTGGCCCCGGGCGCCATGGGGATGGGCGCCCAGGTGAGGATGTGGACGGGCGCCGTGGTTCGCTCCTCGGCCCTGGGCACCATGGGGATGGGCGCCCAGGTGAGGTGCTCCTCTGCGTGGAGCAGTCGGTTGCTCCGAGCGCGGTGCTTCTTGCGGTGCTGTACCAAATTGTGCTCCTCCTTGCCCTGTGAGCATGAGTTGCAGTATTTGCTGGTTTTGGGTCACCAGCTGCTGCATGGTTTCCAGCATTTGTTCAGGAGAGGGAGCAGGAGTATTGGGTGCAGGATTATTTGGTATAGGATTACCCTCGCCCTCCCGCGAGGGATTGCCATCTTGTCGCCTCGTTGATCTTGTGGTGATCACCATAATTTCAAAAAAGGAAATTTTCTTCGTTCCCCACAGACGGCGCCAAACTGATGATGTCAAAAATGTGTTTTCGGGCACCACCGGTCGAGTGATGAGTAATTAATGCGAAAATTAAGGGAGAGAGAGAATTTATAGTGGTTCGGTCAGTGTGACCTACGTCCACTTCAAACTGGTGATTTTTCTATTTTCCGATGTAGAGATTACAAGCCGGAAGAATACAGTAACTGTGCAAATATCGAGAGAAATTACTTGCCCCCAGTGCTGGTGGGGCTTTGTGATTTATAGTCTTCTCCTAACAGATGGGGACGATTCTTCAGCAACGAACGCTCCATTCTGGCGGAGTCTTCAAACCGCCCTCAACAAACGAGGCAGGTAGGATCTCCTCCGCAAGACCGGGTAAAAGCAGGTTAAGGGAACGACGCGCTGACTTCGTCACTTTGTGGATATGGACCTGGGCTTGTCACGGACTCGGGTCACTTAGGCTTGACCCACCATCGTGGACCGAGTCACTTTGGCCCGACCCGTCATTGTGGACCGAGTCATTTGGGCCTGACCCATCAAATCATACTTGTCATTTAATCTTTCTTTTTTGAACTTGCATAAATTATGTGATTATGAGATGTTTGCTTGCTAAGTTTTCACAAACCTAATACTACCTTTGGTGCTTGTCAGTGACAACACCCCTCCCTTCCGATGAACCAGAGGGGGCGGGGTCGATATAGCTTAAGAGCGCAGAGTCGCAGACGATATAGCTTAAAGAATTCGTGCTTATGCCAAAGAGTCGGCAAAAATAGTAATTTAGTTTATTTAGTATGACGTTGGTTTAAGACTATTTGTTAAGGCCTTTGTTTTGGCTAATTTATTAGGAAGGTTATTAGTTGTTTTTCTTTCTTACTTTTGGCCTTTTAAGGGGTAACTTGACGTTATTGGATTTAAATTAAAATAAAATTTTATATATTGTCTTGTGATGATACCTGTGATTGAATGATGCTTTTATGTTTATGCTGCAAATATTTCTGAGGTGGCCTAATCTCATATTACGGATACTATTAATTATTGATCAATACTCGAAAAACGAACTTCTCCGAAAATTTGGGTTTCGGTTCATCACACCATCAACGCAAGGCGATCAGGGCGACTCCGAGGTATGCTTCTTCCCTCCCTCTTTCCTCTTCTTCCCCTTTCCTCTTCTTCTATCCCTCTTTTTCTCTTTCTCCCTCAATCCTTGTCAAACCCAACTAGGCCATCACCAGCCTTCACCAGCGACTGCCGGTGCCCATGGGATGCTGCCGGCAGCATCTCCATCTGATCGGGTTTTTTTTCATCAATCATCCTAATTTCTGAATATGAGTACGATGCCTTCCTTTGAATAGGTGGTCTTGTAGAAATAACTGTATAAGTGAAAATGAGCATGCATAACATTAGACAACAATTTTGTATTAGTGTTTAATCGCCCCCTTTCTAAGTTCACTTGCATGGAAAGAAATAAGAGTGGATATGTAGTGATTATGTTGTGTGAGAGAATCCTTTTGTAGGATTTGAGTGAATGAAATGAATTAAATGGGTGAAATGCTCCTTCTGATTACAATGAATTGAGTGTGTCTGAGAGTTATTTGTTGATTTGAGTTGAGCCCATTCATTTTCTACAAGTGGTAATTAGAGGTTCCATTTTCTACGGGTTCTGTTACTTCTGTAAGTTAATAATTCTTTAAACTTTATTGTTTTTCTTTGTTAAAATGGTAACATTACTATATTGCATAATCTCCTTATTTTGTTGTTTTTTTTTACATGTCATCAAGTTCACATCACGATGAGTTTGACAATGATGAAATAGACAATTTATATATGCTTGATGGTGAGGGTGATCCACTCAAATACAATTTTGATCTTATTGATTCGGAATATGCCAATTCTGAACATGAAAATGAATGAAATGAGTGTGCCAGTAGAACGCATTTTAAAGATGCGGACAGGTATACCATAGTAGTAGGAGAAGAGATGGGAGTACAAAGATAGTTTTCAGGATACACATCAAAGTAAAGCTGTTGTTATTTGAATTGATGTTTGGACTTTCATGGAGTCAATACCATAGGGTTAATGAATTTGAGCGTAAAAGATAGATGGACCGTCCAGTATTTTTAGTTGGACTCTATTTCATGAATGTTAAGGACCTGAGAATGGCTCTTAGATAGTTCACCATTTACAACTCATTTGACATTAAATATGTACATAATAAAAAATCTCACATCAGAACGCTTTGCTATAAGAGCAGTTGTAAATGGCATCCACATGGATCTGTATTATTCAACGGGTGAATGCTTATGATTAAAAAATTGAGAGATAGTCATGCATGCTTGAATATTAACCAAGTAGGGAATCACATGGCATCTATTGAGGGGATCGTTGAAAAAAATACAACCATGAATAGGTTCCGATGTAAGAGTCCAATGTAACATCAAAAGAGAAGGCCATCCTTACAATTCGTGGAGGTTTTGAAGAATCACTTCGTATGATTCCTTCATTGTGTGATACAATTTTCAAACACAATCCAGGAAGCATTGTCAAGTATGAAGTTGAGAACAAACCATCATTCTTAAGATTTTGTGTTTTCTTTTCTGCATTATCACAAGGTTTTTTAAATGGATGTTAACTGCTCATTGGATTGGATGAGACTTTTTTGAAAGAAAAGCTCAAGGGTGTTCTTTTGACAGTTGTTTCTCTTGATGTTAACAAACGGATATTTCCACCAAGCATAACAATGAAAGGTAGAGGCCAATGACTCATGGACGTTCTTCCTTGAAAATTCAATGACAGGACTTTGTGATAACCCATTTACCGTCATAAGTGATTCACAAAAGGGTTGGTGGAAGTTGTCAAGACTGTATTTCCTATGTCCTATCATAAATTTTGCATGCATCTTTATATGCAAAATTTTGAAAATACTACAAGAGTCAACTTTTAAGAGATTTATTTTGGATTGCATCTCGGGCTTATATGAAATTTGAATTTGACAGTGCAACGAATGAGATTTGCAGAATCAATTCACAAGCTATGGAATGGATATAGAGAAGATCCCTATAGTGTTTTGGTTACATGCATTTTTTCCAGATGTTCTTTCATGTAATCAAAATCAAAATAACTTTGCTAAGTGCTTCAACAGTTTGATAATAGAGTTAAGGAGTATGCCTGTTTTGTGATAAGGTTGAATGGATCTGACTGCAGTTAATAATCATCATGCAAACATGATGGTCAAGATGTTCCCGTTAGGATGGAATTGTGTGGCTCGTAATTAAAAAGATGTTAAATGATAAATGATATAAGTCTCATAGTTGTGATTTGATCACACCCAACAAAAGACAAATCACAACTACGAGACTTATCCCATCTATCTTTTAACATCTTCCTAATTGCAGGGCACAAAATTCCATTCCAACAGAACTACAAGACTTATCTCATCTATCATTTAACATCTTCCTAATTGCGGGGCACACAACTTTGCCCCAACAGGAACATCTCGACCATCTTGTTTGCATGTTGACCATTAACGTCTCGACCATTAAAAAAAAAAAAATTTAACATCTCAACCATCATGTTGGATATAGTCAACCATATCACAATTGGGAAAATTCCTTGACCCTATTATCAAATTGTTGAAGCATTGAGTAAAGTTATTTAATTTTGGTTGCATGGAAGAACATTTGGAAAAAATGCCAGTGACTAGGACACTATAAGTATCTTCTCTATCCATTCCGTTGCTTGTGAATTGATTCTACCAAATTCAAATCTCGTATAAAACAATTTGCTGGCACTAAAGGGCCATCTCGATATTTTTTGAAAAGTAAGAAAAAACCAAAAAGTTGTCAATGGGGAAAGAGTTTTGGCTAGATGTCCTGATTTAAAATCTTATTGGAAAACTTTGACCCTAAAATAAAAACTGCCTTATTTTTGGTCCCGAGTTGAAAACTACAAAAAACTCAGGCTCTGTTTTGAAAATTTCCTTTTTAAATAATGCCATGCTTACCATATGTTTTTTTCATGAGTAGAAATGGATGGGTCACCATTCTGATTGTTTGTGTGAATGACATTATTGTTGCAGGTAATGATGTAGAAATAGGAAAGACTAAAGAAACATTTGGGTACAAAGTTTGAAATCAAGGATTTTGGCAAGTTGAGGTATTTCCTTGAGTTAAAACTGCACAGTCAAAGATGAGGGATTTTGATGTGTCAGCGCGAGTATATGCTATATCTATTTGGTGTTAGGTAGGAAATGAGTTTGAATTTTAAGTTTAAGTTTGAATTAGAATTAGGTTTGAATTAATTTTTGATAACATTTATTATTCTGTTTTATCTTATTGGCTCCTATAAATAGAGAATATTTCCATTAAAGCAAAATGGCTTGTTAGAAATAACATATATCTGGGGGTTTCATGTAATCTTTGTGTTGGACCCTTCTTTGTTATTTTCACGAAATATACTTTCAATGAAAAGAGGTAGCCGACTCCAACATAGTTGGGACAAGGCTTTGATGATGATGATGATGATACTTTTAATGAAAAGAGGTTTAGCTCTAGATTAGGGCAAGAACCTTTCTCCCCTTTATTCTCTCTGTGACATTCCGGTTCATACCTCACCGGAAATCTCATTGCCAAAACGTCGAATGAATAATAAATGGAAAGCACCTACAGTGTATAAGCAGAGGAGTCTTTTAGTAGTCTTTTTGAGCTTAGTTGGTTAGCTCCTTTCGCACTTGTATTGTACTTGCTTTTTGTTGACTAAATCGTTGATTGGCCGGTTTGCGAGTGATGAACCAATCTCGAAGAAAAGGTAAGACTTAAAAAGTGAGTTCAAAGACGAAATTGGTCAAGGGGTTAATTGACTCGCATGCTTACCGTGAAGCGGAAGTGAATACTTAAGTGGATTTGGCCATTGATTGAATTGATCTCGAAGCGATCCGAGTCGCTAGTACGGCGGGAAGGGTAGGATTGGGGTTTGTTGGGCCAATGAGTAGTTTCTTTTCCGCTAGGGGAGGAATGAATCCACGAATCAAACAGGTGAACTGTGTTGTTTGAAGCGATCCAAGTGAGACTAGGACTATGTACTATGCGAATCAAGTTCTAGTCGGTCAAGTCCAATGCTGAGATGACTGGACACCAATCCAAAGAATGACATAGGGCCTCAAAGCCCACATCAAGCAAGCCTATCCAAGCACTCGGAAAGCCCAATTGAAAAAAGTCCAAATTATGCCTATATATGAAGCTATGCAAATAGTTCATACTCATCTGTTGACGGAATAGAACCTAGGTTGCCAACCTTTTCTTTTGTTGTGCCGGAAGGGAGTATGAAGGCTATGCAATAGTTTTCTTTTCCGTGGATGACGAGGGTGAGTTCCCATCACGACAGCTAGCTGAGACAGAGACCGTTGACCTAGGAGATGACCTCTTTGCCTAACAAATTGAACACCCCCAGAGTCATCTATGGCTGGGTCAGCCTTACTCAAGTTGTTGAACAAGGTAATCCTCCTTACTTGAGATCCAAATCCTATTACTTCCTTTTGTTGTTTATCATTTTAAATAGATGGAAAGGCTCAGTAAGAGAAGTCAGTCTCACATTCGTAAAGTAAATAGGGTGAAACAAAAGGCCCGTGATTGAGAATAAGAATATTTATCCTTCTTTGGAGCAGCAGATTCTGTAGCGGACAGAGCATCGTGTAATGCGGAATCCGCTGTTGGAGGTAGGTTGATTCAAAGGAGTGAACTTCATAAGATTGTAGAGTCGGAAGTGAGTGTGTGGAGTCTCAGGATGATGGATCCGATGTGTCTAGCTTCGGATACAGAGTGAGGGGAGGCTGTTTGGGAAGCGTATGAAGCCGAAGATTATTGAGTTTGGTGGGTTTCTGGGAGCTACTGATTCTAAGTAGATGGGATGGATTGACAAGTGGTACCTGGAGCGGATCGGGATGTGAGTAGGAAATCAAAATCAAATCCGTCTTCATTGGGAGGAGTCATTGTACGAGTGCTTCCTTCCCCTATGTTGTAAGGCTGGCGAGGTCATGAGGACTTCCCAGATAGAGATTTGCGCTTAAGTTCTCTTCAATTGGTTGGCCACTTTGTACTCGGGTCTTCTAGCCGGTTGTGTAGAGGGAGGCATGGGATTCTGGCACTCTTGTTTGTTCCCAGGATTTTCAGACTTAAGATGAGCCAGCTTATAACATTGACCGCTTTGGGTCACATTTCTGGCTTCTCCACATTCTTGCTCAGTTTCCATCGACCTCTTCATACTCATCATCTGAGTTTCTAATGGCATCCGTCGTGTATCCGGTCACTCTATCACCATTGGTTTAAATGGTTGCAAGATGATTGGTTTCAAAGATTCGAGAATCGCGGGAGTGGTGAGGGTCGGTTTTCTGGGTTGGTTGATTTGAGAGAATGGACATGGGGTTGGATTAGTGGTGGGATGATAAATGGACTGGTAGAACGTGGTGGTGGTGCTTATAGGACGAATGGATTGTCCGAACTTGGTGATGGTGTTTGGAGAATAAATAGACGAGTAGGGAGGTTTTGGTAGGATGAATGGTGTAGTTAATGGGTTTTTGGGTGGGTCTAGCTGGAGTATGAATGGGGTGGTGGTGTTGATGGATGAATCGAAAACACAGTGTGTCATCTCGAAATCCTTACATTCTTGTGTAATACCCTTCATTTGTTGGACATTACGGATTAAAACCGATGGCTCGAACCTTGGACCGGCTTCATAGAGGTACCGGGTTAGGAGTCACGCTTTGTGGAGCATGAGTTGGGAGGGAATTCTGGATAATGTTGGTGGCGGGAGTCGTTCCCCGAGTGTCTTGGACTATCATTGTTCCCTTTGTCAATCAGATCTTGAATGACATGCCTTAATAGCTAGCACCTAATTTGCATTTGGCATGAGGGTTAAAATCCTTTGGCAGGGGGTTGGGGTGTGGCTTTGGTTGAAGAGGTACCAAAAGACCTTGCTCGACTAGCACATGTAGGACTTTGCTGAGGGGTTTTCCTAGCTCGGTAAATTCCCGATGAGGCCTATCTTGTCCTACCTTGACCAATAGATTCTTGCCGGTGTGGGATCGGAAACTGCTGCATTGGTTGGAGTTTCTGGTTGAACATCGAGGTGGATGGCTTGCTGTATGTGGGAGTATGCTGAGGTTGACTGTATACACGAGTAAGTGGTTGGACATAGGCTAACAAGGGTTAGGGGCGGGTACAGATACATGAGCTAACCTTGTTGAGGAGTAAGATGGAGAGTTTGAACATCCCCTATCACCTTTGGACCAGGGTTCTTAGGGCTAGGCTTCTATCACTATTCCCTCATTTACCATTTTAGGATGATGGTGCATGGCATGCATGGGAAGAAGTAGGCTAGTTCAAGGATGGGAGTTTTTCGACTAGCAAAGAGGTTCAGCTCTCGATTAGGGTAAGAACCTTTCTGCCCTTGTCTTCTCTATGTGACATTCCTAACCAGTGGACTTGGTATTAGAGCAGGGATATTGACCGTGTGTTTCCTCTTCTCACCTATTCCCCTTTCTTCACTTCTTTCTCCTTCCTCTTCCCTTCTTCCTCCTTCCTCTCCTTTTATCTTATTTTTTCGTTCCCTTTTGTGGTTCAAGAATCCAATTAGGCCTGTGCAGGCCTACCCAGCTATTTGCACAGGTCATGATGACCAACCGGCGCTGTGTACTGTTGTGAAAGTCCCCCCAGTCATCTGGTAGTGAGCAGTTTTTTTTTTTTTTTTTTGGTATACATCATCTCTTCGTCAAGGAGATGTATGATGGTCTCTGCCTCTGTTGGTATGTGATAAATTTTTATTTGCAATACTCATATCAGGTTATTGGTTTGTTCTTTGCTATTGGGGTGTGACTCATTTCTGTTGTAAGCCTCATAGCAAGTTGCTGGGTGTAGTTGTTATGTGACTAATTTCTGTTGCAAGGCTCATAGCAAATCATTAGTTTGTTGTTTTCTTGGTGTTAATTTGTTAACCGTTGTTGTAATGGTTGAATCCCCTTTTTCTGGAGTTCGATCTGACAACATGGAAGGAAGGACCATGTTGCGATTAGCGAATGAAAACCCGAATATCAAGATCACCAATATTCCTTTTACCAAAAAAAATGATCACCAATATTCCACTAAATATGACAAAAAAAATGATCACCAATATTCCACTAAATATGACCAATTACATAGGGCGGTCAAAATATATTTAGGTGGAAAGTTGTTGCTTGGATATATTTGTTGAGGTGTTGTAGAACCAAATGTTACTGACAGAAGGCATGCTGAATGGAAAGCATATAATATGATGGTCATGTCTTGGATGTTGAATTCTATGGAACCAGATGTAAATGAAGCGTTGTATGAGTTGACCAAGGAAGTGTGGGATACTGTGTATGAATTGTATGCAGATAAAAACAACATGGCACGAATATATGAGGTCAAACAACTAATTGCAAATCATAGGCAAGGGGATAAATCTGCCTCTTCTTTTTTCAATATCTCCTTTTTTTCAATTTCTCCCTTTTTTCAATCTCTCTCTCTTTTCAATAAAACCTATACTTGCCTTTCAAAAAAATAAAAAAAGTTGGGAAGTTATTGGCAAGAACTTGCATACCTGCGGAATATTGAATTTCATTGTCAAAAGGGTGTAGAGGAGTATAAGAAGAGAGTTGAAATGGACCGAGTATTTGATTTCTTAGCCGGGTTGAGCTCATACTTTTAACTAGTTCATGCTGAAATATTGAATGAGATTATCCTATCTCCACTCAGTGCAGCTTATGCCTTAGTTCTCAGGATGAGAAACATAGAGCTTTTAAAAATCCAACAGACGGCTCCGCTCTAACAGAAGTACGAGGAAGAGGTCGAGGTAGAGGCCAAGGAAATGTAGATGTTAATGTTACTTTTGGCCGTGGAAGAAATCAAGGAAGAGGGCAAGGAGGAGGTACTAGTCGGGTTGAGCTAGAGTTGAGGATCGAGCATGTACATATTGTAGTCGCAAAAATCATAATGTTAATATGTGTTGGGACTTGCATGGCAAACCGCAGGCATGAACTTCTAAAATTGCTGCAGCAAAGGCAAATACTACTAAGGGAGAGAATACATATACCACATCAAGTCTTACTGCAGCTTTTGATGAAAATTTTCCCCCAAGTGAATATGTGTAGTTATCCAGAGTTGATTTGGATGCTCTTCCTCAACGAGTGTTCTGCCTTAAAGGATCATCAACTGCTTCCACTGTTGTGGCTCGGACAGGTATATGTTCCGCATTCCATGTGTTTACGCCTTCTGACTCTTGGATCATTGACTCAGGAGCCACAGATCATATGTCAAGTACTATTTGGTCTTTTCAATCTTTTGTTGATGATAAATATCTTGGAAAGGTGAAATTAGTAGATGGGACTCTAACCAGCATTGGTGTAAAAGGAAACATTCAAATTTCACCTTCTCTAACCTTGTTCTCTGTCTTGCATATTCCATATTTGTCCTCAAATTTATTGTCAGTTACTAGCGTAACAAAAAATCTGAATTGGTGTGCAACTTTCTTTCCAACTCATTGTGTTACCCATTACCTGCGGACGAGGACACTGATTGGTAGAGCTAGTAAGGACTGAGGATTATATGTGTTCAACTCGAAAAAACTAGAGAAGTTTATTGGAAATTGGATGGTAGTTAATGAGGAAGAACAATATAAGTGGCGTTGTCATTTGGGACATCCTTTGGGTCCTATTTTGAAAACTTTGTTTCCATCTATATTTAAGAATGATAACTGCTTGAGTTTTAATTGCGAAGTTAGTTTGTTGTCGAAATATTATCGCAATCTTTATCCTCGTAGAAATAGAATGTCTGATTCTATGTTTTCTACTGTTTATTCTGATGTATGGGGTCCTACACCTAACACTCTTGTTGGTTATCGTTATTTTGTTTCCTTTATAGATGATGCATCTCGAATGAATTGGGTATATTTATTGAAAAGTAAGGATGAAGTGTTCTCTGCCTATAAATTTTTTCATGAACGGGTTAAGGCCCAGTTTCCAAAAAAAATACGTATTTTCGTCATGACAATGGCAAAGAATACTTGTCTAAAGCTTTTCTTGAGTATGTGCAAGGAGAGGGTACGAAGTCTCAAACTACGTATCCTCACACTAGAGCAAAATGGAGTAGTAGAGAGAAAGAATCAACGTCTCCTTGAAAACCAGCATGGATGAGCGACCGATAAATCAGCCGTAACGGTGGACACTGCCACGCTATCAGTGATTTATCGCCAATTGCATCTGCATGCGTAGCGGTTGCTAGGGCTATCACAAACCATAGTAGCCGAACATGGGGGTGGGGTTTAAAAACCCGAGTGTTGGGGGGGAATGGAAGAAAGGGTAAAAAACCCAGAGAAGTTGCAGCAGAAGAGTACCTGGTAATGCAGTTCCCTCGTGTTCTTTTTTCTTCCTTCTTGTCCCTCTTGTTCTTCTTTTCTCCCCTCTCCTTTTCCCTTCTTTTCCTTTTCCTTTCCCTCACTCTACCCTTCCATTCGCACAAAAAAGTAGGGCATTAAAGGCCCATCTCGATCTTTTTATTTTATTTTATTAAAGGGTGACATGTGGGCCCCACAAGAGACCCACTTAATAAAAGGTGTAAGCAAAAATCACATGGACCCAGTGGAGGACCTACGCGCCCCAGGTTAGATCTAGAAACTCCAAACTATGTGTAGAGGGCCCCACCCCATACCCCACTTATATCTAAACTAACTAATCGCCCTAAAAGAGTCCCAAAACCCTCGTGAAACCCTCTAATCGCCCTAGGTCTTTTTGCAAACATAGAGCAATAAATAAGATTGAACTGTTTTGTTGTCCTGCAGAAGAATGTTAGAACGGATTGATTCTATTGTCTGCCCTAAGCCTTATTGTTATTATTATATTTTCTTTTCTAGGGCTTTAATTCTTTTTATTAATATAAAGCATCTTTTTCTTTTGCATGGGAGTAGTAGTTTCCATTTGATGATTTACTTTTCTGTGATATATTATTTCCATAGTCATTTAGTTTTCTATTGGATTTTGGTTTTTATTATATGTGTGGCAAATTGTTTTTCAGTGAGACGTGTTCATTTATGTACGAATTCGGTATTCGTAGTAGGATTTCTTACTTAATTTTTTGAAAATCATGTCTTTAATAACTATGCTATGAGTGGATATTATAGGTAGTTGGTGATGATTATCATCCACCCCACTCAAACTAAAATATTGGGTACGCCATTGCATGGACCCCCCCAAAACGAATAAAGTTAAACAACCTATTATCTGTTTAACTACACAATCAGGCCAAGTATTAAAATAAAAATGCCATGATTTAGCCAAATATTACATAATTGAGATTAGAGCCTTAACCAAATTTCACTCTAATTGGAAATAGAACCCAATCAAATTCCATTCTAATTGGAAATAGGGCTATAACCAACTTTGATGTTAATTGAAAATAGGCTCCAGCCAAAATTCACTCTAATAACAAATAGGATCCAACCAAAGGTAACTCTAATCGAAAATAGGACCCTAACCAAATTACACTCTAATAGAAAATAGGCCCTTTTCACTCTAATAGGAAAATAGGACTCTAATAAAATTTCCTGTCAACAAAAAAAATTCTCCATATAAATATTACAACTTACAACTCTAAAATGTCATACTCTAAGCATGACAGTGATAATATGTTGATGACATTGTTTAAATGTTTTTAACTTGGTATAGCTAACCAACAAGAATACATATGAAAAAATTGATCAATTTTATTATTTTATAACCGTACAGCGATACAGGACTCTATGTAATGAAGGGACCGCTACACCCCCTATCTTAGTTACTTTTGCAAAAAAAAAAAAAAACCACATGCATTTTCCAATTTTCTGGATTTTTTGAAAAATCTTCAGAAATTTTGGACATTTTTTTCAAAATGCACGGCTACGTAGCACCCGCTTTGTAGCATTTTGGTGGCGGGCGAAGCGCTATTTTCATCCTTGGTTACCAGAGCATTGCTTATTGGTATGTTGGTCCCTAAGTCTCATTGGCCTTATGCTATTTTTACTGCATGTTACTTGATTAATGGACTTCCAACTAAAGTGTTAAATGGTTTGTCCAAATTGTTCTCATCCTTAGAGGTTGGCTATTTGGTGGAGGAGGTACGGGATATCTTGAGTCACTTGGGTGTTGTTTTTCATCATGTGTCACATGCGGCTAATGTTTCAACAAATAAGCTCACTAAGGAAGGGGTGTTTTGTTCTTCATCTTTTGATGTATAGTTTGTTTTGATGTTTTTTCTGTGTTTAGTTTTTTTTTTTTTTTTGTTCTCCCCTCTGATTAAGAAATTTAACCGTTTACAAAAAAAAAACAAAATGAAATTGTTAATTTCCTGGAAACTCTAGTAACAACATGCAATTGAAAATCCCAACAAGAACACTTGCAGTCATGATGGGTTATCGAATTTGGGCCACACTCATTCCATTACTGGTTTGGATACATCAACTTTTGCTAGAATCAATCTATACATAGTTCATAGCAGAGGGGGTATTCTCCATTTAAAAAAGGATACAAATTCTTTGAACCAGCTACAAAAAGGAAATATGTGTCAATGGATGTAAAGTTTTATTTGAAGATGTTTCCTATTTTTCCGACAAAGGGAAAAGCCTTTTATCTAGTAAACCAAATAGTGTTGTCCTTCCTACTCTTGAGTGTGTTCCTGCAAAAATGTCTTGAAAGGGGGTCTGCATCTACTCTAGAAAATGCTACCAACGATGGATCTACCTTAGAACTACAACAATCCGATAGGCTTTTGCAAGTTTACTCAAGACAAACATCGCGTAACCCTGTCCTCACTACCTAGCAAGATCAAGTTGACTCAGACAAAGGTAATTCTCTTTCTCCTCCCCCTATCTCTCTTGTTGTTACCGACCTTGTTTCAAGTCCTTCACTACAGCTTCCCATTGCCCTTCTTAAAGGAAAGTGTTCTAGCACCTCTCGTGTATATTATCCAATTGAAAATTTCATTTCCTATCATTGTATTTCTACATCTCATCGGCCTTTATTGTTGCAGTTTCGTCAGAGTTAGTACCTACAAGTTTTGCAGAAGCATCCTGTCATCCTTCCTGGAAAATGGCAATGGAAGAAGAAATGAGAGCCCTTGAGAAAAATCAGACTTGGGAATTGGTAGGTTTACCAAGAGGGAAGAAACCTGTGGGGAGTAAATGTGTGTACACAATTAAATACAATCTGGATGGGAGTGTTGCGAGGTTAGTGGCTAAAGGCTTTAAGTCAAATCTATGGTGAAGATTATTCTGAAACATTTGCTCTGGTTTCAAAGCTTAATTTAGTTCGTGTGGCTATTTCCACTGTTCCTAATTTGGGATGGCATTGTTTCAATTAGATGTGAAGAATGCATTTCTTCATGGTGAACTTAACGAAGAAGTCATTACCTCCCAGGTTTGTTTGTAAGGGGGGCAGAAACACAAAGTGTGTCGGCTGAAAGGGATTTTTTTTTATGTAGCTTGTGGACATTTGAATATAGTTGGCTATTTAGATGCAAACTGGGCTGGCTCATCGAACGATAGGGGGTCTACAACGGGGTATTATACTTTTGTTGGAGGGAACATAGTTACTTGGAAAAGTAAGCAGCAATCAGTGGTTGCAAAATTGAGTGTTGAAGCAATATAACAAGCAATGGCAAAGACAGCTTGTGAACTTATTTGGTTAAGTCTTATGAGTGAATTGGGGTTTCATGTGAAGGACCCTATGCAAATGCATTGCAATAATCAATCGGCTATCTAAATAGCCTCAAATCCAGTGTTTCAAGAAAGGACTAAACACACCGAGGTAGATTTTGCCGTTTCATCCGACAAAAGGTCACTCAAGGTTTAATAAGCATGCTTTATGTGAAGTCAAAAAACCAGTTGGCAGATATGTTCACTAAAGCGCCATTGAAAGTCGAATAACCTCTATCTTAGACAAGCTGGGCATGATTGACGTCTATGCTCCAGCTTGAGGGGGAGTGTTAGAAATAATATATTCTGGGGTTTCATGTAATTTTTGTGTTGGACCTTTTTTGTAATTATCACAAAATATACTTTTAATGAAAAGAGGTTCAGTTCTCGAAAAGCGCAAGAACCTTTCTGCTCCTTTCGTCTCTCTGCGACATTCCTAACCGGCGAACATGGTTGATTTATGAGAACTTACTCACTAAACTTTCTACTCACCAACTTGGCCTTGGAGCCTTGGTTTGTCTAACAAAATCAGTGGGTTTCTACCTATCAAGAAGAAAAAAATAAAAATAATGCGTAGTTCTTTTTATTGTTTATTTTTATTGTGTTATTCCATCAGCATTCAGCTCCCATATAACAAAACACATGTCAATAGCTTTGAAAGCAAGAAAGTTAAAAAGAAGATGTAAGCAATTTATCATTTATGCGTTATTAGTAAAATGAACAAAAATGAAGAGATTTTCACGTGCAGGAGTCCTCATGGACTCCCCTGCACGAAACTCAATCTGCCGGGCTGAGAACTCCCCTGCATGAAACTCAATCTGCTGGGCTAATGCAGAGGTGGCCCCCCTGCATTAAAGCAACAGATTGTATGGGAGTCCATACAGACTCCTGCAGGTCAAAAATTCACGTAAAATGAAATATTCCTTAATGCTAATGCATGAAATCACAGTGAGAAAAAAAAGGTTTATACACTGTTTATTCTACAGAAAGCAGCAACTTTTACCACAAATGAGAAACTCATGATGATCTGTGTTGAAATCCTTTACCAAGGTATGATTGAAGGATTTGTTGCATAATGCAGTGTATCAATATTCCTAGTCCTCGTACATTGCATTAAGGGAATAATAATGTTCAGCATTTCACATTGAGAAAAGGGATAATGATGCATTTGTGCTTGAAACTTACCAGGGGAAGCCTCTTTAAATTCAAGAAAAAGGAATCAATATAATATCTCTGGTGTCCTAGCATGACATTTTCAGCATGAACCTCATGATTAATTGACGAATTGTTTCCGTATTCTCTCTGCAACCATTTTGCTCCTGATCTTATCATGCGATCTTCCGAGTCAACAGCCATCAGAAGCTTTGGTCCACTTGTTGAGTTCTTCAGAATCGGAGAATCTGTCGATGTTGCCAGAACATAACCCTCCTGAGAAGTCAAATACATGTAACCGCTGTGATATTCTACCAGTTCTTTCATAAGCTGTCCCACACTAAAAAGTGCTGTGGTAACACCAACAACCGCCATTATGCCTCCATCAGATGGACTTCGGACAGGTAATGCCGCTGAAAGCAATGGTGAATCTGTAAATTTGCTTACTGCAACATGCCATGAAGCTGCTCCGTCACGTAGTTCTGATAGACCAGCGATGTTGATTAGATCATCAGGTGGTATCTGTCTTGCTACTCCTGTTTTCTCACCAGTAACAGGATCCAGTGGCTCTTGGTACCAAATAGCTGAGACATTACTATCTGAAGGTTTTTCTTGCCAGCCAAGATTTGAAGCTAGTGGCCCGAATTCTTGTTTCCCAGTGATTGAAGAATTTGCAAGGTCTGAATAGATGTAAAATGTGTTGTTGCTCTTGTGATCTCTGTGAAATGCCTGAACGAAGCCATTTCTGTAGCTTATAGTTATTGAATTGAGAGCCTTTCGGCTTGCAAAGAGAGCCCATGTTACATTCCTCATAACTGCAAATAGCTGCTATGTATCAAAGAAACTGGAAGCGATTAGAAATGAGGGGAAATTTTTCATAAAGAACTTTTGATGTAATTTTGAAGTGATGCATGCACCAAATGAAAATGTGAAATGCAAGCAAGATCACCTCAGAATGTGTATTGTTCCTTGGTTTTCCATAATGGCCAATTACATACTCAGAAAGCTTTACTTGAGCCATGGTTATTTCTACAGTCGAATTCAAGATGTTCCACATACGTAAAATGGGGCGCTGTAGAAGTTCGTATCGGAGCTCATATGCTAAGCCATTGATTGACTTTGTTGTGTAGACCCTTGTAAAATGCCATGTTAGTATGGTCAACATCCCAATTAAAATGGCTAGCATGATCTGCAGAGAGAAGGAATAAGAGGACAAACATGATAAATATACTTCCCTTGTAATTAGAAGGAGAATGTTATAAGTTGTGGGTATTTCCATAAGATGTGATGAAATCGCTGAGTCCTGAATGTTTTAGTTACATTCAGGTTGATGATATTACTGAGTTGAAAGATTAAGAGTGGGAGAGAGTGAAACTGCATCAAGCAGTACACTTAAATTATTTACATTTTAAGAACACTGGAAAGTCATGCTGCCAACCCCAGTTTGCAGAAGGCATCCACAGTTCAATATGTACCCTGATTTAATAACCTAACCAGTAATAATAATAAAAACAAAAAAACAAAAAAAACAAAAAAAAAAAAAAAAACAAAGAAAGAAAGAAAGAAATAAAAGAAAGCATAACAACAGTAGCAGCAGTGGTGGCAGTAGTAGCACTAGAAGCAGTAAATATCACAAGGATAAATGACAGTAGCAGCTCCTGTTGTGTTATAACAATAGCAAAAGTGGTTGACTAGTGTAATAGAACTTACAAAGCTGACATTAGATGGTTGGGACAAGTCTTTGAAGATAATGATGTTGATGAAAAATATGATGAGTAATAATAGCAGAATAAAAATTCCAGTTGTTCTGAAGCAAAACCCTCAACAGCGGCTTATAAATTATAATAGGATTTTCTCTTATTCAAAAACTATGATATTTTCATGTCAAGATTTGTTGTGGCAGACATGTTAATTAATTGTCGCTTTATATTTAGGAAAACTCGAGCTTGACTTGGCCTCATCTTGTGTTACAGCTCATGTTGGTGGGCTCACTAACTCACTGAGTACAAGAAGGGGTAACAAATTAGCTATCTGAAAACACAAGAAGAAGAAGAAGAAGAAATAACAGTTGTTCTCAAGCAAAACCCTCAACAGCGACTTATAGATTATAATAGGATTTTCTCTTATTTAAAAACTACGATATTGTCTTTTCAAAATTTGTTGTGGCAGACATGTTAATTGATTGTCACTTTTTGACTTGGCCTCATCTTGTGGCACAGTTCATGTTGGTGGGCCCACTGACTCACTGACTAAAAGAAGATGTAACAAAGTAGCCATCTGAAAACACAAAAGAAGAAGAAATAACAGGCCGTAATAGAAATTTCTAGCCATTAGTTTTAAGGCTTTAAAGTAGATGTCAAAATGGAGAACTGGGGACAGCTCGCCTTAGATTAATAGGCTAAAAATATCCAATGCATCTGATTTTTTAGATGGATAACCCGCACCTCCCATTGTTTTGGCCCCTTAATTATCTCCTGTTTGTGCAATGAGACTAAGTCAAGCACAAAATTAACATGTCAAATCAGACTAGCAGGGCTTATCTCGACACTGCCTCCTACTGACTGTTGCAAATAGGTTCGAACTACTCAAAACAAATGAAGATTCTTTCAGGTATCAATAGAGGAATCAGCCTGATCAGCTACTGGGCCTGGAAAACTGGAGCTCAAAGACCTATCTAACAGTACAAAGCATAAGATGGGACAGTGTTTCATTAGGTTGGAGGTATTTCTCTGAGGAGTGAATGAGGTAAGAGCATGTTCGGGTCTTTGTAAAAAGTGTGCAGGTTACTCGGACTACGCCTTAATTTCAGCCAAACTTAAACCACTGTTGTTTTGTTCATTGCCATGACAAATTACATGTAACTTGCTAAGAGGAATAAGGAGTTCAATGATCCAAACAGGGCCAAGGGACTCTAGCTGAATCAAGAATTGATAGACCTCATCTTGAATAGCACATATCCAACTTTAATACTTGATATAGATGCTGTTATTGAATCTTATCGCAAATTAGGACAACTCATTTAACTAAACAGAAGGACCCAGTTTTAATCTACTCCCACAGCATTAACCAATACAAAATACACACTATAAAGCCAAATTATCAAGCAAACAAATGAGAAATGGAATTAATGAAGCCGAATTATCAATGATTCAAATTAATCAATCCATAGTCATTTTTCGAATCTCATAATCAGTAATTCGATTTTGACAAGATCAATGAATTAATTCTAATCTACAGTTGGGAATAAGACAGTGCATTGAAACCAACTCCATATACATGTATACACTCAACTTTTGTGCTGCCTGCAATGAATTTAAGTGCCTTTATTGTGAGGAGGGACTAATTATTTCAATCAAGCCCCGTGAATTTGGACGAATCGAACTGCGAACTGTTTAAATGAACTGATTCGCAATTCAAAACCACTTTGCACAAATCAGGTGACTGAGAACCAAATTAAGCAGGTTTTCTAAAGTTCTTAAAGTACCATGATAGCGAGGCGGGCAACAAAGACGCTGTAATACGATGAGAAGCAGTGTGTATTGCTATATTGGAGTCCCTGTTCTTCGTCCTCTCCATGAACCATTCTTTGCTGGCAGGGTCCCGAAGATGTTCCATTGTTATTCCATGTGATGAGAGGGAGCAATCTGTTAAAGAGTCGTCGCCATCGCGATATGGGTGGGTGAGAAGTTGGAGGGGATTCGAAAGTTACTGTACGAGTTCTTTCTGCCATGACCCTTCTGATCACATAGCCAGAAACTGGTTGAAGAAGAAGAAGAAAAGCAAGAGATTGAGAAGGAAAAATGATAGGTGGGGATAGATTTGTGGGTTCTTCAGTGGGTTTTTTTTTTTTTCTTGCTTTGTCATGTCCCACTTTGCAGAAGCTGATTCCCTTGCAATCCTTCTTGTAAGTGGAGTCCTCATTTGTTCTCATGTGCTCTCTCTCTCTCTCTCTCTCTCTCTCTCTCTCTCTCTGAGTGAATTTAGACCGTTGGACTTGGCGTAGGGAAGTTTTAAAAATGGAGTGGAAATTACAAAAATGGCCTTGGGATGCAATGAATTATCAAAGCAATCCTTTGTTGTCAAACGCGTTGGACTGACAGTCTCTGAGATGGATAGGCCTACATCATCAGTCCATAGTCCTCTAGGTTGCATGATCAATGTAATGAATTATGCCATCCATTTTGGGCCCCTACTATGGATGGGTTCTGAGGTGCAAAAGTCATATCAGTTTTAGAAATTTTGTACTTAAAAAAAAAATTGTGTCAACGGAGGGCTCTCAACCCTTTGGACTGGACTATTCCCTTCGGGCCCAGAGAGAAGCCGAGTAAAACCCCTGTGGCCCCTGAGTGGTAATACAAGTAGACTCAACTTTCGATTCATGAAGATGGATGAATCGGGGGTCGATACCAAGACCTCTTGCTCCGAAAGAGGGAGGTTTTACTCTTCAAACTATGGTCCATGGATCATTTTAATCTCCCAGAATCCGTCCCTTGTATCGTTTAGCTATATTAGTAAAAGAGGTTTTGGGTCTCTTTGGAGTTCATTCTGTACCCATGTAGGATTTTTGGTTTTCGCCTTTAATTTAGGTGTGTCTTGCTTTATAGACAGTGGAAATAAAATATCATGCATCTCGTTTGAGAGATAGGGAAGCTGAGCGAATATGCGACTATGGGCTGAAGAGCGCGACACATTTAAATGGAATAAGGATTTTTATTTTTATTTTTATTTTATCTTCCTCTCTTGGTGAAAGAAGAGGAGTCATAACATGGAACTTAAAGAACTTGTTAAAATCCATGATAGATTGGGATTCTTTATTTTATTCAATTAAGTTGTTTATTGAGTGTTTTGTATTTTAATAGAAGAGGGAATTTCAAATAAGTATACCTAATTCTAAAAAAAGTACATGGCTATTTGAATATTTCAAAAAAAAAAAGTTATCCACAATTCTTTCAATAAGTTCTCTCCATGGATTTTTCTTAGAAATGACAAAAGGTCCCTTCCCTTATGACGCCTTTTTTTTTGTCTTTTCTTAACCTCTTTCTTTCCTAATGATTATAACCATTTATTAAAACTAGTTTTTAGTAATTTAAAATTCCATTGTTTTAGTCATCCACGCATAAAGGTAGTTGAAGTGGGCCCTAATAGGTCATTTGGAGTTGACTTGATCATTTCTCTTAAATGATAAATTAAAGGGAAAATTTGAGAAATGACATAAGGGTGTTTTTGTCATTTTGAATTATTTTTTTTATGGAGAGGACTTGAATGAAAGAATTATGGAAAACTTATATGCTTTTTTGAAATATTTAATTTTTCATGTACTTTTTCTAAAATAAGTCAAAAGTTTTATACTTTTTTGGAATTTTCCCTTCATAGAATAATGAAGCTTTTTAATAATAGAAATAGGTAGTCTAGGGGGTGTTGGAAAAAAATCAAACAACATATTTAAAAATATTTTAATATATTATCTAGTATATTAGAATATCATCTATCCAACCGAAAAATAGATGTTTGGTTAAGTTAGACTGTATTATAAAATAGTATAAGAATCTTTATATTACATTATTCAAGGATAAACAGTAGAAAATAATCTTTTATATAAAAATATTTCAAAATAAGGATGTAAAGTTTCAACACATTATGTATACCCTTGAGTTTAGAAGTAGTGATATATTATTGTGGTCCCACTATAATATTCAACATTGATGGTTATTATTGCGATTACAAATAATAAATGAGCCCCTTCCCCTCCAACTCTTCATATTTTATTGGTCGCACAAATTATATGAGTCATATCATCATTATTAATGTTCAGGAGCTCGCACCAACGTTAGACTGGCCCCTTGTTGATTACTAATATCAGGTCATTAGAATAATAAGAGATTTGGTGTTTTTTTCCCTCCTAGTAGAGCTTCCTCTATCTCTCATTCTCATGTTATAATGGATATATAAGGTGAATTGCCGAATTACGGATGGCAATGGGTCTGGTATAAACAGTAACCATTGGTGCAGGTTTGGAATGTTGTTCAGTGTTAAATATGCTCATCACAATATATTTAAGAAAGAATTTTAAATACGGCCTTAATTTTGCCTTAATTCAGAAAAGGAAATAAGTTTCAAAACTTTTCAAATTTGGACCTAAGTTTTCAAGTGAGTTTTCAATTAAAGACATTCATCAATTTAAATGTGTTTTTGGGCAACTTCTTTCCTTGATATTCTTTAAACTACCAAAAATATTATCATTCGTTTAAAGTTATGGCATGCTTCCAGCAATCACTACATGTTACCGATCGCCGTGGGGATGCTGGTTTTCGTTGATCACCATATAGATGCCGGTGAATGAAAGACAAAAATTAAGAGGAAGTAAATGATGCTTTTGTTTCAATTAAGGATAATTCGAGTATTTAAAAAAAAATTGAGGAAAAAAGTAGCCAGAAAATACCTTTAAATGACTTGATATCCATAACTGAAAACTTACTTAAAAATTTATGTCTAATTTGAAAAGTTTTGAAACTAAAAAATTTAAGGCTCTATTTGAAATGTTCCCTATAATGTAAAAGAGTGGGCAACTAAGATAGGTAGTTACTTCTGCTTTTAGTTATTTATTTATAAAATGAAACCCTCTTAAAATTGAAGAAACCAAAACAACTTAGAGCGGTTGACCATATTTATCAGCCAATTCCAATAGATTTAGACCATTCAACTTCAAAATCACTAAAAAAAATAAAAAATCAAGTTTAACTAACTTATAGGCAGTCCTACTATAATATCTTAAAACAAAACCAAACTTAACAATATTAAAATATTTAGAAGACTAAATAAAACATCTTGGAGAAAAAAATCTGGTCGCCAGAATCTCCTCTCCATTAATGACTCCAATCACTTCTAAGGTGTCCGAGTAGACATTGATGCTAGAAATTACACCTTTTGATTCTGGCCTTTGTTAATGCAAAGGAGTTTGGCTCTTGCTTTTGCTACCCAAAGAGAGATAATATTAATTAGGTCCTTTAAAGGGTCTTTAACTTTTAGTTGTTAGGTAACAGTCAATAAAAAATCAAATCTCACAATTCAAAAATCTGGCAGTGCAGTCTGACCATACACCATAGAAAGCGGGAACAGCGGTGCTACACACCCCGATGGGGAGCCCGGTTGGATCCTAGGGGAGGCTGGGATCCAACAGACCCCAGGGGGCCCGGGCTCCCAGTCGGGGCCCGGGCTCCCAGTCGGGGCACCCCCAACAGGGTGTTTAGACTTTTTCAAGCGGGAATAGATCTATCAGGGCTGCTACGGACCCCGACTGGGGGACCGAATTCCTGGGGACCGGGCTGGAATTCGGTCCCCCAGTCGGGGTCCGTAGACTTAATGTAGATCTATAGAGCTCGTTTGTGTCATGTAACTGAATTCCTATGTGTTCAAAGACTTGCATTTCTGAAACTGGTTAAAATAAGGAAAGGAAGGTAAATATCCATTGATGACTACTAAACAATCCCTTCTGTAATGGAAAATAAATAAGGGGAGATGAGATATGAATGCTTAGCCATCACGCTAGTAATGCAAATCTTTGTAAAGTCAAGTGCATCTCCACCTTATCTCCTTCAATTGTGCACATTTTTAGTATTCCTTTTTACAGTCCGTTTTACATGAAATATTTCTATGTAATCAAATTCAAGCAAATGAATGGGTCCATAATGATTATTAGTGACAATAATATTATGACACGATAGTATCATTGAATCTTTGCCACTTCCCCGTTGATCAGTTCTACTTTTCCACTCATTTTTAATTTTACTTATTTCGTAATGCAATTCAGCCCCTGTTTAGTGTATTTTGTGGACGGAGTTCATATTGAAACTAGCACATTATGCACATGAGGTAGATCAGATTTCAACACCTCTAGACCATTCTGCCAGATATTTCAAACTTTGTTGGCCATCATGTATACAAAACCAATCTCACTTGATAGGATGACAATGGGGAGATGGCTCCATTTGCCTCGGCCTTATAATAATTCGTGGAGTGAGTTCATTTGGAGCCCACTGCCTACCTCAGCTGCTGCTGCCAATGGGGTAACCACTGCTAAGCCACTTCTACAGTTCTACCACCCAGAGAAATAGTCCAAACTTTGTATATCAAAAGGCGAATTCTCTAGAACATCCCCTTTCTTGGTGCTCCATATCTTGTTTTAATATAGGGAACAACCTATGATCAATCCAATTCACACATGCCTACCTTCGTTGCATTTATGCTGATCCTAGTTCAACACTGATCTTTCAATTAAGTTTCATCACGCTAAGCTTTCATTTATATCACCATTAAAGCTTATTGACCTGAAACAAAGGACGCATCATTTGATTTGTCTGATATTTCAAGGACTCATAATTCACATCTAAACTTTTGTAAATATGCATATATATATATATCTATATATATCTTTGACAATCACTCATCTCTTAAACCACAATTACAGTGACGAACCAAGTCTCCAATTTCTTAGATGGATGCACCTCTAATATGAAGTGACGTGATGGGTTTTTTTTTTTTGATGGGCTGAGAATGTCAAGGGTACTTTGGTCATCTGAAGATTGTCATAAAATAGTGGCCAAAATTAAGAGGATCCAATAGATTGATTCCAAAGAACAAGACAGAGACACATGTTAGTGTTATCTCTTTATCCATTGGGATGGAGATAGCCAATCTTTCCATGATATGGTGCCTATGGTGGGTTTTAATAATGTAGTAGTGATTTGGGCTTCATTCTACCACCTTGTTTCCTTGGCCTCTAGAAAGGTGGCTAGGTGAATCCCACCTCAACCACCCACAAATTGGAGTATGATAACATATCATCTACCATATGCTCGCTAGGATACAACTACAATGATGTATTGTATTTAAACGTACTGAAAAAAAAAGAAGCAGGAAAAAAAGTTGAAAATATCAGTAAGGAGCTCAAAATGAGTTTTTAACTTCTTTGTTACATGGAGGTCAGTGTAGATGTCAATGGGTATCTAATTATTTGAATATCTGAACTCTTCGATCTTGAGAAGTGCAGAAGTTTTTATATTTGGATCCAAATTAATGTTTGATCTAACATGAGGACTTCAGCTAGGTATTAGAACAGATATGTTTTAATGTAAGTGTCTATAAAGCTAGAATTATAGTCTTATTAAGAGCCCCACAATAGATCTATTTTAAGGTGCTATGGTCCAAGTATACTTATGGAAAATACTCATGTGCATCCACTTTGTAGGGAGCCTACCATGCGAGGTAGCATGTGGTTTCCACCTGATCACTGGTCTGAATGCGCCATACAAAACATCCCGCTGTGGATCCCATGAGTTTGCACCGACAAGTTTGAACTACACCCCCGAGGGTCAATAAACTGTTTTGATATGAAGTCATTCAACTTTGGCTATTGATCAATGGGTTAGGATCAATAAAATGACATGAGATATGATATTTAGAGTGGTCCCACATGCATCTTTCCATTCCCATTCATCCCCTAATCTGTGGGCCCCAAAGCAAGCCCAATAACTGGATCATGACTGTACTTTTATAGTAGTGCTATTTGGACAAACTTTTTGACCAAAATTTTGAACAACTCCTATGATCAAAGGATATCATAGGAGTTGTCCAAAATTCTGACCAAAAAATTTGTCCAGTTAAACTTTTTGGTACTTTTATTATCCCCCACTTGCCTCATCAATTTCTTAATAATTGATGCAGGATGCGAAAGAACACACAGTACATGTGTCACATCTGGACCTAAGGACAGATCTATCTTAAAAGGCAAATTAGATTAGCTTAGGTGACCAAAAGTATTGATCTCATGTAAAGCATGCATGTATCATAGATGACCAACAAAGTGAAACGAAAAAAATTAGATATCCCTGCCAGTGGCCTGTGGCCCTAACATCTCTTTAAGCCAAAAGTCCCTAACATGCTAGAGGCCAAGGGTTCATTGGGAAGTTTAGACTCACTCAATTCTTCAATTTGGGCCTGGTACCTAATCCATTTCATGTAAATGAGGTTGGACTCCATGCAGTTCCTACCTGATAATCCAAATTAATTAATACCCTAATGCCACCACCATAAATTATATATTTGTTTATCTAATTCTTATTTTCGTCCTAGGTCCTTTAAATTAGATTTGGGCACGAATATGGCTCTAGTAATTACTATAGACCTGAGTCAAGTGTGATAGACTCAATCCGTACCCAATCAGTTTTCAACCCAAATTGTCATATTTTTAAGTTATCAAACTCGTCTGTCAATATCTTGTAAGTTTATTCCTACAACCTCGAATAAACCTATCACTATCTTGTTCAATGGGATTTTAGTTGTTCTTAGTGGTGAGGCACTTGTCTTCCACAAAAACAACAAAGGGTCAATCCCGGGTTGTAAAGTGCATGTCTCTCCTCTACAAAAACAGCCAAAGGGTCAATCCCTGGTTATAATGTTTTGTGCGTGGGGGTATTTCCAAGAGCAGAAAAAAAATCTAAATTTTAGTGTGAGTACCATAGTTGTTAATATCGTTTCAGACCTCATTTCACTATGGCCTGTAAAATGAAAAGTTTCTGCCAATTCGGAATTTCGGTGAGACTTTTCGGAATTACATTTCGAGGAGAATATAACATAAAATATATACATATATAAGTAAAAGAAAAATAGAAAAAGTAATAAATATAGATTTAATCCATTATAGTAATTTTTTTGAAATTATATTTTGTGAAAATATAAGAAATACAAAATGTGTAAAAAAAGTAAAAAAAAAATTAATTACGTAAAATCCCATTTTGGCTTAAAAGTCACATTTCGGCCGAAATTTGGGATTTCGGCCGACGAAATTCAAACCAAAAAGATTTTGGCCACTTGATTGAAACAAAAAATTTCGGTCATTTAGGCCGAAACGAGACGAAATTAATAACTATGGACTGAGTACTAACCTTTATTAGGTATGTGAAAATGTCTAAAAGTCTTTATTCGCTATTTTTTATTTTGGTTCAAAGATATATAGTTTTCATTAGAGAGAGATCAAAGATAGAGTTTTCTTGAGAGAGGGAGAGTTCCATTTTTTGTAACTGTGTCAATTTCAAAAGGTCCAGCAGACTATTGAACCGACCCTCATTAGGATTTAAAGTAAGTTTGCTTTTAAAAAAAAAATCACAATCTTTACAGATGTTGTGCGTGCGTGTGAGAGAGAGAGAACAAAAAAGCTTTGCTTGTGTTTTCTTTCTTTAAGATATCATTAACCCGGTCTTTACATGCGCTTATGAAAGCACTACAACTAGCTAAGCACTCATCTGCAGAGGTAGATTCGATATCATGGATTTGTTTTCTTTTGACTTGGTTGGCCCGATTGTATCTTTCATATCATCACTTAGATGTGCTCGTACAACTCGAAGTGATTCTTTGATCCAAGGCACAGTCACAAATATCTTGGATGTTTTGGAAATGTCCTGATAAAATCCTATGCCAACTCATGAGCTCAACCAACGGCACATCTAATGGGGCCGAACTTATGATCCATTTAATTGGGCCATCAAGTGGGGAACCCCTAGTGTGCACGGTGAGTATGAAGTTTCCATGCACACCTTGCTGTAGGGCCCACCTGTGGCCCCATTTGGGTTGGGATTGCGGGAACTCCTTCATCAATGGTTAAGGAGAGTCTCATGTGTGTGGTCCGCTTGATCAGATGGGTTATCAAGTGGACCCTGCTATGAGGTGTGCTTAGGAGAACTGTTCTCACGGAGACACCATGAGAACTTTTTATGGGGCTCATTTGTGGGTCCCATATAGGGATGAGACCAGAAGGGATGGGAAGATCTATGTGGGGACGACCTCAAGTATCAAGTTTGACCCAATATCATACCCCTAACCTCTTCATCTGTGGCCCGCGAGTTTAATGGCTTCATATTAAAAAAGAATTCAACCCTCCATCTAGCGGTCCAGTTCATTTGGATGGGTGCCAAACCTCGGGATTGGTGACTATCAAGGGGGTCCCTGTTTGTTCATGATTTGGATTGGTTGCTAGGTGCGTCTCACTAATAGTTCTCAAGGAAGCACGATGAGAACTAGTTCTCTCTTGAATATTTTCATATATATATATATATAGGGGGTTGGCGGGTGGTGCTCTCCTCAGCTCACCCACGTGGGACTTGAAAACAACCCCACCACCGCCCCCCTAGCCCCAAAAATTGAAAGCCCACCCGCCCATATTTCATTTTGGCTCCTCCCCCCCCTCCCCCCCCAGCCCCAAAAATTGAAAGCCCACCCGCCCATTTTTCATTTTGGCTCCCCCTCCCCCATTTTTCATTTTGGCTCCAGTTCTGATCTCTCCTCTCTCAAACCCCACTTTCGAAACCACCCCCACCCCCACTCCCAACTCCCCTAAACCCAGTTTCGATCTCAAACCATCCCCCCCCCCCCCCCCGCAAACCCCACTTTCGAAACCACCCCCACCCCCACCCCCACCCCCAACTCCCCTAAACTACATGGACCTCATTAAGTTTGTGATGCACATGAATGTCATATGAGGAATTCTAAAAAAAACCCCATTTTAAAAACTCCTCGTTTTGTTGCCCTATGTTTTTAGGGCATTAAGCCCACCTCAAGCCAAACCAATTATTTCACTCTTACCCCATGAATTGGTATAAAGCTCAAATTTGACACTCATCAAATTTTACTTACCGTTGGATTGAAATCACAAGAAAGTGATGCCTCTAAAACTATTAACTTTCGAGCCATGGATCAAGGGATTAGAAGAATTTAATAGAGTTGAAAATTTTCACATAGGTAGATCTTGTCTAGATTATTCCATCCAACGGTATTCCACGATTGTCTAGAGCTCCTCACGCACATACATCTGGAAAATGCTCCTATGAGAGTTAACTCCCACTGTCTTACAGTGAGAGACACCATGATTTGCCCTATCTATCACCAATTGGAATTGTCCACACACACGAAACCCCCATCAATTACACGTTGCCCATGGGTTTGCACCTATCTGAATAAATCGGACCGTTGGGTCAATAGCCAATTTTTTTTCTTTAATATAAGTTGTCTAACTTATGGGCCACAATTACGAACCAATTTTTTATCTAGAAATCCAACCCAACCCCCCCCCCCCCCCCCCCCCCCCCCCCAATAAGTGGCCCCCATAGCTAGGTGCACAGCACGTATATTGCGTGCATCGCACACCTAATAAGCCATGTGTATCGATTCTCACCATGCTCATGTGAGAACTATTTATTGGTGATTTTTAAAAGTATCATCGGAAAGTAAAAATGTCACAAAAGGTCAAAAGAAAAAGAGCTTTTTGTATATACCCCCGTAAGATTTGTAGGATTTGTAAATAAGCCCCTAAGGTTTTAGTTTTTACAAATAGGCCCTTGCCTTTTCTTTTTATTACCTTTCGTGTCCCCAAAATCAGTATTCTTAACAAGAATGGGCAGCCACCATGAAATTTGTGTAGAATTCTTATATAAATGACAAGTTTGCCCTTACATCTATTAAATAAAAATATGTACATTATTATTTATAAAAATACTATTATTTTATCTCAAGTCCCAATGGTTTCTCTCAATAACTCTCTCATGTACATGACCAGGGGCAGACCCATGTACAAGGGCCAGGGGACCCAAGCCACCACCCATATCTGAGAAAAGTTTAAAATTCGCAACCCCCACCCGCAAATCCTAAAAATTAATATATATATATATATATATATATATTCATTTGCCCATTCCCTCAGTATTTCATTTACATAGAGCCAAACACCACCCCCTTGCAAAATTTAAAAAATAATATATAATTTTTTTACATTTGCCTATTCCCCCAATATTTCTTTTACACCCCCTACATATGAAGTATAATCATGTATTTTGAAACTTTCATCAATCCAACGGTGGGTCATGTATAGATTGGATAAATTATAACCAGTTATAAGTACAGGTGTTGATTGTCATCATAATCAATTTGGATTTAATGAAATGAACCATGTATTGATTTTTTTTTAAAAGGGAATTTATCTAAAGTTATTCTTTCCCACTAAGTGCAATAGTTAATGTTACATGCCCTAAAAAATAAATTGAGCACAAGCTTTTGAAATGATACATATAAGGATAAAAGAGATGGACAAAAGTGTCATTTCGCTCTAAATCCCTAAGGTGGTTGGAAGACTATTGATTTTGGGGACACATAAGGTATTAAAATGAAAATGCAGAGGCCTATTTGCAAATACTAAAACCATAGGGGCCTATTTACAAATCGTACAAACTTTACGGTGGTATATACAAAAAGCTCAAAGAAAAATGGGATATATTAGGACAAGTTATATAAATGTTTTTACCTAACTACTAAGAAATCAATTTAGTTTTTGACATTACTCTGATAATATCAAGGAAAAACTTAGATGTGAAAGTATCCCAATGTGTTCCTAAGATGATAAAGTACTATATTCATGACAATGATCTAACTTTTATGTCAATCAGTAGGGAGATTCTATATGCACCCACAGGAAGTGTTGAGCACACCCACTTGCTGAGCTCACCACACCCCATGGATTTTTAAAAACATTTTGCTAAGCCTACCCACCATAATACCCAAACTGCCCACGCAAAAAGCCTAGGTCGTCTGTTTCATCTCCTTCTCCATTCCCTCATCAACGATTTTCAAAATTTTGAATTGCGACAGCGAAACTCCTCTTCCCTGTCGACCTTTTCTCCACTGGACAACTCACAGTTCTCATCACTATCATTTCCTTTTTGCACTGCACTGCTTGTATCTATCATCAGGGACACTCAAACAAGGTTAGCTCTTCTTTTTGTTCAAGGGTTTATCATTTTTCTCATATTTTTTTAGGTTCTAATTTGTGCATTAGAGAGTATAGACGTTTGCATGAAATAGGGAAGTCCCTAATGAATGACATTGTTCTTCTTCTTCTTCATATAGTCGTTTGTGATCTACTCGGCAATCCAGAAATGTGCAAGGACTGTATGCACGGCACATCGATACCATGCTAGTACTATATGCACATCCCATCTAAGCCGTGCATTTTTCTATATGCACGGTATGTATTGGGCGAGCATATAAAATATGCATGGTATAATCATGGCGTGCGAACACAAAATGCACGTTTTCATTGTGCCATGCAAAAGAAGTTTGCACTATATATTTGAATCGAGTAGTACAAAAAAAATATAATATCTTTAATTACGATGTTTCCTCTTATTAATTTTCATTTTTAATAGATTGGAAGAAATGCCTAGAAGACCAGCTCGTCGTGGTGGCAGCTCACAGATGACAGGTGGACGGGCTAGTTCTTCTATCAAGCCATCGAGAGCTCGGACCGAGATTGGCATTGCAAGAATGCGTCACCAAGGTGTGCCTACAAGTTCTTCGACCACCGGCCGTCAACGGCCAACGACGTCTGAATGAAGACGAAAATTACAACAAGATCCACTCCCCGAGCCGGTTGAGGAGCATGTTGACAGTTCTTCAGAGGATGATTCCTCAGAGGAGGTGACACAACCATCTAGTCCTTCTATAGCGGCAACATGGGAGGATGATTCCTCAGACGAGGAGGCACAGCCATCCAGTCTTCTTGCAGAACGCAGCAGGACAGGGTCTTATTCCTGGCGGTCCGGCCTATCTATCCTTATAAGTATTAGGACGCACGTAGCCATATCCATATGGGACAGGGAGATACATGTTCATTCTTTTAATGTTTTAAGTAATCGTTTTTCAAATAAGATGTTTCATAGTCTATAATAACAGATATTAATGAAGATTTATACTTGTAATGTGCAGGAACATGGCTCGCTCAAATGTATCAGTCATTGGCATCAACTGAAGGATTGGTACATACCTCGATCTACCCAGAGATGGGGTTGATCTTCATGTTCCTCGGTTTCACGCTATTATAGAAGAGTCTGGATTGGTAGACTTGAAGCGTCTCTCATATCGATATATCTCTTGCCCTTTGGTATCGAGCTTTGTAGAGAGATGGCAGCCTGAGACAAATACCTTCCATATGTCATTTGGTGAGATGATGATCACCTTAGATGATGTGGGTATTCTCTTCTACATCCCAATAATGGGACTTCTTGTCCACGCATCAACTAGTATGGAATTTACTAAGCAAGTAAATTTACTTAAGTGTGGACTTGATGTGGATAGGGCATCTGCGTCAGCTGAGTTGAGAGTGGCGCGTGGTGGGGTAGTTAGGATGGGGTGGATCAAATGGGTGTGCGGCGATGTGACTCCTGTGTCGTCTACTGAGGAGGTAGAGTGTACAACTAGAGGCTATTTTCTTTATTTGTTAGGCAACACACTCTTCACCACTAAGTCATCAACTTGAGTCCTCATCTACTACCGATCTTTACTGATGGACTGATGATGTGGGTACTCTCCTCTACATCCCAATAACGGGACTTCTTGTCCACGCATCGACTAGTATGAAATTTACTAAGCAAGTAAATTTACTTAAGTGTGGACTCGATGTGGATAGGGCATCTGCGTCAGCTGAGTTGAGAGTGGCGCGTGGTGGGGTAGTTAGGATGGGGTGGATCAAATGGGTGTGCGGCGATGTGACTCCTGTGTCGTCTACTGAGGAGGTAGAGTGTACAACTAGAGGCTATTTTCTTTATTTGTTAGGCAACACACTCTTCACCACTAAGTCATCAACTTGAGTCCTCATCTACTACCTATCTTTACTGATGGACTGATGATGTGGGTACTCTCCTCTACATCCCAATAACGGGACTTCTTGTCCACGCATCGACTAGTATGGAATTTACTAAGCAAGTAAATTTACTTAAGTGTGGACTCGATGTGGATAGGGCATCTGCATCAGCTGAGTTGAGAGTGGAGCGTGGTGGGGAAGTTAGGATGGGGTGGATCAAATGGGTGTGCGGCGATGTGACTCCTGTGTCGTCTATTGAGGAGGTAGAGTGTGCAACTAGAGGCTATTTTCTTTATTTGTTAGGCAGCACACTCTTCACCAATAAGTCATCGACTTGAGTCCTCATCTACTACCTATCTTTACTGATGGACTTACCACGGGTCCGTCATTATGCATGGGGGCTGCCGCATGGGCCATCTGTGTCGCCAGTTGGGGACCGCCACGAGGGAAAATGTGAGACAGATTGCTGGATATCTGACACTGCCCACGGTAAATGTGTACACTTTATATATACATATACATGTTCCCTCATAATTGATCATTTAGATTGTATAATTAATAATTGCTATCATTTGCAGTCTTGGGTGTACGAGCACTTCCCATTTGCCCGTCCTCCTGTATAGTGGGGATATACTGCTGGAATGCCTCTAGCGAGTCGTTGGAATCCTGGTCAGGATTCCGGGAACGCGGGAGAGAACATACAGCTGTTGCGGGAGAGGTTGGATGCCCTACATCTGAGTGAGGTGAGCACCTAATAGAGTCCTTGATATATATTTTACGTTTTAACGATGGAATACGTTTTATTATATTAATGAGTTGTCTTATTTACTTGCCACGGGTGGCTTGGGATCTATACACTGGTGCCAGGGCTCAACATCCATTCCAGCATATATCTTTCTTCTGTGGTTGTTTGAGATCACTAGATGTCATTGAACCCTACCACCCACACAAGGTTCTCCGACAGTTTGGCTATGGATAGACCATGCCACATGCACCGCTCGCCCCCATTCGTGCATCTCGGGAATCTACTGCTAGAAAATACAAGGTCTCCTATAGATTTCTAGAACGATACTGGGTTACTTGGGAGGATCATGTATTATCTCTAGCGCACCACAGCCATCGAGCGCAACATGCATGAGAGTGTTCACCCGACTACCTCGAGTGGTTAAGTATGATTTCACACCCTCGAGTACAGAACCCCGATTGTCATTCCATCTATGACCCTAATGAGTGTAGAGATGACCCGACTCCAAGAACAGTGATGGCTTTTCCCACTTTTTCCAAACATTATGCATTCATTCTTTCAAACTATCTTAAGTGTATTGACACATTTTATTGTTTCTTATCGATCCTTCGAGCGAAGGACCATCTTCGTGCCACACTTGCTCGAATAGAGCAGCCTGCTGATTTCTATTATTGGGCATTGCAGACTACCCTCAAGATCCTGGATGGCTTGCCGATGATGTACCGCCGACATGTGCAGCTGTGATGAGAGGAGGGCTGTTGGATGGGTCTTTTTGTTAGGATATATATGAACTTGTATGAAGGAATGCCTTTTTGTATGATTTATGTGTACTATGAACTTGTATGGGTCAATTGATGAATGTTGGTGCATTGTATGAGCTTGTATGATTTTTATCTTTTTTATATGAACTGGTTGATATGTGTACTTTTCTTAGGAACTTTTATGATTTTGATCAAAATGGGAACTTGTATGTTATAATATAACACTGTATGGCCAAAAGTTTCAGCGCATGTCCACTTTGCACGGCCAACAAGTTCCAAGCAAATACATTCTGCACGGCCAACTGGTGCTAAGCAGATCCATTATTCTCGGAAACTATTGGCAGTGCAGAAAGATTTTGCACAGTGCCTGTTTGCTGTGCAGTATGCAACCGAGCAGGGGTCTTAAAGAGTAAATACATAACATAATAACATAAAAGATTACTTCCATTTCATCAGGCCTCCGTTTAAACAACAAGTATTAAGTTGGTTTACATCAAATTGAGAGTGCAAGTATTTAATTGCTGTCAAGATTAACCGACTCCTGTGTTGCGACAGTGCCTCCAATTATGTCTTTGAATCGCTTGATGCTGTTAGCATATGAGAGTTTTCATCCGTCTGAATTAGGGTAGTGGTGTCTATGCCAATTTGTAGCAATGGGAGGCATGAGAGCCCCATGTGTCATGAAGACGTGAGCAAAATGGTTTCCATTGACAAAACTAATGGGGATAACTTTGCTAGAACTTGGTGGAATTAGGGATGATCTCAAAGGCAGGAAAGTAAGGCATTGCTGCACAAAAAGGTGGACCAATACCACATTATAATATAAAGATATCAGGTTACCCATGTCCGCCATTGTCATCCAATGATCAAATGAAGGATTGCTTTCATTGTACAACCAGGCGTAATACAGTTCCCCAACCCAATCCTCTCCTCCATATACCAATGAATAATAATTTTGATACATTTGCAATTCATTGCTCAAATCCAATAATAGACCGATCCAACTTTTTCTTTTCAAGGATGACCGACCGTGAGTATTCAATTTAACATTCGGCTCAAGAAGAGAAGTAGATGAAGGACTCCCCAATTCTCTAAGTTTTTCAATATTTGTATTTTACTCATATGATCACTACTCTTAAATTTCCTAGCGATCAACTCGAACTCAGAAGTCGTAGTCAACTAAGAGGCTTCATTCACCGTAGTGGAGTCTAAATTGAGCTTCCCCTAGTAGTGGTGGACACAGCTCAGTGGTATTTGAGAGCCTTTCCTATTGTACTCGGCAGTTTCGTTTGCACATGGTAACTCATGGGTCCGTCGAATTATGCACTCACATGCCGCCGAATCTGGACCAATATCACCAACTCTTATCGACTCATTCAACATTATATCCATAGCATTCCTTGATAGAAATCCTATCAACTCATGAAACAGTGTCGGTTTGAACTTATGTTGCACGGTGTTCAAACTTTTTTCAAAATAAGCATTTATCTCTGTAAAGAGCAACTCAAGCAAGGCATGAATAACCTGTCAGGATGCATCAAAGCTACAGTTCAATGTGTCTAGGTGTCTCTTCAATTTTGCATGTGCACTCTCAGCCCTATTTGTAGTCACGTTTCCAAAGTGTATATGTCGATCCGTCTAAGCAACCACAAATTATTCCTTGTGCTTATTCAACTACGAGTTTTTCACATAGTCAACAATGTGTGGATACCTGTAATAATTATGGTCCAATGCACTTAGAAGTTACATGTAGTCATTTTCAGTGGGATAGACTACCAATATGTTCCAACAAGAGATAAATGCATCCCATCTGTCGTTGGTCTCAAAATACTTCTTACAATTTGCCAATATGTTCTTAGAAATATGTCAATTGCATAATAAGTTTTCTGCATTAAAAAAAACAACATTTGTTGCATTCATTAATGCTAACTCTCTATTTGTGATAATTACACAGGGCAGAATGCATCCATCCATTAATTCCTTAAGCCTCTCCAAAGCCCATCTATAATTAGCCTCTCTCTGATTCAAGGTACATAAAAGTAATGAAAAAAATCAGTTGAATAGATGTGACACCAACAATATCAAGCAAGGGAAGTCGATATCTATTAGTCTTGTATGGAATCAATTACCAAAACTTCTGAAAATGCACGTAACAACTAAATAGATGATGGATGTGCCCATAATAGGTCGATCATAACATCTGTAGCGTCGTTGCTAGTGTGATACTCAATGTAGTTGTTCTCCTCTAAATGCATCATGAGTCGCTGCATCTGTGATCAACCAGCCATCTCAGTCACCCTCCACTTCTGACAAGCATTGTAGATACTCTTCATCGTAATGGTGTTATGCATGTCCATTTCCTGTAATGTTCGAAGGATGTTCCTCGGCTTTACCAAACTCTTAGACATATCAATCAAAACATTGATTTCTTCTCCATAAAACCTCCTAGCAAACAAGTGCCCATGACGATGTTGTGCGTTTGGATGATTGTGTGCCCCACAAACCACTGTTAACATCCAATCATCGTCAGTTGCCAACTTTCGGCCATTCAAAGAAAAATGGCAACTACACTTCTTCGTTTCCGTTGCCTTATTAGGAATTTTCTTTTGAAGACCTTCGATGGACTGCTGTAACTACCACTTCTCTCACAAGATAAAATTATTCACGGCTTCCTACCATCTCCACCAACATCTAAAGTTTTAATTACAATTACCAAGCCCTGTTTCTTTCCAACATCCCTTGTCCATTGGATTAAGCCCTCTCGGTTTCTGAATATCGTGTCAATGGTGAAGACATTAGTAAAATCCAAAGAGCACTCATTGGCATCGGTTGAATCAATTTCTTAAAAATATGATTACAAATTCTTAGTTCATCAATGCACGAGCCTTTACAACTGTGCAATATTATACTGCACGGTTTATATAGTCCGTTCTTCATTTATAGGATCAATTTACTATTGTCGTGCAATAATCCTTTGTACAGCATAATTTTACTGTGCAATAAATATTTGTCCAGTAGTATTGTGCCATGCAATATATAATGTGCACGGTTCTGGAATACCGAGCAGGACGCGAGAAATATAAATAACTAGCTAAAAACGAAGTCAAAACGTATACCTTCTCTTGGTAGATCGTCAGTTGCTTATCCATATTGAAAATGTCTACTTTCAATAGACAATGTGGTGCAGGGAGATAAATACTTCCAATATCGTTAAACAAATGGAGGAGACTTGAGGATAATTCCAAGAGTTGAAGAAGATGATAAGGAAGGAGATGAAAATCAATGAGGATGAAGGAGTGCAGAGGAACGGTGACAAAATAGTGGATAAAAAGGAGAATAAAGAAGAAGAAGAAGAACAAGAAGAGGGGATGAGAGTAGAGACATCGGAAAGCTACACTACAGAAGAACCAAAGGATGAGGAGAGGAGGTTGATGGTGAAGGGCGATTCCATTCTTTCACTTGGGGGCATTTTGGTAATTAAAAAAAGTTTAGTTGTGGGTGCGTTCATGAAAACCCATGGTGCGATCAAAATTTGCCCAATTAGTATCAAACATGTGGATCCAATTATCCGGTTTCGTCATTGCGGTATTGACCGTCAGAATAAGAAAATGTGATTAAACTAATTAGAACTGATCCTTTTTAACAATCAAAGTTTTTCATTCAATAAGACCAATCTTTCAAGGATGCATATACATTTCATGTGATGTTCAACTGGTTTATCCATAATTGAATAATTCGCTGCAATCAGTAGTATTCACCATGAGGTTTTCACTATCATGACTTGACTTTTTTTAAAGTTTTCCAAGCAAATAATAAAAAAATCTTCCCAATTAAGCAAAGTTTTGGGCATTCAGCATTCCTTGGATTAAAGTTTAAATACGAGATTAAATGTGAATATGGTGGGCCCATTACACGAAATCCAATGATGGTAGTCAAACTTAAAACTTGGATCCATATAGGTAAACACTGGCAGCAGATGCGTCTTCTACTGGTTCGGATGTTAAAAAGATAGGCCCAAAGTGCATGCGTATAACATGAGTCCACTTCAGCTTACCATTAAAGTTAGCCTTACACAATCACTTTCGTATGACATCTGTTAAATAACAATTAGGAATATATACATATTATATTTTATCTAATAAACTTTTTTTTTTTTTTACAGTAAAAAGGTAATTGATCTAGGTCTAGATCCAGGCCTACTATATGCACCGATTCATATTAAGATCCAACTCCGAATGGACCATAAGCCCAACCTGAACCAAGTACAGCCTTAAATTGTGGTGACATCAAGTGTAGGGCTGTCAAAATGCCACACGACCTGTTAACACAACACGAACTCGTACAATATTAACGGGGCTCTTAATAGGTTCGGGTTGTTAACGGGGTCGAACCCGTTAATACGTTAAGTTAACGGGTCGTGTACAAATTAAATCAGTAATCCGTTAACAACCCGCTTAATCAGTTAAAATTTCTTTAGTCCCAGCCCTAAGTATAGCTAGAATTAATTTGTATTCATAATGAAGAAATTGAAATTTATTATTTTATAGTGGGGTTTTATGTGGGATTCTCGAGATCCTCATTTACAATTTGGTGTGGCTTATATATTTTTCTCCTTATATATTTTTGTATGGTTTTTTTTTTTTTAATTTTCAAAATGACTTAATTAATTAACGGGGTTAACGGGTTAGGTCGTATAACCAGTTAAATTAATGGGTCCTATTCAGGTTGGATTTTTTGACCTGTTAAGTTAACGGGTTGTGTGCGGGTTGTAGTAATTTTAACACGAATTCGTTAACCCATAACCTGAATTCGTTAACACAACACGATTGACAGCCCTAATCAAGTAGGAGTCTGAATCTGATATGACAATGATGATATTTAACTCTCTTGATTGTGAGCCCATGTTGGAAGAAAATGCTTAAAGCTATGCTTTAATCAGTCCTTCAGCTCCCAAACCCTGTGTTAATGATCAATCCATTGAAGAATGGCTCCTTACCCGAGTAGTAAAGAGAAACAGTTTTTATCTAGCTGTCCGGAGTTCAAACCCCGAGTACATCACTTCTTTCCGATTGTATGGGCTCCTCTTCCTGCGTGTGCGGGCTTTCTTCCTGCGTGTGCGGACTTCCTTCCCACTTGAGTGGACTGCTTTCCCGTATATATTCGGGCTCTCTCTTGGGTCCCAACCCTTTTCCTGGGGTATTAAAAAAATGATCAACCGATTGATGTTTAAGAGATTGTGGAAGTAGAGAAGTCGTCAACTCAACCCATTGATCATACCTAGATCTAGAAACACGAGTGGTACTCCAAAGATCGGCGGCCATGTGTTAGAAAAAAAATGTTTTAGGGGTTTAAAGATCTTAGATATCATGTCATCCTTGTGTCTACCGAGTTCTGGGAGCACCACTTATATTGTCATTTGGTATCTCTAAAAATAAGATATGTTTGATTTAAAACTGATCTAAATATATATTTGAATGCTTTGGACTAAGTAGAAAAGTCTATTTTCTACCCAACTGAATCAGCACTACCAGTAAGTACTCCTTTTCAAGGAGTAACAAAAGAGAGAAGATTTTCTCCTACGCATATTTGGACGCTCCAAAGGTGGGAGCCCCTTAAATTTCACCCACTCCTGTGTGACGATCAACACTGATCCCAATGGACTATAGAGTGCAGAAGAAGACCGTCCAGGGTAAGAGTTCCCATGTGGCTTTTTAACCTTTTACTCATTTACCAAAAAAAAAAGTAACACCACAAGAACAGTCTTTGTTATAGCAGTAAGAGACGCTAGTTCTTATCTGGTTGTTCAAGGTTCGAACCTGAGCAGTCACCTTCTCTCACCCAAGGGATGTCCTTATATCACATGAGGTCTACTTCTCTCACCTGAGTGCTGGGTGAAAAACAAAAACCTTTTACTCTATGGACAAGTCAAACATCTCTTTGAGTTATTTATAATTAAGTCAAATAGATCCTACTTTTAGACTTGCCAAATGCACCTCGATCAACTAATATATTTTGAGGGTGAAAATCTAAATATACTCTTACGAACCCCACTCATTATCTTGGATTTTGGCCCAAAAATGTAAACAGAGGAAGCAGTTGTCCACAAAATTGCTAAGAATTGTCTACAGAAGCAAAAAAAATAAACTTCAAAAGATGAAATAGTCTTCAAAATTTAGATTGGTATAAGGAACAAGAGGTATCCACAGAAGCATCAAATTTGGCTAGTCTGGTTTTTGTGGGAAGTCTATTACTGAGAAGTAAGCAAAGAACTTCAATTTAGAAGAAAGATTCAACTTCCATTATCTTTTCCCTGGTAGATGGTGGCCTATGAATAGTTTAGATAGCCTACTATAAATGGATTCAAGGGAGCAAATGACTGCTGGGTCTGATCCCCAACACCTAACATCTAGGCCCCAATAGGAATGGATGAGAATTTTGAGACTACATCATCAAAAAATTGATTCATAAGTTTAAATTCCATAAGATACCGCTCTCCAATTCTCTCATCGAGTCCGATACCCGGGGAATTTGAGTCTAGATCATGTCTGTGGGGGTTTTCATTTGATATTCTTCCAAACGGACCAAACCTCACAAACTTGGAATCCATTTATCTCCAAAAGTTTAATTTGTTTCCCATTACCAACAACCCAACTTTGATAGTCAAGGGTATCGATTTGATTTGGTTAAGGGCCTTCCAGAATGGAGAATCCTTACTTTGATTTTATATTCTTCAAAAGAAGATGAATATTGTAGATATTAATGGCTCAAGATTTTGACCCAAAAATCATTTGGTTTTGATACGAATCCCCAAAATGAGTGTGCTAAAGCAACTAAATTCTAAATATTCAGAACTCAACAACCCAGCCCCTTTCTTCAATTGGCTTTTGTTAGGTTTTTATTGGCTAAATTCATGGGTTGGACAAAACTCTTTGGGTCTTTTGAATTGTAATTCTTATTTAGAAAAGGACTCCAAAGATAGAAGATTGGAAGGACTCTAAGAAGAAAGTCTGAAAAAATTAAAAGAAGAAAGTTGGAGGAAAGAGTGCTGAAATTCCGGATTTAGTACAGAATGGGGTCCGCTCGAGTGCCCAGATCTTCGCTCAAGCGGATGCAAGACAGAGAGCCCCAGATGCCTAACAGAAGTTTTTTGTGCTGAAACAAAACCTCATCCGCTCGAGCGGATGGAGGGTCCGCTCGAGCGAATAAGGCGGCAGAGTCCAAGAAAATTAGAAACCTCTTTTTAATTGTGCCCAAACTACTTGTTTTAATCTCAATCAAATTAGGCAACCTTAAGCACATACCAAGGGATATTTAAAGGACTCAAGGGTTATTCTAAACATACACCTTACTTCTCAAAGATCTGGGTTAGAGATTTAATTGAGAGAATCATTCTCTAGAGATTTATTAAGAAGTTGTGTTGCCAAGTTCTCTAGAGTGAGTATCTTTTACATCCTTTGTAGAAGAACATCTTCTTGCATGGAAGATTTGAGGAGTCAAGCGCAGGATTGAGTTTGTTGCAATTAGTGGTGTGAGTCGTTGAAGCGTGAAGCGACACAAGGTAACTTCAGTCCTTAGATAAGGAATATCTAGGGAGGAAATCTGAATTTCTTGTAATTGCGAGATTCATAGTGCTTGATTATTGATCTATTTTGGATCCGTGGTTTTCCACTCGGTTAGGGTTTTCTACGCTAAATCTGGTGTCCTTGTGGTGTGTGCAAGTGATTTTATTTCCATTGCAGTATTATTTATTTTTACACACTATTGGGTTGATTTATTGAGTAGACCAATCTAGAGATCACGAACCCTAAATTTTCAGCTTTGATACCTTTCCCCCGGCAACTTGAATCAAATATTTAGATTTAGTTTTTCCTAGCCAAGAAAATCTAGCCTTCAATTAGTGAATGTTAGGGCCTGTTTAGTAACTTTAATTTGATTAATAAGAGCTAATTAAATTAAGGTCTAAAATAAAAGCTCTAATTTTTAAGTTTTGATTTATAATTAGACTGTTTGGTAAAATTATTTAAAAAAAAAATCTTTTTCATAATAGAGTGTTTGATAAACATCAAAATAAGTGCTTATTAGAGTTAGAGAAATTTCAATTTCACAAATCATTGAATTTTTATGGGCAATCTGACTTTAGAAAAAAAAAGTTACAAAAAAAGGTCACTCAAAGCAGCTTATGTTTAAGAGCTTAAAGCACTCATTTCTAAATAGAAGTTCTAATTTTAAATCGTGATTAGAGTTTTATCAAACACTCTAAATTTTGAATAAGCTCTAAATTATTTAATAAGTGCTTATTTTTAGAGTTACCAAATGGGCCCTTCATATTTTTTGTTGGCAATTCTCGAGTTTCGACCAAAACTCGAATCCAAATAGAGTTGTAATTCTCTATTTTTGCGTTTTGGGTTGTAGTATGGATCATCATGAAGATTGGAGGAAGAATTAAAACCGTAGAATTTCAAGCTCCACTGTCAAGCAACCAAACACGAGACAGAACTCAATTTGGGTCGAGCAAGTGAAGTTGTTGTCTCAGGGGTTCGAAATAGATCTCAGGTTCAGTCGACCTAACCCAAGTTTGGGTCGAGCGAACTTCACAAAGTCTCCCAGCCGGTTTGGAAACCTTTTCCTATTTTCTCTCCCTTGGATGTTTAAGTTCTAATCAACCTGAGAAACCCTAAGCACGGCCCAAAGCCTATTTATTTAAACAACTCTCTTGCTACCCTAGAACCTCACCTCTCTCCCATCCAAAGCTTTGTGCATCCTTTGAGAGATTTATTCAGAGGTATCTACAAGGTGAGTTTCTGCAATTCTTTTATTGTTGATTGAAGCACCTTGAGAGGCATCAAAGTGAGTTGGTGGTTCAACCATGGATCTAAACCTGGACATCGGGCAACTACCCAATTTTTTTTAGTTCATATCCTTTGGGAAATTAATATTCAGACTTCACAGACCCATATTCATCCCAATGTTTAATGAGCCTCAAGTAACATATGCATAATAATGACTCAATTTCACTTAAGGCTGGGGTAGCACAAAAGGCCCAAAGGAGTTACACATTTTCTAGTGAGCCCGGCCTTACCCTAACTGCTAAACAGGCTGTCTGTGCCTTTTTTCTTTCTTGTTTTTCTCGTTACAAACTTTTGACAAGCTTGACCCCATGATCAATTTATATTGCCATGGGCTTGTATCGAACCCACTTTTGGCACTAGTGATCTGCATCCTGACCTGATTTCAAGACTCAGCCCAGGGCTAGCAATTTCTTAACCCTGAATCAAGCCCAGTACACACATGGACCTCCAGTCTTCGACCAAGATCAACCTGTGGAATTTTTAATCAAGCATTGATTCAATCTTTGGATGGGCCTTGCTAGAGAACGTAAGGAATTCCCAATCCCAAGTTTTGACATACTAGCAGTTGGGTCTTAAGTTAGGCCTGAACGTTACTATTGGGCCGGCATAAGATGCAGTCCATGCTTTCTTTTATTGTTATGACAACTTAATTTACACTTTCATTAGATTATTATCTAAAAGAGGAGAGGGGAAGACTTTTAGGCCCGAATAGAATTATGGAATGGCTAGACAAAGCTATTGGAAGTGAAAGCTGGTTTCAATGGTTTGGCTCTCATGTCTATTGGCATGCAAAAAATTGCAAAGTTGCCAAATCTGCACCAAATGAAGGTATTTTAAACCCATCTTCGACCAAGGTCCATTTTGATATAGAACTTGGTCAAAATCAAGTTTAAAAGCTATGGGAAGCCTCCTTCACATCAAGTTTTGACCCTTGGGCGTTGAAACCAAAGATTCAGGATCTTCTTGAGTCATTTGCAGACATTTGAAGCCAACAAGATCCAGGGAAACAAGTGCAGCAAGGTAGCAACCGAACAACACTGTTGAAGGTTGATTTTGGTCAAACTTTGAAGACTCATAAAAATGGTGCAAACCTCCCAACAAAGATGGAAGACATGTCTAAAAAGGTTTTGCACCGAAGAACAAATTCCGGATGCCACCATTGTACATTACACGAGTATATTAATCATTTTATATTAGAATCTGGCACTTGATTCAGTAGAAGTAAGGATCCAGGCCCCTTATTCAGGCCTTGGTCTGTGTTCAGACTCCCTTTTAGTAATTTGGGTAAAAGTCTGGGTATTCTATGGACCCAACCTGAGCCAAACCCTTATTCAGTGATCTAGTAGTGTTGACATCGTGACTCAAATTTGTCCATGGAAATGCTCAATTGGTAGTTCTTATAGAGTGTTTTATGCAGGCCATGGGACTCAATGTATCAAGGTTACCTCATTCAAAGTTTAGAGCTCAACCATTTTGTAATAACGCGGGCCGACTATTCACATCATATTGTCTTATTTGACCGAAGTCTTACAGCTTCAAAACGCGTCATGTGAGGTTAAGGGCAAGTCGCACACAAGGCCACTTCCCCTGGGCAGATGGCACCTCTTTGGTTGCAAAATTATTTGACCTGGTCTTGACTCCCACCGAAAGAGAGTTGTCATCGGCTCTAATACCATTCTATAACGACTCAGGCCCTCTTTCCACATGCTATTGTCTGCTTTGACCGAAGTCTCACAACTTTAAAATGTTGTCATGTGGGGTTAAGAACAAGTCACACATATATACATACCCAAGGCCAGGAATTGAATGTTTCTGATGTGGGACTTGAACAAGGCCTCACGATACTAACCGAAACACTCCACCTCTCCCTAGGCAGATCACACTTCTTTGCTCATCGGATCACTTGACCTGGTATTCCCTCAACAGAGTTCTCTCATACCATATGACGCGTTTTAAAGCTGTGACACTTCGGTTAAAGCAGACAATATCATATGGATAGTAGGCTCAGGTCGTTACAAAATAGTATCAAAGTCGATGCCAACTATATTTCCGATGGGAGAGAGTGTGAGTGCTATGTCCAAGAGCACTCCATTGAGACAGTACCGGGTCAAGTGATCCAGTGAGCCAAGAGGTGCGATTTGCCCAAGGAAAGGGCGGACTGCTTCGGTTAACACAATGAGGCCTTGTCTAAGTCTCACTTCAGAAACATCCAAGTCCTGACGCTGGGCATATATGTACGACCTAGCCTTAACCCACATGACATGTTTTAAAGCCGTGATATTTAGGTCAAAGTGGATAGTGGGCCCAAGTCATTACAATGACCAAGATGTCCACCTCATTAGAGTCTTTGGTCCCAACATCACCAGCCCCGGTTTACATCGTGTCGCTCCATCCACATTGAACTTCAGGACACACCAAGAGATTTTACTTTCTTCATAGAGGCTCTTTATTAAATTAACCTAAACCGAACAATCTTTGATAGAGGACTCTTTATTAAAAACTACCCTAAACAATCTTAGAAATCTCAAACGTAAAGAACCCACACCCACCCAATCATCATGCCAAAAACGCATACTATCCCCTTCCCCACTCCAATTTTACTTTTTGGGTTTCACCTTTGAAGTAATTCTCATGGACTAGCGTGCTATTACAAATAATTCATTAGATTGGTTATATATAAAATATGAGAAGTTTCAAGTGCATCCATCCCTCACCATAGGGTGATGGATACTTCCATAAATGGGAATTTTTAAGTACAAAAGTGAATTTTCAAGTACATAGGGTGAGTTACACTTCCTTGTTTTCATGTACAAAAAGAAAAGTGTCCCTCACCCTATGGTGAGGGATAGATGCACTTGAAACTTCCCCTATAAAATAATACAATCACATATATATATATATCCGCGAGAACTTTCTATGGGGCCCATTTGTGGGTCCCATCTACGGATAGGGCCAGAGGGGAAAGATCTACGTGAGGCCACTCCAAGTATCAAGTTTGGCCCCAATCACATGCCCCTGACCCCTTCATCCGTGACTCACGAGTTTAATGGGTTCATAATAAAATAAAAATAAAAATCAACCCTTCATCCAAACGATCCTATCCATTTGGATGAGAGTCAAACCTCAGGATTAGTGACTATTGGGGGGGGGGGGGGGGGGGGGGGGTGGGGGGGGGGGTTCCCTATTTGTGCACAGTTTGAATTGGTTGCTAGGTGGGCTCCACCAATAGTTCTCACAGAAGCACGGTGAGAACTAGTTCTCATTTAAATATCTCTCTCATATATATATATATATATATATGTGTGTGTGTGTGTGTGTGTGTGTGTGTGTGTGTGTGTGTGTGTGTGTGTGTGTTTTCTGGTGTGATAATCTATTTTAAAACATTCGTTCTAGCATATACATGCATTTATCAATAAATCATATACCCGCAAGCATAAACACTTTTTTATTTTTGTTCAGGACTCTTGAGGGAGCCACATGTCATTTCAAATTTGAATAAATGGATATCTTTATTATGATCACGATTGAATAATTAAATTGATGAAACTTTGCCCTATTAAATCTATATCAAACTTATTTTTTTTAACACAAATAGATTAAAAAAAAAATAGGTGGAAACACTAATTCCACTGAAGACACAAAACTATTTGGTAAATTAAGATAGAGGATTTTACTGGAAAAATTCTGAAATATAGTCATTTATCCCGAAAGGTCCTCGCAAATTTTGTGGCACTAATGAGGTCCTCTCGCCAATTTTTTTTAATATTTTTATTCTTTTTCTGAGCGACAATAGTGTCACAAAGGGCAACACATGGACGACGCTAGCATTGCTCATCACACCCACCTTCTTTCTCTTCTTCCTCCTCCTCCTTCTCTTCCTCCCCACCTCCGCTCACCCTGCACCCCCGCCACCACTTGCACACACCCACCTGCTGCACCACCCTCACTGCCTCCCCAGCACACCCACTGCCTCTTCTTTATTTCTTTCCCCCCTTCTCTTATTTCCTTCTATCCTTCTTTTCCTCCCCTGCACCCACTGATGAGTGTTAAATATTGCATATTTTACCCCTCATTAGTCCGAATTTTATCGACATCTCATATGCATATCATTTGCCTTACATAGAGATTTTATCATTCTATCTCATTAATGGATTATCGGATTATCATATATAAATTTAATTATTTGTAGTGCATTTTTATGTAATTTCTCTTGTGTAGGTGAACCCAGCAACTATCCCAATATTCCGGCTAGTGTCCCAAGCAACCAAGAAGAGATTTCAATAAAGAAATTACATGAAGAAATCTTAGGAAGTGTTGAAGAATTCGAAAATAAGAGGAGAAGACTTTATAGATAAAAGAAGTCATTTTTTAACACAAAGGATTGGTTGGTGTATTGGTTGGAACTTTGGGTTGGTATGGAATAGGTTATGGTTTCAAATCTTAACAATTGCATATTATTATTATTTTTTCCATCCAACTCACCTCTCCATGTGAAAGGATATGAGCAAATTAAAAGTCCCTACTCTACTATCTCTACACTTGATGCTTTGATAATCTCAATTGATGCTTTGTAGTTGGATTAAGTTCTCTCACATAATCTTTTGTAACTTGATTTTGATGATTAATTATTAGGATAGTTAGGTTATGATCTACGATCTTGGCCTTTGATTTTCTTTATTTTGATCTTCATTGCTATATCATCTAATCCAATTAGGCAAGAGATTGCTAATTGGATTATAGATTTGGAAATTGAATTAGAACATGCATTGTTTGAATTAATTACATACTTAGTGGATTTTGGATTGCCTAGTCTCTTTCTTTTGATTGTTGTTAATTTGAATCCTTCTTTGATTCGCTATTTTCACTTCTAAATTGTTAGATACACATTTTAACAACTTGTTTTAAAATCCTACACATTTCACACATCTTCGCACTAAATCTTCCATTTCCACCACCACTCATCCACTAGTTTGTTAGATTAGCTTAGATCTTATTCATTTTATATTTTAAATTGTTAATTATAGTAGTTTAATTGCTATTTTAATTTTTTTTCACATTTCAATTGGTTTAATCTTTCCATTTTCACATATAGTTTAGTAGTTTTGATTGTTCACTTCAAGTGTCTATATTAGCTATATCTTAGTTCAACTCTCATTTAATTGGATTCATTGCTTCTTCCATCCTCTCTCCGTGGGATTGATAATTCGGACTCTTTAGTCATTTACTACTTGACAACACCGTAGTCTTGCGGTTAAGCGTTGCACATATAAGTGTCGATCACCCACGCCTATGCACATCCCTCCCATGCCGTGACTGCATCAGATACCCACCCATCATCATCCTCATGAAAGGTGTTGCCTCTGGTGTTCTTGCTCTACAAGACCTTCTTGAAATTTATCAATCCTCTTCAGGCCAGCACATCAATCTCCTCAAGAGCCAGCTTTTCATAGGAAAGTGTGATAATAGAAGAAAGGCAATGATATGTTCCTTTCTTGGTCTTCATGAAAGCCAACCTCAGCTCAAATACCTGGGATTCCCGATTGTTTTTGGCACCCCAAAGCGCGTCCACTTCCTTCCCCTGCTGGACTCAATAAATGCAAGACTCACTGCCTGGAAAGCTAGATATCTCTCCTTTGCAGGTCGGCTCATCCTCATCAAGCACATCCTCTCCTGCATTCCTATGCACAGTGCTTCAATTCTCCCCCTCCCAATCTCTCTCTGCAAAGACATAGAGCGTCTGATGAGGAATTTCCTCTGGTCAGGTAATGCTCTTTCCTCCAAAATCAGTTATGTGAATTGGTCCCAAGTTACCCTCCCAAAGCCTGAAGGTGGCTTCGGCATTAGAAAGAATTACAGAAGTCAATGATGCTTCTCTCATCAAGCTAGGCTGGCAAGCTTCCTCCATGAACTCCATCTGGTCTTTTTGGTTGAAGAACTGTTACTTCAAGAACAACAATATCTGGAACCCAGCTAACACTCTATATGGCTCCTGTATCTGGAAACGCATCCATCGCCTTGCCCACTTCATTCATCAAGGCAGTGCCTGGGCATTCGGTAATGATGAAGATATTAACCTTTGGCATGATAACTGGTGTGGTGACAAGCCACTAGCTGAAGTATGCCCCAACCTGCACCTCCCCCTGAACCAGCGACTTGCATCCCTCTTCTTCACAGGCAGTTGGCATATCCCTCCTAATCTGCCAAATACAGTCCAAGACCTGCTCTCCTCTGCAACATCACTCCTCTCTCCAAGCTCATCAGCTCGAGACACCCTCTACTGGAAGGACTCCACAGATGGTCAGATCTCCCAACAAAGTGCTTGGAACGCTATTAGACTCAGGGGCACCATCCTTCAGTGGCCTCCCCTGATTTGGAACGGTTTCTCCCTCCCCAGAGTCAGCTGTTTTGGCTGGCATCTGATGCTCAACAGAACCCCCACCTAATCTCATCTGCAGCACCTCGGCTTCTCCTTAGCCTCTAGATGCAGCCTCTGCTTCAAGGGATTTGACTCTGTTAATCATATCTTCTTCTCTTGCTCTACAGCCCAATCTCTCTGGAATTGGCTTCTCCGGGCTGCAAGTGTTCTGCAACCTCCTTCCTGCTCTACTTCTTCAATCTGGATCTCCCTCTCAAGAGGAAATGACTTTGCAGGCAAGAAGATCATGGCGTCCACCTTTCTAACTGTCCTATATTCTCTATGGAAGACCAGAAACTCAGCTATTTTTGACAACCATCACCCCCCTCTCAACCAGATCTTAGGCCAGTTGCATGAAGACTTAAGCTTCACTCTGAGGAAGATCTCGTCTCCTTGTAGCAGCCAGCACCTCATCTCCCTCTTGAGCTTTTTGAAAATCCAAGCTCACTGACCTAGGCATCCTCCTCTAGTTGTTGATTGTTTTTTGTGGCCTCTTTTGTTTCTCCTCCCCATTTGGAGGTCTCTTTTTTTCTGGTTTTCTGTTTTCTGTATTCTTCTTTCTCCTCTCTAATTCAATTACCCTTTTTACACAAAAAAAAAAAAAAAAAAAAAAAACCTCAATCTCCTCCTCTATCTACTTTGGACCCTCCTGTTTTCACCCCATTCTATCTTTCAGTTCAAAAGCCTAAACTTGACCCACCATGCCACCACTACATGTACCCTCTCTAGCTCCTTACCTACAACATTTTACCCGCATTCCCTCACACGCCAAACAGCTTGCAGATTATCAATGCTCCACTGCAGCTGTGGGGCGCAATTTCTTCCTTCATTAATCCCCCCTTCCTTGTAGTTGCAGCCAATAGGTATCCCCTGTCACATTACCAATTTCTTTGGCTCTTGTAATCTCTTTCACAATCATTTTGCTTCCCGTTCAACCATCTCTTTTTGTGACAAGCCAAAGATGGTAAACGGCAAGAAGCTATGGCTGCAGAAATTAGGCCATGGGCGGACACCACCAACCAAAGGCCCCATTAGAAGGAAAAGCAAAGGAGGAAGAAGAAGGTGGGTATGACGAGCGACGCTATCGTCGCTTAGAAAAAGTATAAAAAATTATAAAAAATTGGCGAGATGACATCATTAGTGCTACAAAATTTGCGAGGATCTTTCAGGATAAATGACTATATTTCAGGAATTTTCCAATAAAACCCTCATTAAGATATGTCGCGCGTAGAATGAGTGCCTCAATCTAATACTTGTACCTATTATAAAGATATCTTATGAGCTGTAGAAAATTGCAATGATATCTTCAAATTTGGCCTTTCTTCATGACATTATTAGACCATGTTGTGGAAAACAAAGTGATTTTAAATAATTAGAAATAATAAATAAACACAAAGTTCGGTTAGAAAACATATTACATAATTTTCTGATCTTCCCATTTTATCCGATTTACCTACAACTTTTTCTAGATATTTTTAATTTTGATGATATTTTGAAAGGAAGAAAAAAATGTGACATCATATAGAAAAATACCATTTTATGCAAATATCGTGATATTGGGCTATTTTCTCCTATCTGCAAGGCTGCCGTGTAAGAATTTTGATGTGAGCCTTTAGTGCAGGGAAGTTCTACATTTGCAGACTGGGGGGATTGAAAATCCCATGCCATCCTAGGTAACAGTATGTTCAAAATGTCTCCAATGTTTGTGATAGAGTCATAGAGATGCAATAAAAAAAATAAAAATACAGAGTTCCTCTACCAAAATAAAAGGAAAAGGAAAATGCAAGTTGACTCAAGGAAGACTTCTTTGACTTGTGGGAGCCTGACCCATCCATGTGCCTCATTCCAGATATGGAGTTCACACTCAAGAGACAAGAGTGAAACATCACTTTCAAGTGAAACAAAGATGGTAATGATTGAGACAAGAAGCCTTAAGAGGGCGGTGGTGGGTGCATGACCCAGGGGCACCTATTCCCTTGTAGTGGTGCAACGTCACATGATGTTGTCCTCATTTCAGCAGCCCCTCCCTCCAACTAGGCGAGTGACAGGAAAAGAGGGTGTTCATTCGAACCAAGCAACCACTTTGCTTCGTTCATTCTTTCCCAAAGCCAATGATTTCAACGAATGTCACAAATGAAAAAGTCTACCCACCCCGACCCCGGACCCCATGGGAGCCCGGGCTCCCAGTCGGGGTGGGTAGCACCGCTGGTCACAAATATGCCTGATATTTTGAAACTATCACAATAATATCCATGATATTTGTCTACAAATGATCCAATGCTATTTTCTTAATAGCATCACAGTATTCTCAAAATATCTTTTTTATTGAAAATATGAAAGTAATGGAATGAGAAAAGGAAAACCCTATATAAATAGCTACTTTTAAAAACATTTTATAGTTATTTTATGTGGAATGATTCTACGCACGGCTCTAGCCATGAGAACCATGTGGTGGGCCCCACCTATCACCAATCCGAATCGTTCACCAAACAAGGACCCCCTATAGTCATTGATCTCAAGTTTTGGCACCCATATAAATGGACTAAACTATTGGATGGAGGGTCAAACCTATTGTTCTTCAATATGAAGCCATAAAATTTGTGGGGCCACGGATGAAAGGGTCAGGAGCAGGGTATCGGGGCCATATTTGATACCTAGGGTAGTGATCCCATATAGATCTTTCCATTCCCCTGGTCCCATCTCTAAATGGAACCCACAATAGGCCCCCACAGCAGGTTCACATTGAAGGTTTCCTTCCACATTAGGTTCACACAAGAAAAGACCCTTACTTTATATATTTAAAATGACTTTATTTCCCACCATCTTCCCATTAATATGTGAGTAAAAAAACTCCGAATTTGAAAATCTCCTGACATTTTTTTGCAAGATATTAATTTTGTGAGAAAGACGTTTTGATTATGACTCCAACTAGGAAATGCAATGCATTCTCCGCCACAAGTGCCAATAATCAATGATAGAATGTTAAATTAATAAATGCATTGGATTAGTTCACCAAACTTCTCATTAGAGGGAACCCTCTCAATTTATACGAGAGGAATAACAATGATAGATTACTTGAAAATTCAAAATTACCCACGATTTCTAACCTACCTTATCTCTCTTTAATAATCTCACAGTCCTTATCTCTAACACACAATTATATATATTAAAGCAATATGGGAGGTGGGCTGTGAAGGATGCCACATTAGCACTCAACTGTTCTCCTTTTAGAAAAATCATTTAGAAAATAGTGAGAGAGTCTTTGCCTTTCAAGTGGGGCCTTTTTAACTCTCCTCAAATCTCCTAAAATAAGCAATAGGGGAAGTGGGCTGTGAGGGATGCCACATCAGCACTCAATTATTCTCCTTTTAGAAAAATCATTTAGAAAATAGTGAGAGAGTCTTTGCCATTCAAGTGGGGCCTTTTTAACTCTCCTCAAATCTCCTAAAATGTCTCCATCCCCTCCAATCTTCCCTAAAAAATCTCTCATTTAGTAAAGTACATAAAATCCTTCTAACTTCCCCTCAAATCTCTATTTTCCTAACTTTTCTATTTTATCTTCTTATCTTAATCCTCAATTATCATCTAATGAAATGCGAAAAATCCCATAATACGTTGATGGGAATTCAGAGCCCAACTAATTGTGAAGAAAGTCTCATGCAATACAATAGCACACGTTTAACGAAAATTGTAAGAGTTTCATCTAAATGTGAAGAATATCTAATGATGCAATCAATGTTATATGTATGGGGCCTATCCAATCAAATGTCATAAAGTTAAAAACACTAAATGTACAATTTCTATACATTTCCTTTTTTATGTATTTTTTTTGTGTTTAATGAGTTTTTTCCTTTTATCGTAGTCCTATTTTATTATTCTTTCTATTTTGAGAGGTTTTCATGGATTTATAATTTTTCTTTTATTTCTCGGTTTCAATGTTTGATTTTTAGGCGTTGAGTGTCCATGATTTTATTTGTTTCTTCTAAACTATTTCTATCATTGGATTGTCTATGCACATATATTTTCGTGCTGTATTTTTGTGGTTTTTTTCTTAATTTTATTTTTTTATTATGGGTTTATTCTTCTAATTTTAAAAGAATGTTTGAAGTAAAATACTCAACTAATTTCAAATAAATTAAAAAGCTCTAAGCCTTGCCAATGCATGCTAAATTGGCCCGACGAGCCTCCATGGGCACAACAGCACAGGGCATCGATTTTCATTAGGATGATGATAGTGGGCAATGGTCCAATGTTCTTTGATTACCAATGACATTTGAAATTTATTTGATTAAATAGGTCGTCTTGCTTGGGTTTGATGATGGGTTTGAGAGTACTATCCACCATAAAACTTGAAATTTCTTTTACCGTTTTCTTTATTTTGTATGTGTCGCGACCCCGAACCGGGGATCCGAAGGACGGATTCGGGATCAGGACAATTGCATCTCAAATGATACATCTGTTTAATAACAACATACGTTTATTTAATTTCCCACAGGTGTCCGCGGTGAGGATATCACAACCATCAATGAACATTTCTTTTTAAGTGCGGAAGCGTGTAGCAAATCAAATAGTCAAATCATCCTTGGTCATCAAGACAATAACACAAGTCTAAAGTACTGTATCAGAATGATCAATGATCTATAGCATGTTACCCAAAGTAAGTTGAAGTTTATACAAATAACATTTAATTACATTTCCCCAAAAATAGAGGCCCACAAGGCCAATATAATAAAATACCAATCCAAAGAATGGTTAAATAGTTCTCCCAAAATATTAGTCTCTCATAGCCACCAAACGTCTACATGACGTCATCAGCACGCCACTCAACTAACTGTTGCGGTTCTACGACCGCCTCCTCAAGCTCCTCCTCGGGATAACCAACAACGGGACCTGAGTACCAAAGAGTAGGTCAAACACGACGGTTTGGCAAATGGAGGAAAATACAATGACAATATGATAATAAAATAATTTACCTTTAAAACATGTAAACCTGTTCAAATTACAAATTCTATGAACGAGATAAAACATTTATTCAATTACAAGGATGCAATGTAAAACATGTAAGGTGACCAAGGAACGGGAAACAATCAAGATGGCAACCACACGAAGCTAAGTCCTCTATCACTAAAGCGATAGAGCAATAACTAGGCACTGGTCTCAGTCACTCGATGTGAGGAGAAACAGTGGATCTCATATAAATACATATACATATACAATACTATACATGACCACGGTAGCGAGCCGGGCATCGGGGACCACAGTAGCAATCTGCGGCATCGGGACAAGACCACGGTAATAACCGGGTAGCGGGATCCAAACTGCAACTGGCAGGACAAGAGGGGGATCTCCAAGTCGGTGGATCAGACCAACAGGGTTATCCAAGCTTAGTGGTGCCGACTAATAAGTCCAATAACCAATCGAGACATATGCAAGTAAATCAAGTACAATAAGTAAACGGGCAAGATGGGAGTGCTCAAGGGCACACTGTCATTTCATGTGGTGCAATGCACTTCAAGACAAGTGACTATTTCAAGCGTAATTCAATACTTTCGGGAAAACAAGGCATGTAACATAAATCTAGGGATCGATAAAGTACCATAAACAATCGAAATTTCGGGTAAAGCATCGGTTCAAGATTTAATTGAAATGAATAGGGATCCCGTATGTCAATCTAATAATAATTTGGTACTCTTTGAGTTTGGGGACATTCCGGGCTCCTTATACACTTTGAATTTTCAAAACTTCGAATGACATCTTCGTGATATGGTTTCTTTCTCGAATGGCCTCATACAATGTCTAATGAATCTCCTTCGATCGACAAAGCTCAGCGCTCGAGCGAACCGGAGAGTTCGCTCGAGCGAGGAGCTCTCCGAAACCTGGGAAATTTCGGTTACCTGGCGGTTAGCCGCCGCTGGGATGGGCGGCTAGCCGCTGGTTGACCGCGGCTGGGCTGCAGAAATGCAGCTTACTGGGAAGCTAACCGCCAAGGTGCGGTTAGCTGGCGGTTAGCCGCCGATGGGTTCGGCGGTTAGCCGCTGGCTAACCGTGGAGTTGACTGAGTTTTCAGGTGGAGAAGTGTGCTTTCTGGAAAAGCAACCGTGACATTTCGGCTAGCTGGCAGTGACCGGCGGCTAGCCTCCAGGTGACCGCAGGCTGACCGCTAGGTGCAGGAAACACCCACTGTGTTCAGATTTGAGCCCTTTCTCATCCTCAAAACCATTCTCCCCACTTCCACTTAGTCCCTACAATATAACTGAGCTAGGAGCTCCTCCAATGCATCTATTTATACTTCCCCAAAACTCTAACTTGTGATCATTCATCACTTCATTCTTCCACATCAAGTCCAATACAAAGGAAGAAGGAAGGAAACCATTTCACAAACATTCATTTAGAATATAACCAAAAGACAATAAATGCTAAACCAACATGTTTACAAAACATTAAATGACTTAGCCAATATGCATTCAAGCATTCATTTCAAAAATAAATGCAAGCCAATAAATATGAGTGAAATGACAAGTCAACCACATTATTCATGGAAACCATTGAAAGCTCATAAAAAATCAAGTTATCCACTTGCCTTTGGTCTCTAATCAAGGAAAACAAGCTCTAAAACTCTTCCAAGCCAAAGATCCAAGCTATGACAAAAATCCCTAAAAACGAACCCTAAAAGAGTCAAACAATGAAATAGAAAGGGAAACCTCACAATAATGGAAATGAAGCTTCTCTAAGGCTAGAGGAATGCAAATCTAGAAGAAGGGAACGATTACTTACTTGTAAGGCCCTCTAATGGCAAGAGTAAACTCAATAAAGATCTTGGAATGAAGGGTTTTCTTCACAAATGGTATCAAAAGGAAGCTTGCAACGTGGGGAGGAGAATGGTAACTTCCATTTCTTGATTGATGCAAGCTTGGTGTGGATTGGAGATGGAGAAAGCAAGAAGAAGAAGAAAAGTTGCCAAAAGCAAACCCTAGGTTCTTTTTGTGCTGGAAAAAGGGAATGGAAAGATGGGTTCTCCTTATATGGCAAATGGGAATGGGTCCCACTACTAAAGACATTCAAGGGCTGAAATCTTGTCTTTCGGGGCTTCTAATGAATTCCACGAAGAAGAAAGAAATGATCGCCGAAATATCTAGTTTTCAAAAAGTGTATGTTTCGCGGGTTTCGGGAATATCAAGTTTTTGGTACAGATTTAGTGCACAATGACTGTTTTGCCCTCAAGGCTATGAAATCGGGTTTCAGGATCTCAAACGGAGACGGGACCTATATGAAAGTTGTAGAGCTTAACAATACGAATAAAACGGGATTAAAATCATGAATGCAAAAACCTTCGATAAATCATCAAACATATGCAATGTCTTGAAAAGGAACCCCCCAAAGGGCCCTACTAACCCAAAGCAATCAAAATTCCCCAAAACTAGTACAAAAGTTATACCAAACTCAACTTAGCCAAAAACACTAATCAAGCTTAGAACTAATACGCCACTTAATTAGTACTAATCGGGTTCTCTCGGGTCGGGGTCTTACAGTATGTATTTCAGATGTAATCAATTTGACAGCATCAAGAACTCCATTTATTAGGTTTCGATGTTACTATCATCAAAGGAGTTGAATTCATTGGGCTTTGAAATTAGCAATGGGTAACGAAAATCTAAATGCATTTCTTATGACTAATATTAATGGACGCATATTTTTATTCTTTTCTCATTTTTTTTCCTTCTTTGAATGGTATTATTTTTTCTTTTTGCTTCCATCCAGAATTTTCTGTTTTTTAGTGGGGACTTTCAACCCATGCATTTTTCAATTTACAAAGATTTTATAGGTGTGATATTACAAAATTCTCATTATTATTTTTCACAATAATTTCTTTCTTTTACCATAAAATATTAATGTCTTTTTCCACTTTATTTCCTTCTAAGAAATCTTTAAAATAATAATAGTGCATTCTTCTTTTTTAATTTTAATTATTATAATAATTTACTATATCTTTGTTTTGGCCTGGGCTTAGCACGGGCGTTTGTTGCTAGTAATGTATATTAAAGCAAATGGGGAGGAGCGCTACGAAGGAATTGCCACATAATCACCACATGAGTTCTCCTATCAGAAAAATACTTATAAAAACACACGGGTTTAATGTGGGCCACTCCAAATCTCCTCCCTAAATCTCTCCACTTCAATTATCCTATCTAAATTCCCTCCTTAAATCTTTTCATCTCATTCCTTTTTTATCAATATCTACATATCCCCATTCTCTTGCCAGCTAATTTGGGCCTCTAAAAAATTGCATGAGCTAAAGACATCTTTTAGGCCTGCTTCTAAAATTGACCTATAAATTTTTAAAATTCACACATTTATTGGTTCTAGGTAGGGATGTAAATGGGTACCCAATTCTCCGATTACCCGGAGGCTCCAACCCGTTAAAAACCGAGTCTGGATCTTTATTTAGGCCTTGATAAGTAAATGGGTCCGGGTCCGGTTCCACCTTAGTTCGGACCCATGGACCCGAGACCCGACATATTACGTCAATTTTAGAAAATTTCTCATAAAAACCATATTTTTTAAATATCATTCTTTACCTAAACCTGGACCCGGATCCAGACCCGTCCCATATATGGTTCTGGTTCCGGTTCCGGAGCCAAGAAATCGATTTCGAAGCGGTTCCGGGTTCGGATTTGGTTCCACCTTCTCCTTAACGGTTCAAGTTCCGGGTCCACCATAGACCCGGACCTGAACCAACCCGTTTACAACCCTAGTCCTAGGCCAATTTTACTCCAATCAAAATCCCATCTTTAGGGTTGATATTTTCTCTGGGTTAAATGTTAGAAGATCTGAATGTATGAGGGCCCTCGAACTGATATGAGAAACATAACTGGGGCGCATGGCCCCTTCCTCTCTTTCTTATGCGGCACATCCATTCAAATGAGATGATTCTTTTCTAATGTTCAGGAAACTTAAATTTAATTCATTCTAATACTTCAAAATGCCTTTCACGTTAGTATCTCAATGATAGGGCCCAAAACCCAAACTAATCTACATTCCAATTGTTTTTTGTGGAACTAATCTTGAGATGATTCTCAACTGGAAAAAAAAAAACGACTGCTAATTCTAATTGTTGGACCAGAAGTTTATAAATTTTTCTTGCTAAAAGATGTGCCAAACCCATGAATTAACCCAACTCATTCGGTCACCAAGGGTGGGCTTGAATCTGGTAGGCCTAACTTGGTCAGCAAGTCGCCTATGTGGGCCCCTAGCCTCTCAAAGACTAGAGGTGTTCATGGACCGAGTTAGGTGAATCTGTCTTTGCTGTTTTTTTTTTTTCTTTTTCTTTTTCTTTTTCCTTGGTTGGGACTTGGAACTCTTGAATGTAGCAATAATACATATTAGATCTGAGTTGATTTCCATTTTTATTTTGCATCATTGGAGAGATAGAATCGCTGCCCACCTCTGGAATAGCAATTTGTACTCGTTATTCAAAGATAATAAATTTTAATATTCAAAGATAAAATAATCTTAGATTTATTTTAGCTTAATAATGTTTCAAAAAACTCTTAAATCATAATATGTTTTTATTTTTGGCCCGGGCTTAGCACGGGACTTTGTTGCTAGTTATTATATATATAAAGACAGCAGGTCCTTCCCTAGGAGGGCGACACGCCTCAAACTTTTTGCAATACTACATTCCGAAATTACCCTTTTAATCTAATCTCACCAAACTTACTCAAATTCTCCAATACTCCATCACCTAAAATATCTCAATGCAAGTCTAAAATATTCTTGAAATAAGATACTTATTACTTCCCTAAAACATAGCATACAATAATAACTTCTCTTTAGTTACCTTCAATGGGCCCCGCGTATTATTAAACTAACAAAAAAAAAGAATATAGGCTATTTGGCTATGATTTTAGTGATCGGTGGACATGTATTTATTAAATATTGTTGCATATCAATTTGAGCTCGAGCTTAGGATAAAATTACGTAAGCTCATTCTTGTGGGGCTCACCTTTGTTCCGTCTAAATGTACCAAACACATGACCCCCCTAAATTACACATGTCCACCAACTTTCAGTCAGATCCGAATTTATTGGACCGTTGGATCAACTATGTATCAAACCATTGACCATTAAACTTTTGGGCCCATATGGAGATGATAGAAATTTCGGTTGAGGCTGATTTTTTGTAAAGAGGGGGATCCTAGGAAGTCCTTGAAATCCCCCCCATTCCCATCCCCATGTGGGTCCCACCACACACTTGAGCTTAGGAGAGCTAGCCTCATATATATATATATATATATATTAGATTTTAATGAATCCACAATTGCATATATCAAAAAAACAAAGAAGAACAAGAAGAAGAAGCAATGGCCATATGTCCAAGAAAATGATGGCTTCGCAGAAGTGTGCCCACAAATCTCATGGACCCACACGAAGGCGTTCATGTGATTTGAGCATTCAGAATTGCATGAGAGCGAAAAAAAGCACCATGACTCAGTCCAACAAAAATAAAATCCCTTTCATACAACCCCATTAAATAATAAATATAATGGAAGATGCATATATATATATATATATATATAATGTTGAGGAATTTAGGGGGAAAATCCCCATAGGACCCATACGTCTTACTGCCAGGTCTTCGTATCATGTTTGACACGGGACGGGTCCTCATGTGGCCCTTTTAATTTTTGTTTTGTCGTTTTGCAATATGGTCAATATCGACAATCCCTTATGGTCGATATCGACCATTCTGTCAATCAAATTTTCTTCAACGTGTAACTATCTTATTTGCTAAACCAACAGAATGGTTGATATCAACCATATCTCAAAATAATAAGAAAAATGATAAATCCACAGGTCCAGCTGTAGATCCTTCGCCCTCGCCTCCTCTCACTCCCCTTGGGTCTGTAGGTCCTTGGCCCCCATCCCCTCCCTCTCCCACTACTTGCAGGCCCAGCCCTCTTCCTCATCTCTGCCTACAACCTTGTATCCCCTCCCCTCTTCTCCCTCCTCCCCTCCCTCCATGGCGATCCTCCCTCCCCCTCCAACGAAGATGACCTCATCCTCGCCGCCCTTTCCTTCGTATCCTCCCTCTCCTTGCCTCCCCTGACCCCATCCACCGCTCTAGAGCAGCACCAGCAATCAAGAGAGAAAAACCCAATTTCTATTTGGGTATTATGGACCTTAGGACACTCTATAAATCATGTGGACCACACTTTAAATCATAAGATTTAATAATTAATAAGTTTAGAATGTTAAATGGCTAGACTAGGTTCCCTAGTGGACCTTGGGTTAGTTTTCACTTAGATGATTAATTGGTTAAGAAATTGAATTTAATTGATTCTAAAATATGGTTAATAACTAAGGTTTAAATAATTAGCGTTTAATAATTATAATTTATTTTTCCAGCATAATTCACATTTTAACACCATTTTTCTCAAGTGGTTAGTAAAGCTCCATAAAAGACAAGTTTCAATTACTTTCTAAAAATGTATATACGTAATTGGTGATATGGTAATAGTGTTATGGACATTATGGTATGTTGCCTCACATTCAAATTATGGAAATTTCTATATGTTGTCATTTATGGCAAGTTTTGCATAACATGCTATTTATGGAAAGTTTGTATGGCATTCTTTTAACGTTGAAAAATGTATGATGATACCCTCATGTGTTGATGATAAATGATTGTAACACCCACTCCATAAAATATTAATTAGCAATATTGATCGAAAGGGATGAACCATGAGAGTGCATATGGAAGCCAAGTGGCATGGGACGCTTGAGGATAAGTATGCATAAAATATGCTTTATTCTAATTAGGTATAAACTAATTAAAATAAATGAAATGTTAGAAAACAAACGAAAGTAGGGACCCCAGTTCCACAGCCCCACTACGTTGTATATAACCCCCCCGGGAAGACGTCTTACTGTGTGGTGGTCCAGTGCAGTATAGTGATTAGTGATCGGTTACCTATAGCAAGTATTCTGAAAATGACCTTTGTCTTGGAGGGGTTAAATTCTGAGACACTTCGTAGATGGGTGCACTGTTTAACAAGTTAGTGACACAAAGACCCAACCTAGTGTAGGGATTGATATTTTATAATGATTTTTAAGTGAGTGATTGACCAATATGGAAGGGAAGGTCTCAAAGTATTATAATGGTCAAGTGACAAGTGAATAGTGCTAAGTGTAGTGTATTGTCACATGGATTCTAATGAATGGTTCAAATATAGTGTTGGGACCCTAAATTTCATATCGGGAAGTGACTTATATTGTATGACATTTCAAGAGATGTTGGTGCCCCAATATTTATTTTATGAAATATTATCATTATAGTACGTAATGTCATGTCATTTATTGTTTTTATTATGTACATCCTCATTATCTTATACCTCTTATAATATATGTTTTGGTTTGTAATTGTTATCTTGCGGAGTACCGTTGTGCTCATTATATTCCACCATCATAGATGATATATAGGAGAGTGAGGATGTATATGACCCAGGGATTGAGAGTGAAGGGGAATACGAGCCTATGCCACAGTATGGCTATGATGATGTCATTCTGGATGGTCAAAATAAAGATAATTAAATTATGAGAATTTATGATATTAAGTTTTAATTATGTCTAAGACTTTATTAGTTTATTTTGGGATTTGATGTATTTATTTAATTTTCGTACTTGGTTTATTTGATGTAATAATTGTTGGATTGTTATTTATGGTTATGATCTTGGCTTACCTGATATAGGGCTTGGCAATATGGTTTACGCATGATTATTAGTTGAAAAAAAAAAATTCGGCCCACTATTTGAACAATTGAGTGGCCTTCGATGACTGGGTTATTTGGCATCATGTTGGATCCATGTTATCGGATCTTGGGGCGTGATACATATTGCTAAATGACAATATAAAAAAAAGGACAAAAACACACCAAGAGTACCCCTCCGATCTATACGGTGCTACTGGGACCTCATCAATAGTATGAGGTCATATGGGGCTTTTACCCGTAAAATCCTCTATAATGTATGTCTTCTATTTAAGGAAATATAATGTAAAAGTTATACGAATGATAAAAAATAAAGAGAAATATGAAAACTTTTTTCGGACCCCAACTAGCAACCCATCTAAACCTAGCAATCAATAGGGAATCCCCTGATAGTCACTTATCCCAAGGATTGACACACACCAATTTTTTTTTTTAAGATATCCCAAATTATAAGGAAACCAGGAGGATCGTAGATTACTTTTGAATTTTTCCAACGGGTTATTTGAAGAGGACTTGTGTGAGAGGTTTCAAAATTTTGGGATGCAACGTGGCGAGGCGAGAAAGGAAGGGGAGCACCACGCGTCGCTACCTCGTGAAGAGGGCTGCTACTTTTATATATATAATAACTAGCAGCAAAGTCCCGTGCTAAGCCCTGGGCCAAAATTGAAGATAAATAAAAATTTAAGAGTTTTTAAATATAATTAATGAAAAGTAAATATAAAATAATATATTATAAAGAATAGATGAAAGGAATTATATTATGATGGATTATAAAATCCATTAAAAATAATATCTTTATTTTTTTAAAAGAAAATCCATAGAAACTGAAAGAAAAACCATATGCTAGTGGATTTGGGGGAAAAAACCCTAACAAATTAATAAAAATAAGATATTGCTCTCCTTGGAAAAAAAATAATGTATAAAAAAACCCCAATGAAATTCAAAATGTGATTATATTCTCTTTGAAAAACAAAATCCAAAAAACTCAAAGGAATGAAAATGCCCAATATAATGGATAATAATATGATTTTCACGTCTTAGAAAAAAAAAACTAACAAAGTCCACAATATTATATGAGATCTTACGTACAATCTCAGTTGTATTGTACCCACCCTAAATTGAATTTTGATTCGTACATAATAATTAGTTGCAATGATTTTATTAGACTTCTTTAACCCTTAATTTCTACTTATAAATTCAAAATTTGTTTGAATATGCAGTGGCAAACAATATTTATTGAATTTTGTATTAATTAGTGTAGCTTTACGTGTGTGTTGGTGTGGGTGGCGTGCGGGTTGCTTGGCATCACCCAACATCTTAATACAAAAGAGGGTATCTAGACATTGCTTGGTGGGCTCCTCAGCTTGATATCCAATCCAAGCTTCTTGTTTTGATAGCTCTGTTCCTTTTTGTGAGAGTAGACTACACAAAATCAATATTTTTATCAAATGTTCCTGAAAACTAAAACATGGGTGTTAGAAAATCTTTCCTTCATTGTGAAGAAACATTAAAACGAAGGATCCAAAAAATAAAAAATGAATAACTTACCAGCAGAAAGTAGGAAATCTATAAGTGATGGACTACTTGTATATGATTTTTCAAATGGTTTCACTCTCTTTTCTTCTAATACAAACCATTTACATGTGCCACCATTCTCTAGTGATGTGATTAGTTTTATAGTAGCAATTTCTGATGTTGATATGCTTCAAGGGTTTAAGAAGTATGTTGAGAACTTCCAACCCAAGTGTCTCTTGCTATGATTTGATTGATAGTTACCACCACACCCTTCAAATTGTTGCAAACCCAACCCGCCTGGTCCCGCCAAGTCGATACAATTGCAAACCCCTAGCAAGGAAATTTATAAGAGTTTGGATGGGACTCTTTTAATTAATTTGAGAAGTGGGTCTCGTTTACATTTCATATTTAATCCTATGACCTGGCCTTTTTTTTCTAAGGCAGTTTTTACCATCAAAGTGAGATCATTTGAAATTTCATCTATTATTCAATCCTATCCACAAGATGATTACAAGTTAGAAAAATATTGATAGAGTGATAAGGTTTAACAACTATTGATTTTAGGATGAGAGATTTTAGGAGGAAGAGAGATTTTAGGGAAGTATTATTTTTACCAACTATTGATTTTTCTAAAAAGAGAATAATTGGGTGCTGAAGTGGCACTCCTCGGAGCCCGCCTCCCCCTTGCTTTGATATATATAATATGGGAACTCAAATGTCTAAAACTTATGGGTAGAACTACTCATTCTATGTTGCAACGCCCTTCTTCAATGCATGGTGGGGCCCACCGTTTCCAAATCCAAGTTATTTATCAGCTTTAACACCTGTTCTATTGTTGCTTCTAGATTCTCAAAGAAATTCTCAATGGGCCACTTGATAGATTGATCACGTATAGGGACTCCCACCATTTTTATTCAAACAAATGAAAAATAAAGCAAGTGCCATCACGTGTTTCAAATCAAGTCAAATCCAATGATGGGTATCTTACATATTTGAATACTAATGTACAACACCCTGAGGGGTAGTTCAGTTGGTTTAGAACCACGATTTACTCTCAGATGTTGAGGGTTCGGAACTGCACCATCACACACTGAGGCAACCTGGGATTTGCCCGGCTCCCCTGGGCCAATAAGGATTAGTCCGCCCAAAGGACCGGGACACCCTCCATTATAAAAAATAATAAAAAAAAAATAATGTACAAGATGATCCCTAGATAGGGTGCTAGGGCCGACAACACTTGGATTTTCAAAAGGTGGGGCCCACCATGCATCGAAGAAGGGCTGCACCATTAGTATGATGCAGAAAAGTACATTCGCCTTCGTACTTTCCAAAACGGACATATTCAATTTTCTGATCATGGTTTCATCAAAAGTGTTGGGAAATAATTGAATTGTTGTGCACATTCGCAGGCGACATGTACATTCGTATTTGTCAAAGTTAAAATTTCCTTGACAACAAATTGAATAGCTAAACATCTAGAGGTAATAAAAAGGTCCTATCCAAAAGCATAGGTTTTAAGCATTATGCCGTTGCTTTTTAACCTCTTTGTACGTATGATTATGGAAATTATCATACAGAAACGTTAGCCGGAATGATAAAAGATAAGGATTCCCTTTTCCTTATTTGGGTTGTATTTATGTGAAATGGTCGGTGACTCATAGCACTGAAGTAGCATCTACAATCACTGACTTTGTAAATCCCTAGCAAAATAATGAAAGGAGAGAAAATGCCAGCACAAGACAGTGTTAATGTTGTAGCAATAATGAAATGCAATCCACTAGGGATAGAGGTGTGAGTGCGTCCCATCGACTCCACCCTATACAAGAGGGTGGACAAATTTGTCATATTTAAAAGATAACCCCCAGGTTGGTTTCTAGCCTTATACAATAGAGCGTAGAATAGATGGGCTCTATGTAAGTTCCTAGGCTTTCAAAAAAAATGTAATGATTTTAAATTATTTACTCTTTCATATTTACTGACTATTTTTATTTCATTTGATTTGCTGATAAAAGCATGTGATGAGATCATTTTACTTTTTTTATTTCTTACCCTTTATAACTGGTGATTGGTGTCCGAGATGATCGTATTAACGGATTTTGTTGGATTAATTCTCCTTAAATCCTGTTTCCACCATTTAATGACAAAACTTCATATAATGTCACCAGAGTCTGATCAATTCCTTTTTTTTATAACTTTTTTGTCCAAAATCCCATGATATCATGACTCACGATATCATGATATCATGGGATACCCACTTAAAAAAAGTAGCCTAGACAACACCTTCTGTCACCTCTTTTTTTCATTCCATTTCTCCCTCGTTCGTCTATCCCTCTTTGACGCCAAACTCGAAAAAGTATGTTTAATCCTTCTTTCTTCTCTTCATTCTCATTTTTGACATGGCTTAGAGCAATATTCCTTCATCCCCCTTACTTTTTTGTCATGGATTAAACCCGGTTTCCACCATTTAATGGCATCCACCATTCCAAATATATCATATATAGGATTTATCAATTTCTCCAACATCCACTTTCTTCAACTAACAAGAAAAATTATTTTTTTACTGAGCATGAAAATTGGTATTTTGTGGAAAAAAAAAAACACACATCTAACCAACATTTCTCGGGTACTATCATTTTAGAAAATTTCACTCAAAGATGTTACAGAAAAGCCATGATATGTAATGAGTTTTATCAATTTCTATAACATCCACTTTCTACAACTAGTAAGCAAACTCATTTTTCTACAGAACATGAAAAATGGTATTTTGTAAGAAAAACACACATCTGGCCACCATTTATCATGTTTAATAATTCTAAAAATTTCCACCCTAAGATCCTGCAGATTAGTCATGACATCAAGGAATAATCCCTTGATATATCGTATTTATCAATTTCTGTAACATCCATTAATGTTCTCATGATATCATGGGATTAAAATTTTATATAAGAACTGAACATTCTGCAACCAACAAGCAAAAACAGTTTTTAGAGAACATGAAAATTAATGGAACTTTGTGAAAAGAAAATACCATTTGACCACCATTTCTCAGGTTCTCCCTCTCTAGTCACATTCCCCACCGGTGCCCTCTCCATTTGACCACTATTTATCCATTTCTTTAACATCCATTTTTCCCATTATATCATGGGATTTACCTGTTTCTATATTATTCACTTTCTACAACCAGCAAGCAAAATCAGTTTTTATAGAACATGCAAAATGGAATTTTGTAAAAAGAAAATACCATTTGACCACCATTTCTCAAGTTCTTCCTCTCGTGTCACATTCCCCACCTGTGCCCTTCCCATTTGACCACCATTTGTCAATTTCTATTACATCTATTGTTCTCGTGATATCATTGGATTTATCAAATTCTATCAAATTCACTTTCTACAACCAGCAAGCAGAATCAATTTTTAGAGAACATGCAAAATGGGACTTTGTAAAAATAAAATACCATTTGACCAGCATTTCTTACGCTCTATCATGGGACAAGAAGGGGAGAATAGAAGAATAAAAAATAAAAATAAAAAAGGGAAAAGAGAGAGGGCATCGGTGGGAAATGTGACAAGAGAGGGAGTAGGTGGGGGAGAGAAGATGCATAGATCGTCACATTCTTGGTTTGGCATAGAGAGAACTCAAGGGAAAAAGGAAAGGAGAGTGAAAAGGGAAAATTAATGAAAATAATGGGGTAGAGCCTTTTGCTTTCTACAATGGGGTCCCATGATATCACGGGACTTTGTGCAAAATAGAGAAAAAGGTTATGACCAAAGTCACATGACTTGGTTGAAATTAATTATGTGAAGTTTTTTCATTAAATGGTAGAAATTAGATTTAAGGAGGATTAATCCATCAAAATCCCTTGTATTAAAGCTTTATGCTGGATTCTTGCATTACTTTATGACATCGGATGATGGGAATAATCACTATGCTATCGCTCAAAAGAAAGAATTTACATGAGCAACCTATGCTTGTTGAGAAATCACAAACAACCACATGTCTTCTTATTTTTACATGTAACCACCCTATATGAATCAAGAAATCTTGATCAACCTGTATGGCTTGCAATGAGATGTTAGTGTTAGACTAATTGATGAAACTACTTGCAACGACCCGGTCCGCTTTCCACATGATACTGTCCGTTTTGGCTCATGGGAGTCCAATCAAATCTTACCACACGGTTTTAAAAGACCTCATGTACAATTAAGACCAGGTCAAACACATATATACCGAAGATCAAGACGGGGAGTCACAGGCATGACATACTCCCCCACCAAAAAACAAAGCCGTCATCGGCTTTGATACCATCTGTAACAACCCGGCCCACTCTCCACATAATATTATCCGCTTTGGCTCATGGGAGTCCAACCCAATCTTGCCACACAGTTTTAAAGGCTTCATGCTGAGTTAAGACCAGGTCAAACACATATATATCCAAGATCAGGACTAGCGTGTTTCCGATGTGGAACTTATGCATTACTGCATACCCAGTCCTCGTCGGACCCAACGCCCTTCTACAGGGGAGCCACAGGCGTGACAGCTCCTCCACGAGTTGAGATTTTCTATTGATTAGTTGTTGTAGGCAAGGTGTCTACGACACAGAATCTAAGAAGAAGAGGATTGACGTCAACAAACATCTCAAATGTGTGTCATGTGTCGTAAGGAGGTTGAAACAATTAACCATCTTTTTCTTCATTCTGAGGTTGCAGCCGCTATTTGGAGCCACTTCATTACTAGATGTGGTCTTAATTGGCGTTGTTCGAAGACTACGACAGATACAATGCAGTCTTGGTTGGGAGGACACTTCATTTCGGGTGGGGGGGATGGGTATTCTTTGGAAGGTGCTTTTTTTTTTTTTTCCCTATTCTCTAGTCTATTTGGAGAGAAATGAATGATAGGACCTTGAAAGGTGCATCTTCTTCTTACGCAAAGTTGATAGAAAGGATCACCCTATTGACCGCTAAGTGGGCTTTGGTTAGAAAGGAATTCTCCAATTTTAATCTTAATAATCTCCTTTTGAGTTGGGAAGCCTGCATGTCAAATCCCCCAAAATAAAACTAGGGAATAACGTGAAAAAAAAAAGAATAAATATAAGATTTTTTGTGTTTAATTCAGCACAAGTTTCCAAATACAGACCCACAAAATTTCAAACCATGGTGAGTCATAATAAATCATAAATTAAATATGCGGAAGCATTGTCTAATTGGTATCAATATCCATAACCCAAACCAACACATAACCAGCTAAACATTAATGTTTAAGTTTGCTTAATCATTCTAAAACCAACTAAAGGAAATAAAAAATTTTAATGAAATTTAATCAACTAAGAAGTCTATAATGTCGGTCTCTCCTATGCAGACTCAAACGGCTCTGACGCCATCTTCGGCACCCCACTCGGGTTCATCAATTGGCTCAAATTCTTAGAACGTTTTCCCCTTCTCCGTCTTCTTGGTAGGGTAAGGGTCGGTACCTATGCACCAATAATGCAAAGTAAACAGTAAGTACGAAAGCATAATTTATAAGCGAAATACAAGAACATGAATGAGTAAAGACTAGTAAAAAATCATAAGAGAATGCCGATATATCGATGATAGAAAGAAACATGTAACATAAGTCCAAATCTAAGAAAATGAGCAATACAATAGTCAATACAGAAGAAATGCCACTGTTTTGGGTGGTCAACCCTAACTATATATCCCGGAGAAGCCATCAATCACATCGGTGGTCATAAACCAATCAAATAATTTAGAATATCGATCCAAACAAAAAAGTCGGATATAAGTGTCCAGCACATCAGTTATCAGCCGCCCAAATACGAACTACAATCGTTCAAATATGACCCAAATAGATATACATACAAATACATATAATAATAGAATAAACCTAGTGACTAGTAATGCTCTGACACAGAAACCTAAGTCAAAGTGAATATCGGGCTATACAACAATCCACATTCGCACATCGAAACATCATCCAAATGATCCTCCACATAATCCCAATCTAACACCAAGCCACATCACGGTCTATATTCAACCATCATAGGGTATGCAACTCACAAACCCAACATCAATTTAAATTATGCATGCAAACCCGAAAATCAAATGATAGCTACAAACCAAATCTAAGGTCAAACGTACGGTCTCGAACCCAACAATACCACAAGAACTTCTAGTGGACAAAGGTCAACACATCTCTTCACAATTTATGGTGCATGTACCCAATTAAGGGCTTTCCAATAAAGATGGTTTGAATTCTAACTCACTAGAATTCATTAGGGCCATACAAGGTATTGAACCCCACGTCAGTAAGATACCACGTGCCCAAACGGTATTTCCATAAGTCAAATTAACAATTTTAGTCTCATAATGGGAATCCCAAACACTCAACAATAATTCTCTAGAATCGGTAAAGCCATTAGAGAGAAACTCGCCATTAGATGAACACAACGAATCAAAATTCCCGAGAGCTGAACACATGTCCGATCGATTGGACATCATACTCAATCGATTGGGCCTGCGCCTGGTTCCAAGTAACTGCATCACATTTGATCGATCGAATGTAGGGGTCCAATCGATCAGACCTCGGCTAGAACCCCCGATTTGATCTAAACAATGGAGAATCCCTCCCATACAGCCATCACCAATGCATCCACAACATCTTCCCTCCATCGAAGCACCTTCCCAACACAAGGGGAAAACCATCCACCAATGCCCAAACTTCAATTAACCCCAAACAAATAAGAGAGAACCCTATTCTAACACAATCATTTACAAAAGGGAATTCAAAGGATTCTATATGCACAATAACATAAATCAATGATAATTACAAGCATTCGAATTCTCAAGTTATGGTTATGTACTTGCCTCAGGTTCGCAGTTGGAGGAGACAAATTAAGATTCCTATTGCCAATGCCCAAAATGAGATTCAGGAGAAGTGGGTTTCGCGAGGAAGAAGGTGGTCGTCTCTAATCGGAGATTCGGCGGCTGGGTTTCTAGGTTGCAAGAGCCAAGAAAGTTGGAGAGTTTTGTGGGAGAAGAAAGGTACGGTGGTGTTGTATTTGTAGGGAATGGGAATAGAAATTTGAAAAGAACTTGGGTTCTAACGATAGAAGAGTTTTGGTTTGAGAAGAACTATACCCACTGGGCTGGGCTTGGGTTAACTACGTGTCAAGTCACCTATCCAACAAGCTTAACTCACCAAATCTAGGCCTAATGTGATCCCCACTTACACTAACCACATCTTTAACTAAAACACATTCAATTATCATAATAATTAAATAAATAACTTATTTATTATATAAATACCCAAAACGTCACGCATGGGGTGTGTCCCTATTAAAGCAAGGAGATCAGTTCTATGGTCTCCTCCCCCGTTGGTGCTCTTAAGTTCAATGTGTCCCCCCAACCCCCCAAGGGTGAGGTTTTATTTATGTTTCCTAAGCATATGGGTGTCTATGATTCCAATGAAGCAGAGGTGTTAGCTATCTTAGAAGACTCTTGAGACTATTCCAAGGTGACCTTATTGTTGAGAGTGATTCTTTAAATGTCGTTATATGGGTGTCTAATTAGAAGGAAAACCCTTGGAAATTCTAATTTCTTTTTAATGAAACTTGTCTTCTCTCTTCTAGATTAAGCATTGTCTTCCACCATGAACTTACATCAATCAACTTTTCGCAGATTCTTTAGCCAAGCTGGGGGTTGAAAGAAGTGGAGGACCCAGGATTTTCGTTTGAGGGGGGCTTGAGAAAATATGTTTTTTTATTGAAAACGATAACTTGAAAGATGAGTTTTAGTGACATATACATGTTACCTGAGTTTTAAGAGCTATTAAAAAAATCATACTAGTTTTTTATGACACCATACAATATAAAGAATCAATACTATGTCAAGTTCTATATTCTCGTTCTTCTATCCTTCTAAAACGAAGCTCTCCTTTTAAAATGAATGAACCCAAGACAATCATTGGCCCCCTCTTCTTGGCCATTGTATATAACTAAATAAAAAAGAAAAAAGAAAATGGCCAAAAGAAAGGTGTTAATCAGTTTAGGGATTTTTGAGTGGGAGAGAGTTTGGGAAAATAGATGGGGGCTGGGCAATTTTTTAAGTGGGGGCTGGACTAGTTGGACTTTAGGGACCTCATGGACATTTTGCCAATTGGGTCAGACCCCTATATGTGTGTCCGCCCATGGTTGAAAGGTCATCTCCTTGGGAGGGCATTGTAATGTAACGGTCGAGTGGTTGAGGGTACATTCCTCTTGTACCTCTTTTTGTTTTTCGTTTGCTTCTTCTTGTATCTTTTTACATTTTTAATATTATTTTTTTATTACCAATAAAAAAAACCAAATTTTAGTGTCCTTAAAATAGTAATAGTAACTAGAATGTGCTAGGAGTGATAGCCTAAGGTTAACCTAAATGATAAGTTCACGTGGGGCTACATTTCAAGGATCTAAATTGATGTGACACAACAACTCATTTTAATCCATGTAGACCTAAGATCTGCCTTTATGTGAATGAAATTCACCATAGAAAGCAAGAAAATGCAGCAAAACTAATAACAAATGATTATATATAAATCATTTGAGACAATAGAACCCAATCTTAACACCCATTCGAGAGTTGGTGGAGTGGCATAAGACATGAATTTGCTCTCCAAGTCTTGTGTTTGGAACCGCCCAAGATTTACCTAGTGATCGTCCAAGGAATTAGTCATGTTGAGTCGAATAAATCAAGGACACCCACGTAGGGGGAAAATAAGGAAAAAAGAAAGAAAACACTCCTAAGGGGTACAAGACTTTCAATTAATGTAATTTCATTAATCCATCTCCTCATGAAGTTCTACTTCAATCAGGTCGAGATTGGCCCCCGGACTTGAAAATCTACTCCAATTGCTTTTCTAGATGTTTTAAGTCAAATTGTCAAGACTTTTCAGAATCAAAGGGTACTTGGATATGTGCCACTGGCCCTGGAGTTGCACCAATTTAAAACACACTAAGATATGGCATATCATAATTGAGATTGGTTTCAGCCGTGTTTGGTACAGTGGCTTCAGCGTGCATGTCCATGAGCAGTCATCAAAAGTTATATATATATATATATATATATATATATATATATATATATATATATGGGACCTTATCTCATCTTTATGTCATATTAGATATATTTTCAAATAAAAATACCTTATCTCATCTTTATGTCATATTTATGTCATATTAGATATATTTTCAAATAAAAATACTTCTCTATATATATATATATATATATATGAGAGTTATCTCACACCTTATATGAGAGATATGGTGGGGGCCTTCACATCCATATCCAATGCCAACAACTTAAATGTGAGGGGCCCCAACTTATCTCTCATAGTAAGGTGAGAAATGCTCCTCTGTATATATGTATATATATATATATACAGCAGGGCTCTCCTAAGCTGAAACTTACATTATCCTAAGCTGGAAAATGCTAGTCCCACAAATCAAAGTTGATTATATCTGGGTTTTTTTTTTTTTTTTTTTGATAGAACTGGAAAATCAAATTCTCATTGGATTTATTTTGATTTTGGAGACGATCATCATAGAAAAAATAATTATAATCGACTTTGATTTGTGGGACCAGCACTATTTCAGCTTAAGATAAGGTAAGTTTCAGCTTAGGAAAGCTCGCCCCATATATATTTATGTAAATATATATATATGGAGAATATTCATATGCATTCATCTTTCACCATAGGGTGAGAGACACTTACATAATTGAAAATATTCATGTACAAAAGAGGAAAAGCCATAAAAAAATATTCTTGTGTAAAGACGGAAGGCCATGTACGTATCCCTCGTCATATATATATATATATATATATAATATTTGTTGGGAGTAATTTGGAGGGAGTGATAAAGTTCCCGAGTTCTTTAGTTTTGTTTCTTGTGCTTTGAAGCGTCAGCGAGCATTCTCTCAACCTACCATGACAAGACCATATAAAACGTTTCCCACCGTTGAAACGCGGGAAGACTCAGGTCTCTCTCTCACTCACACACACACTAAAATGCCGTGTCTCCTTACCAGCACACATGTTCTCTTTGTGCCTGGGGCCTTTACCTGAGTGAGGCTTGGCTTTATACATTACCATCAATGAAAAATTGGAAAAATTAATTGTATTTCTTGTATTTTGATAAAATTAAAAAAGTTATTATTATAATCCTGTGATATTTTCAAGCATCTTCAAAATTATAACTATCACAATAAATGATAATTAAAGGGAAAATTGGAAAAATTAATGTTAATTAATGTTAGCAGCTGTGTGTGTATATATATTGTCATCTTTGTTGAAGCATTTCCCTGTTTATTGTAAGTCCTTTAATTTTCTACCCAACTCCATAAATAAGATAAAAATATTTTTATGAAAAGGTCTTGTATTGTCACACATCCTCTTGAAAGACCCACTATTGTGCATGGGGAAACAAAAATTAGTCTTTATGACAAATGACAAAAATGCCCTTTGTTTAAACTGACAGAATCAAGCTCAAACCAAGTTAGGTGTAGCCCACTTGAATGCATCATGACCAATGAACACATGGTGATGGAAAGGCTTGGATGTGGATTTGGAAAATATGTGATATCAAGCCAAATAAATGGTCCAAGCCCTTAGTTGTAGGTTCTCAACGTTTAATGGCCGCCGCGTGTAAAGTTCTTACGATGAAACCCAGTAGTGAATAAGATCCAAGATTGTGTAAAATGGGATAAATTCCAATCAAGGCCCATTGTGAAAGCCTAAAGAGGAGCACATGTGAAAAGAGGCACTTTGGAAAAATATTGTTTGAGTAGTTTAAATTTTTCTCAGGTTTAAACAGTCAAGAAGAAAAAATTTGGCGAATATATATACACACACGCAATGTTCATTTGTATCCATCTCTCACCATAGGATGAGAAACAAATAACTATATATGACTTTTTCTCTCACCCTATGTAAGTGTTTTATATAAGTGTTCCTCACCCTATTGTGAGGATACTTTATATATATATATATATATATATATATATATATATATATATATATATATACAATTTGACTGGTGCATGAAATTGTTGGAAGCTTCTTCTTTTAAGAGATAACTCGGCCTGTGAGGCTAACCTGGGAGCATGATCATTGTTGAAGAGTAAAGGGTTTGATGAAAGGTTCCTTAAAACCTAGCTACCTTTGTACAAAACGTGTATTAAATCATAGAAGATAATATTTTCTGTATTGTGAGGATCTCAAACCTGTTGAAATCCTAACCATCTAATAAAATTGGATGAGTACCAATTGCATGATCAATCTAGCCTGGGTTGAGGGCTATGGAGAAGGGATAGGGTTTGTCAGGGGCTTCGAATTGGTCATTGTGGTTTTCAAGTTGGGCCCCACAGCGTTGGCCTTTCCATTTTTAAAAACAGCCATTTTCAAAAGTTTTGTAAATAATTTGTCAAAATTAATATGGTTGGCATTATTTCTAGACATACGTACTAGCCAATAATAGCGTGTATGGGCATTTATCCAACTCTCCTTCCAAACGATTGACCTTGATTTTTTTTTAGTTTTTTTAAATATGTTTAGTGTGCCACATGAATATATGAGGATCAAACGAGAATTGAATCAAAGTCCTTAGTCAAGCCTGCTGATTAAAACCAAATTGCTCAAAATAATGGTCCACTTATTATATTGACTCTAATCAAATTTTGTCCCAATAGAAGTTAATTAGACGTACTATTAGATAAGTCATGTGTAAGAAATACAAAATAATGTACTTGTCTTTACATGTGATCAATTTGATCCGTGGCCAAAGCCAAAGCCAATACAAAATGAGGACATCTATTTTGAATGGTTGAGATTTTAATAATTGAAGCTCGATGAGAAGCATTATGGGATTTTTTTATCCGAACCCACTAACTGGTCAATGCGTCTTTTCTTAGCGGGAGCTAAAATGAAAATACTAAGAGCTTGTTTGATTGCATATAATACATAGGAATTCGTGGTCAAATGAGCTCCATTAAGAGGTGAGGGTTGAAAAATATAAGGTAGGGATGAAGGATATAAGTTAGGAATATAGATATGACCTTGAGTTGCCCAAGATTTGAATTACTTGGGTGATGGCTGGGTATTCATTTCCAATCTTCCCTTAATTCAATCTCCATAAAGGTAAGGTTATTTAATGGTCAATTCTGGATATATTTTTTACCACTTATACAAATACAAAGTCTTAAAATTCTTAAGAATTCAATTACGTGAAACAAATAGGTTAAGTTTACTCTTTAAAATCATGCCCAGTTAATATGAGGTTCAAATCTCCGGCCAATAGTAACTTCTTTTTCTTTTTTTTTTCCTGAAGGCCAATAATAATTGTAATCAATAATGACGATGCTTGATCTAACGCCTTGAAGTTTAATTAATGAGGATATAGGGATGTCTCTATAGATAGGACTTCCACTCTCACTTATCCCAAGGGATTGATCCCTTGATAAATGGTAGGTTATTTTATCTTATTTTTACTTTTTTTTAGCCCACACAAGTGGGAAGAGGAAGCAAAGACCGTGGTAAGCACTCCAGTCGGAGAAACACACAAGTGGGCAGGTAGGATTATGTAGAGGCCAAGTCACAAAACGAAAAGCCTTAAAAAAATGCATATTTTGTTGCCAGTCAACTTGGCAGTAGATAATGATTAAGTGCTAAGTCATTATCAAATTGGAGTGTTAGTGCTAAATAGGATATGCATATCATGTTGTCAGAGAGTTTCCATTGATATGGGAGGCCTCCACTATACAAATTTGTTATTATTGTCTTCCAATCCCAATGGATAACGCAATTGGCTAGGACCACAGCTAAGGAACCAAAGGTTGAGGTTTTGAACTTGCACTCTCTCCTTAGGGCCACTTGCGTCGGTAAATATCTAATTGTAGCGGTGCGTGGGGCAGGCATGGACTTCGTCATGAAAAAAAAAAACTCATGTCTTACATATAATCAATCTAGCAGTGATCCTCTCTCTCCTTCCAAATTAAATCTCACTTCGTGCCAATAAATAAGCCCTTAATTAACTAGATCAGTTTGAAGTAAAGAAGATAAAGACTCCCATCAATAAGAGAGAGTCACTAGTCCCTCTTGTTTTCTGATTATGCAGTTGATCTCCTAGTCCCTCTTGTTTTCTGATTATGCAGTTGATCTCCTGGAACCAGGGATTATTATTGTTTATTTCAAACATAATCCTTGATACCATGGAGAGGAGAACTTTTTAGATCAATCCTTTTCAAGACCAATTTTGATGTTCCCTATATCGTACAATGAGGCCCACCATTCACAGCCCACTCAATTGTGGCAACCCTTTTTTCCTAGTTAGGATTAGATTTTTAAAGATAACAAAAAAAATACCCCTCTAATAAGCTCTGATTTTCATGTTTTACCAAACACGTACTAAATCTCAATAAGGAAACTTAGAATGTAATGCTTTCTCCTTTTCTTTTGGTAGAAGTACTAATGTAAGTTATAACTAACTGAAGGATATTCATGTGCATCCATCCCTCACCATAGAGTGATGAAACTTTTTCTTTTTGCACATGAATATTATTTTTATGCATATGATCATATATGACTTTTCCTCTTTTGCATACGAAAATTTCCAAGTCTCTCACCCTATGGTGAGGGATGGATGCACATGAATATTCTCCTAACTTAAAAGCTCAAAACCTAGCTACTAATTTTATATTAAATTTAATCATCACATAATTTGATCAAACGTCCTTTAGCTTTATTATTCACCCAAATCAAACTATTATAATTTGCATACACTCTTTTAACATTCTAGCTTTGAACAGAGTCAAGTCTGTAAAGACCGTTCATGACCTTGTAAAATCCATTTATGTGTACATGAGCAAACAGAAAACCAAAATGATTTAAATGTCTTTTGGTGGTGGTAACAATGGATTAACGTGTGCGTCGTGGAACACATGACACACCACGCCACTCACCATTCGCTTCTGCGCCCACCACTTGGATTTAGCCCCTCCTATAAAAAGGCTTACCCCATTGGGAAAGAAGGCACCACCACCTTCATCTCTCTTCTGCATCTTCTTCCTCTTACTATCTTCTGTGTTTTTCTCAGCTGAGATATATCCTTTAGCTTTCAAAGACCATGTTGCCAAGGTCGCCGCTTAGTATCAAAAACATGTTGCCGAGGAGTCGAACTCTTCCATCTAGAATCCATCATATAGTAAGATCATCCAACTTCATGAAATGCTCCTCCTTCTTCTTTATCTTCTTCTTCCTTGGGTTTGGGTTTTTGATCTTCTCTTACTTTTCTGGGGTACTTCTTCAGATGGATGAGAACAGGGACACCAGGCAGTACCTGCAAGTAGAAATTCAACCCAAAGCACATGCTGAAACTGAAGCACTGGATCCTCAGGTGGGATATCCGAGGTGTCTCGATGATGATGGACGAACTAAGAGAACTGGTATAGTATTTTTTTTCCCCCTGTTGCTTGTTTGTGTGCTTCTCTCTCTCCTTCATCTTCTTCACCATCACCATCTCTCTCTCAATCGAAAAGCAAAAAGGACTTGTCAATCAGTCAATGCTTTCTCTTTATCTGGTCTTTTACTCTTTAGGACATTTTTGTGGGGACATTTCCACAAAAGAAGGTAAAATCTTCACAGATATATGAAAATTTGATGTTTGGTGAACCTATGCTATTGAGGATTTTAAATTCCTTACGGAAATATGTTTTTTCCTCGAATTTGTACATTTTGTCCTTACGGAAATTCTCTTTATTAACAAGTCGGACATTGGTTGTGTTGATAGCGCATAGTGGAAATTTTTGGGGTTGTGTAGGTCAAGTCTGGATTGAGTTGTTCGGTAATGACGCAATTAGTCAGATCAGGGTTATGTTTAGGTTGGGTTGGCGGATGGAATAACAAGAACAGGCTGCACCTGAGCCCAAATCATATATTATTAGTTTACAAGCTACCTAAACCCAATATGAAAGTAAGGGTCAAACCCTTAATTACCAGGTCAGGTTCAAAATGGTTTGATCAGTACACCTCCTTTGCACTCACTCTCCTCCCCCTGATTTGTAACAAGGCCCAACTTGACTCTAAACTGACCTTTGTTGGATAAAATATTTCAAAAAAGAAAAATCAATATTTAAAAAAGAGTGCTAACATTCAAAGCTTTTAAATATAGAGTTGGAATAATTAGATGAGGCTAAGTTTTTTTTTACCTGACCCTTATCCATGATGAAACTTTTTCATACCATCATTCCCGCTAATACTTGCCTTCCCTTCTCCAATACAAAACTTGAATGTTTTTGGGTTAATTCAGGTACCTTCTGGACTGCAACAGCCCACATAATTACAGCAGTGATTGGGTCCGGTGTCCTCTCTCTGGCATGGGCCATTGCACAGCTTGGATGGATTGCAGGACCAACGGTCCTGATGCTCTTTGCCACGGTCATCCTCTACACATCCTACCTCCTATCTGATTGTTACAGGGCAGGGGACTCTGTCACAGGAAAGAGAAACTACACCTACATGGATGCTGTCAAGGCCAACTTAGGTGAGGAATGTTTCTTTCATTTTCTCAAATCTCATTAATAATCCTCTCATTTCATGATTCCAAATGATAAATTAAGAAGTCTATTTTGGTGAGATTTCACAAATTTCCTCCTTTTTTTGTATGTGCTTGTGTTTTTTCCTTTTTAGGTGGACCAAAGGTTAAAATGTGTGGAATCATTCAGTACTTGAATTTATGGGGTGTTGCCATTGGGTACACAATTGCAGCTTCAATTAGTATGATGTGAGTATTAGATACAATCTATGGTATTTGTCTACTTTTCTTGTTATTTTCTGTTCAGAAAATGTCCAATGAAAAACTGTACATTTTTACTATATAAATGGAAGTATCAGGGTATGGATGATCATGGGTATCTGATTATCTGAATATCCTAACTTGCCTTATTTTCCAGCTCTCAAAAATAAAAAAAAAGAGATATGGAACCATGATTGGATCCGGGAAAAACTCAGATCCAATCCAGATCCGGATCCATGTATAAAAAGATTTTTTAGATCCAAATCCGTGAATCTTTACATCAAAAGAAAAGGATGTGTTTCGAGTCTCCAGAGCTTTAATTAAATTTCTATTGCCGTTTTGACTTGAGAGCCCAACTTGATTACTTAGCACCTGATCTGGGACTGGACCTTTGAATCCAGGTATGGAACCTGCTGGACCCAGATTCAAGCTGATTATTAGTATCATTAAGCACTCAGGGCCCAATTAGTGACTGGTTCAGAACCAATCCGGACCCAATTTCTAATAGGGCCTAAAAACCAGGGATGTACAAGCAATATTTGGGTCAGGTCCTTTTGATAACCAGATAAATGGAGGTCCATTGACACCCCTAAACAAAATTCAACAAATGATCATAATGTCACAAGAAATTTTTCTCTTTCCATTTTAAGGTTACATTTAGACCAACTCAGAATAATCGTATAACTTAATGGACAGTTTGGATCTTGGGCTGTCCATATATCAGGTCTGGGCCTGGTGAAAACCTGAATTTGGAGTAGCCTGGAGAGGGATGCTTCATGGAATTTCACCATTTAAAGCTCTTTATTCTACTGAACATTATTATACGCATATGAGGGCTAAATGGGCTAGGCGGAAATTAAACATTTGAATGGACCTAGAAAATGAGATCCGGCCCATCGACAAACCTAGAGAGATGATGCTTAATATGAAAGATGCCTTACATTTTAGGATAAAACTGAGATCAAACTGCGTTGATATTTAATTTTGGCATCTCACTCTATTCTGTGCAATGTGGCCCACCTATAAATTAATATAATGGACCGTCCTTCAGTTGATTTCAACCCAAAACAAAAGGGATAGATAGTTACAACAACCATCAAATTTACCGTTCAAAAAAATTAACCTTTCAAAAAACAACATTAAAATTTGAGGCCTTGCAACCTTGGGCTAAAATAACTGATGGGTCCCATTTTTTTGCCTAATCCAACCATGATAGACTTTTCCATCACCCTATCCCCGCTGATTGGAAGGCTTCCACTGCACCCCACAGGGAGGGACCAAGAAATTTGTATCAACAGTAATTAGAAGCAAGTAATGCACATATTCTCATTACACAGGCTCTCTCTCTCTCTCTCTCTCTCTCTCTCTCTGATTGATTCATCTTGCAGGGCTGTAAAGAGGTCCAACTGTTTCCATGAAAGTGGAGGGAAAAATCCATGCCATATGTCAAGCAATGTGTACATGATAATGTTTGGAATCACAGAAGTGATATTCTCCCAGATCCCTGACTTTGACCAAGTATGGTGGCTATCCATTGTAGCAGCAATCATGTCTTTCACCTACTCCACAGTCGGCCTTAGCCTGGGCATAGCCCAGGTTGCAGGTATGTTCATATTGACTTGAGGATTAATAAAACACAAGGAACACTTTCTTATTATTCATTTGCAACAATGTATGTATGTATCTATTTATCCAAGAAACTTTTGTATTTATGTCAGTGTGCAGTTATTGACATTGGATATGGATATGCATGCGTCTGGCCATCGAATCAAGCGCATATAAAATGTATGCTATGATGGCTGGTGCACAGATATATATATGGATACATATGGGACCAGGAATAGACTCTTGCTCAATTCAGGGGACCTACAAGCATATAGATCTATCCATAACATTAACTTTCTTATTTCATATAAAGATTTTTAAACAAAGTACTTATTTTCCTTTTTAAGCAGTTCTATATTATTAATGAGATTATCATTACTTGCGTTCGATTCTAACATTTTATTTTTGTTGCAAAGTGAAAAGAACTAATAGGACTTGCATGAAATAGAGTTTAATGAAGTAGGATAGTTAGTCATTTACCCTACAAAAATTGGCGCTGTGTTAGTGCTTATCGCATTTTAAAAGATTCGATCATAATCACAACCACCTTAATTTGCTACAAAAGAGATCAGGGAAAGTGTGTCGCATTTATGCATGGATCATGCAGGGTGCTTTAAAGCATTAATGTATGCATTCCAGACTAACACTTTCAGCTCTGTGGAAATGTAGAGCATGGGACTTTGAAAGGGAGCCTTACAGGAATCAGCATAGGCCTGGTGACCCCAACTCAAAAGGTGTGGAGGAGTCTGCAAGCTCTTGGTGACATTGCCTTTGCCTACTCTTATTCCATAATCCTCATAGAGATTCAGGTATTGTAAATTCTGCAATCCAATTTCTTTCATCCCTCACACCTATTTTCACCCACTTAATCTTTCTTTATTGAGCTGGTAGATACAAGGAAGCACGCTTTTAATCATGTGCTTAAATGATAAACTTATTTGACATTAGAAGAATTTCAGAAATGCACTGAATCCATAAGGTTGATCACAACAAATGTTGTTTACAGGATACGATAAAATCACCACCGGCTGAGAATAAAACCATGAAGAAAGCCACCCTGATGAGTATTTCAGTCACCACAATATTCTATTTGCTCTGTGGATGCATGGGGTATGCTGCTTTCGGAGACAATGCACCTGGAAATCTCCTTACCGGTTTCGGCTTCTATAACCCATATTGGCTACTGGACATTGCCAATGTAGCGATTGTTGTCCACTTGGTTGGAGCTTATCAGGTACCCCAGTTCACCCTCTTTTATGCTGATTCATGCGAAAATATTGACTACAAAAATAAAGCGTCTCCTTTAACTGCTTTCCATGAATATTTTGGAAAATGGTTTTACCTTAGAAAATGAAAGCAGGAGAAAGTAATAACAAAGAATAGACGAAAATCATTCTCCCTCAAAAACCATAATATTTCTGCAGAAATCGTTGTGTAGATGCCTCAAATATTTTAAGAAGGCTGAATGTCTATCCTTGATGTGGAGGAAAGTAATGTTGTTTGGCTGTTCAATGAAATGATTCCATAGCATCACTGAATGAAATGATCTGAAACATGACATTTCATTGAGACGCAACATCCAAACATTTTTCTAGCATAACAGTTACATGTTTCAGGATATCTGGCTGAGAACACATGAATATTACAGAATTACGTGCCCTCAATTTTAATATCTCAATGGAGAAAAGAAACCATATACCACATAGAAATGACTAGAGAAAATGGAACCATGAACCGAAACAAATCGACAATCATGACTGATTTTGTTGATCATTTCTATAATAATTATAGAGTCTACAAAACAATGGTCCATGGACTTGAAAAGATTAGTTTAATACCTACTTCTAACATGACTAACATTATCCCTTCACCTTCAGGTCTTTTGCCAGCCTCTGTTTGCATTTGTAGAGAAATGGAGTGCACAGAAGTGGCCAAAGAGCGACTTCATAATGCAAGACTATGATGTGCCCATACCACTTTCTAGCTCCACATATCAGCTCAATTACTTCCGCCTCATTTGGAGAACCATTTTCGTGGTGGTGACCACTGTCATCTCCATGCTCATGCCTTTCTTCAATGATGTGGTAGGGATCCTTGGTGCATTTGCATTCTGGCCACTTACAGTCTACTTCCCTGTGGAGATGTACATTGCCCAGAAGAAAATCGGACGATGGACTAGTCGGTGGCTTGTACTCCAGATAATAAGTTTCACTTGTCTAACCATCTCACTAGCTGCTGCTGCAGGCTCTGTTGCCGGTGTAATCCTTGACCTCAAGAACTATAAGCCCTTCAAGACTACTTACTGAAGCAAATCTACTTACGAAATGAAGTGTGTTAACTTAGCCTTTTGAAGTTATGTAAAATTTCATGTGTGACAACAATAAGCTGGGTTGAGATGTTAGCTGGTTTTACATATACCTCTTTTCAAACAAATTTCCACTATTGGACAAATGAGAAAGTGGCAAATGTGATTTCCGTCTGAATCATGCCCAAGAGGGCCCCACAATATATGGACCATTTAGCCTCGAAATGAGGGTCCACTCATCAGATGAACCATCTGTACAAGATTTTGAGTTTAGAGAACATGCCATGGATGCACATTTGATGTACATGTGGGGCCACCTGATAATGGACTGATCTGACATTTGGGCCAGAGATCTAGATGGTGGGTGCAACTTTATTTTGCATGACTTAGAGGTGATGCTCATGGATCAACTTCTCTTTGTCAGAAATTTGCTTTGAAAGAGGTACTTGTGAAATTAGTCCCCAGGCAGCTGTTTTAGGATGAACATGGAATAATGTTTTTCATCTACGCTATGAAAACCGAATAAGGAAAGTTCTGCTGTAATTCCAATAGACACCTTTAATATTTTTGAAGGAATCTATACAAATCTTATTTGATGTTGAATTGACTTGCACAATGAAATCTATCTACAATTTGTTCAGGCAAAGCAAAAAATTTATACATGAGCCCTCCTATCTGCCTGCAATTCACATCATTTATCTGATAGGTGATCGAACATAAATATTCTGCATTCAAGTAAAGGGATTCAGCGTAACACGCTACTTGGTGTCCTTAGCCTTCATTTCAGCCTTAACCTTCTTGTCAGCCTTAGCTTTCATGTCAGCTACAGCTGCTTTCACAACTTTTGTGGGCTTGATGGCACTCTGTGGCTGGAATGCTTTCCTTATCTGGAACACAGCCCAAGCAGTTCCCAGAGCATGCCCCGCAGCACCAAGAGTTGTAGTTGTTAACTCAGCTGCTTGTTCCCCATACCTGAGGCAAATGAATTCAAACAACAATTGTTACTGTTCACACTATATTGATTTTGAAGAAAACTGCATCTTTTTGTGACATTTCAATCATATAGGAGACAGTTTTATGTCTTCTTCAGCTGAGACAATTTTCAGTTTTTTGTAGTATAATGTGTTAACAAAACTCAGAACTTGATTTTTCACTGTTATTCAATGATCTCGCAGGTTTTATCAAAACCCTTAAGAATGAAAATCTTTCATCTTTTTGTTGCTTACATTTTCTTGAAAAAGAGGGTTAGAAATGACCAATATAATGGTTTGGACCATTATATTGTCTGTGACAAAATGATTTTACTCTGGCAATTGTAAGTTCTGGAACTTGGATTTGAAAACCATGTCATTCAGCAGAAGAGATTTTCAGGCATGAACAAAATGTGGCCCATGAAGCTTCCAGATTGGCCCATCATAGGCCAGGCCAGGGAGCTATAATATCAGACCCATGGTTGGCCTAGCAGGCTGAGCATGAATTTTCTGGCAAAATAAATTAATGAGGTGTGCCATTAGCCAGCCGTAGAGGTTTAAAAGCTTTTCTACCTCAATGCAGTCATAGCCCAGATCAGGGGACACTCATGTCTGTTGTGTAAATTATGAGGTCAGACCTATGGCTAAATTCAGTTTTAACTAATCAATGGTCTAGCCAGGGCCTGTATTTCATGGCCAACTCATACATGGATCTAACAGGCAAGTCATACAATAAAACAGAGCTTTTAAACTTTGATGGACACAGCAAAACATTACCAACGGTATGATCAGAAAACCTTATGAGCCTGCTGATTGCTTTGGTAACTATGTAAATCAAAATCTATTTTTGTAGTTATCACTAAGAGAAATGATCATATGCTGAAGTCCACAATGATAGTTTCCACACAGACGAGTTAGGTTAACCAAAAAGGGTGCTCCCTTTTCTTGGTCCAGGCCATTGAATCAAAGTGCCTTCCCTAAATATGCACTCAGCCAAATTTCACTGAAGTAGGATTCTTTTTAAATAACAGAAGACTTGGATCAAAATTTCATTTTGTTCTACACATATTGTTGAATCTAACTACTGCTACCTATTCGTGGCGAGGCATGTGTTCTGGATGGATTTAGATTAAAAATGAGAAACAAAAAAGCAGGGGCCACATGAACCAATGGTAAATTGTCTGCGGGAGAAATCCATAAGGACATCGGCAAGGATCGGTCCTCTACTCCTCTTAATTGCAAATGTGCTATTCCATTGCTGCAGCTTTCTGAAATACACAATTTTCACTGGTTTGGCATGAAATACAAAATGTATCTTAAGAACATTTATAGCTTTTCTTAAAACACACATGCCAGAATTCAACAATGTTCCGCCAACTTTCTGTAATGATAAGCCTAGTTCCATACTCCAATCGCCAATGTAATTCCATGAAGACACAAAAATGTCAAAGGCCAAGAGGTTACCTGTGAGATACAAGTTCGGTTGTGACAACGGATGATGTTGACAAAACATTCTTCCCAGACACTTCAACAGCATCAAAGATCTTACCTGTTTCTCACCCAGCACAATTTATCATTCTTCATTTAAGAGGAAAGCATGCTTCAAGATTTTATAATCACAAAGAGCAATAATGATTGCATTAAGGAGACTACAGAATGAACTTATGAAATGCATGACTGTCAAGAAGCACTAAGGAGAAGAACTGGAGTGGTAATTGCAAGTGGACTCCCATGGTAGTGGTAGTCTCTTCTCTTTTTATGTTGTCTGTTCCCTTCTCAGTTATTGAATACATTTTAGAAAAGCAAAGATAATGCAAACACAAATGTAGAAAACAGTCAGCAGTTAGTACACCAACAAATTCAATTCCAGGTCCATATGTACTGGAGATTGTAACCATTTAGGACAGAAGGTCGACAGTTGGTTTTTAGAACTATTAGGGAGATGCCATGGCCTAAACATGGTATTGTTTTTTGTTATTAAATTTTCACATGCCCTCTGATACCAAATGGAATTCTGGTTGTCAACAGAAATCATGCAAAAGGAAGATCCACACTATGGCCACTCGGTAATGTTAAACTGAACCCTTAACACCATAAGTTCAGTATAAAGCGTTATATATAGCACAAAACTAACTAGATGGTAAAATCCCTCATCTAAGAAGGTCCTTTATCAATAACACAAAGCCTTAAAGAAAAAAAGGATAGAAAATTGAGAAAAGAAACACCGAGGAAATTGAGCCTATCTTCTATCAGTAAGGAAATTAAGCCTATCCCTTTGATGGTGACAGCACTGAGTGGAGAACTCTGCAATCAGGGGTTGAAACTTTGTCCTTCTGCAGAAAACTGTTGAGTAACAAAAGCTAAAGATTTGCATACATTCTCTATCTGGATGGTATTGTCCTATGCAAACTAAATATCTCCGACTAAGCATTTAGTGAAGTTTGTATAACTACCCCTTCCGTAAGGCTCATGCCGAGGGCTTCAAATCCCCATGCCAGTAGTTTTGGCCCTTTGGTGCTTGTGAGTACCAATGGAAAATCTAATCAGGTTCCATACTGATCATTATTACGTGGATGCGTGGAACGGCTTCCAATTGTCATTGTGCTCTGAAGTATTAGGAGCAGTCACTTCCAAAAATAGTGTTCATAAGTATTAGGAGCAGTCACTTCCAAAAATCATAGTAACAATAGTTGATTGAACCAATAAAAAAGTCGCTACAAGCTAACTTAATGTATAATCAATTAAGAGAATACAAACTTTGAACCAAGGGAATAATTAATACCATTGTACCCTGTAGCTACTGAGAAGTGATTATATGTAGCAAACAGGGATGCAGTTCCTAGTACAGATAATTAAAATATGTTCAATGAGGTTCATTTGTAGCCACAGCACACCATTGGATCCAAACGTAAACCTGTCACTTGTAAGTAGACCGAATATAGAGTGATATTCATCTTTGGATTAAAGTCATGGCGAGCAAAATGAATTGCGAAATGTAATCAGACAGATTAAATTTAACAGTGATTATCACTCTTGAAGTCTGATCTGATTGATACTCAATTCACTTGCAATAGGAAAGGGACAGATCCCATATTCTGCCATTGCAAGATATCAGCTTCACATGATAGGGAAGTACTTCTACTGCCCACCTGAGGCCACCACTAACGAGGGAGAGTGAGGAAAATCAAGACCTAAGCATGGATTCGGGATCAGAAAATGATACATATTGATAACAGACCAAAAGATCTCACACAGTAAGGCTAAAGCAATTCAATCCGGAGTTGAGAACAACATTCTTAAATTCTAAGTGAAACTGTGCAAGGAACACGAGCTTTCTAAGACCAAACACAGCTTGAGCAGAATCCTGTTCATCTGCAAACTTAACCACAGAACTGCATTCATGCTTATGCAGGTCAAGAAACTAATGTCATCAGGTACTTGGAATTAGCAAGAGTCAAACTAATATGTTAAATGCTTGCATGATATTAAAATAAATAAATAAATAAACTATAGAAACTAACTGCTCATACGCAAAAATTGGTCTAACATGCAGATAATATCCCCATGGGACTTGGGAAGGTGTAAAAGGTTAATGGAGCAGATAAATAATCCAACATGTAACCAACATATTAAAAGAGGAGACGTGTCAGAGATGAATGTACCAAATCCGTCCAGAGAAGCAACAACAACTTCCCCTGGCAGGAGATCAATTAACTTCTTGCCCATTCTCGAATTCGCAACAGAACTGGTAACAAATCCAGAGACTTTAACAGCCCCAGTTAGGATTCCAGAAGCCACAGTCTCTGACATACTTGTGATTCTCTTAATCCTACAAGAAGTCGCCTCATTAAAAAGACATCAACATCAATAGCCAAGTAAATCTTAGAGAAAAGGGAAGAAAGAAAGCAAAGAGATTTTTAACCTTCTTGTGAGAAACTAATCACATGAAGGAAAAGATACAGTAAGAGCCAAATGCATATGGAAACCCTTTTGTGGGGCTTTACCTGCAGACAATCCAATCCCTCACTCTCACCTATGTCCCATGCATTGGCAGTGGCCTTTTATCTTTGGCGCCAAATGTGATGGCTATCACAATTCAACAGGGATAACTTCTTATTCGTGTTAATAGCACGAAACACCAAAAGCTCGATCTATTAGTGAACGACATAACAATGTATATCAAAAGGTCCTCATAATTCAAATCCTTCATGTGATTGGTTGCAGTCCCAAATGAGCCCCACAAAAGAGAACGACAACATAATCTCATACTACATCGGGCCTCAGTCAAATGAATAGATAAAGAATACAAGAACCAAAAACAAATTTTGTTTACTCATACTGCCACACGTCATATAATGGATTTATAATGAGGCAGTCATCCTGTCATACACACGGGACCCTCTTCATTGATATCAACATTCAATAAGTGCGCTCCATCAGGAATCGCCCATGACCAGTAAACTTGTCTGATCAGGCAATCGAAATTGTTCATGAGCTAGCACACAGATAACACAAAATAATGTAATGGTTCAGAGACAACATTGCAAGAGATCAATTATTTGAATGTTTCAATTCATCTGGTGAGGGCAAAGAAGCAGATCACTCCGATGATATTAAATCAAAGAAACCATCAAAACAGAGACAATTGAAAACAATAAACAAAAGAATATTAACCATTAAATCAAATAGATAGTAGAGAGAAAAATAAACAGTCAAACAAATGCATTACAGCCACAAGAACAAAGCAGAAATCCAATTCACAGAATTTGAAGAAGAAAAATTAAAGAATACTCAAGATTCAACCAAACCCATGAAAACACACCTTTGAATTCTCTTCATGGCATCCTTGCTGATCTCTGATGGATTATCATTTGGTTCCAACCTCTTCTTGAGCATCTCATTCCCCCATTTCAACCCATCCACAGTCACATCCCCACACCACAAGATCCCTTTTATCAACTGCCCAGACCCCAAAGCAATTGCCTTAGCCACGCACCCGCTATACTCCTCTACATTTGGCGCCAGCGTCGTCCAGTACACTGCTGACGCATCCTCCATACAGGTGACCTGATTCGCCACCGATCCATCCAACACCTCTGACTTCTCTGAAACCTTATGCACTGAAAACCCACTGCAAGTCTCCAAAATCCCATCAAGATCCTGCAAAAGCTCCTCCTGCCCCTTCAACGTGAAGGTAAGCCCATAATTAAGCTGATCCTCCAACTTATCACCAGAGTCAGAGTCAGAGTCTGAGTCTGAATCCGATCCGTCACCCTTGGGCATGCGAAGGGCGAAGAAGTAGTGGGAGTCATCAAGCTTGACAGCGGCCTCATCCTTGGTGAGAGGCCATTGGATGTCCTCAATTCGGGCCATAATGACCACCGCATTTTTGTCCTGGCAGAGGCGAATGATGGAGAAATCTCCACAGGCGAGCTCGACGCTGCACATCTTGTCAATGAGGTGGAGTATGGCACCAGAGATCTTGAGAATGGTATGTTCAGAGGAGGAGACTTCAACCGGCGGTGCGGACGGAGGGGGGTCGGGGATGAGGTTTTCGGCGGTGTCTTTGATTTCGACTGTAGGGTAGAGAGATGAAGATGAGGGAGGATTTGTGTTCTGATCTGGGGTAGTTTGGATGACTTGTGGGTTGAGGGAATTTGGGTTGTTGGGATTTGGAGGAGAAGACATTTTTATGATTGTTTGGAAGCTGGAATTTGATTTTCCTGATGATTGATGAAGAAATGGAGAAGTTGAAAGGTGGGATGGAAAGATGATTGGTGGGATTTCATCAGAATTACAAGGGTTGGAAGGTAAAAGGTCTGAGAACGTGGGAGGTTGAAGAAGATATAACCGTTACTACCGTTTCAACGATTTTCCCGCGCTTCTCAACTTCTATTTGGATTTCGAGCACGGATACTCAAAGGACTGAGGCCTAAGGCAGGGTGCAAATGGTTGGGCCCTGAACAAGCCCAAACCGAGCGAGACACACATTGGCTGAGTTTGGCCTCTTCTTGGGCCTACTTTCTGATTAAAGATCCAGCAAGGCCCTTGCCCACATATTTAATGCAAAAGGGGTTTTTATGTATTTGGCAAATGGGCAGTCCTGAAAAAAAAAAAAAAAGACCAAAAAGACAAACATCAAGATGAAAAGGAAGAAAGAGGAGGTCGAAGGCACAAAAGCGTTATCCCACAACCAACTCAAATCGCATAATCACTTCAATCCAAAGAGAAACTCTCTCAACCCCTTGCTTGGCTAACCAGGCCACCAAGGAATTGGCTGATCTAGTTTCATGCCAAAAGGACACATTGATGTTATCCTATATCTCCCTAATTTCATTTAAATGGAATTGAATCTTCCATGGTATTATCGCCTTCCGATTTGAGACCCACATAACCGCATTAGCAGAATCACACAATCTTGGAAAATATAAATAACACCTCACCTTTGTAATTTCACCTTTGCAATTTCGAAGTACCCCTCTGATTCCCACCGGCTTTGACTTACCCCTCGAAACTTCAACAACGTTGAACTTCAGAACTCCAAATGGAGGGGGAGACCAACGGATGGATCTCCTTTCCTTAAGAATGCCACACCCCAAACAAGCTTCCCCATTATAAAGCAAGTCATTTAAGTTGAAATTTGAAAAGTCCCTCATTATCAAAGCCCATTTCGCAATTCTTAAGCTACTTTGGAAATCAAATCCATTGTCCTAGATGAAGAGTTTCTAAAAATCTAATCATTTATTTCCTTCTAAATTGGCCATAATATAGCAAATCGTATCATCCTCCATATGAGAGATTTTGATAGCAAGTTCTGGGCTTTGGCTTTGGCTTTTAATGACAAGTTCTTGGCTTTGGCTTTTAACCCAAAGCCTGTGAACTGGACCTAGCCTTGACCAATTTATATATTTTAATGCTGTTGAATTTAACCAACTCGGTTTTAATTCTGAATTTACATGGAGCCTCACAAATTTGACTAACATTGGAGCCTACAATCACGGCGATCTGATCCAACGATCGCGAGCGCACATTCCAAACCCTAAGCTCTAAAATCACTTGTGGTGCGAGTGTGTGAGGAAGCGTAAGCAAGAATTATTTAAGGGGCGTTCTACTGGTACACAGTTTTCATCTCTTCCCATACACCCATTAAAAAAAAAAATGAAATTGCATTTTTGCCCACCCTCCTTTCTCTCCCCCACCTATGGCTCCAGCCTGGACCGGCGGCAGCCATGATCCCTCTCCTCTCCCTCCCCCTTTCCCTTTCCCTCTCCCTCTCCCTCCTCCATGTCTATCCCTCCCCATCTCCGGCCCCGGCCTGAACCAAGGCGGCCACAAGCCCTCCCTCCCCCTCCCCCTCCCCATCCCCCTCTGTTTTCTCTCTCCCCTCTCCCTCTCCCTCCCTCCCCATCTCTAAGTGGGCTACACAAGGTGACCGCATGCAGTCCCTGCCCGAATGCATGGCAAACCGCCTGCAGTGACGCGGCGAACCGAGAATGATTCACTCACAATCACCGTAGGATTTTACATCACTAAATCCGGACTCTCGAAAGCACGACTCTTCTAAACTCACTTATGTATGATCGCTAGAACTTCCCATTTAAACGATAACAAGTCATTTCGAAAGACCCGTGCTCCCCAAATGATGTTCCACAGAAAATTTCCAAGTGGAACGATATAAAATCACCAACCAAACACATTTCTTGGTGGTTTGTCCTATGGGAACATAGGAGCATCCTAAGTAGGGCTGCACATTGGCGGTTCGGATCGGTTTAATACTAAAACCAACAACCAAACTAAATCTGTCGGTTTTTTAATTAACCGATCCGATCCAACCAATGGAGAGGGCTTAAACCGAACCGAACCAAATGGTTCGGTTCGGTTCGGTTCGATCAGTTAAACCGTTGTTTTTTATTTTATCTTTTTGAAAATCAAACATTGAAAATTTCAAAATGATGATACCCCGTCCATTTTATTTATTCCTATGTTTAGTGCAAACATAAAAAACCCAACATTCCAGACTGGACTTGTGAGGCTCCACTCCTTGTGGGTCCTCTAATTGAGTTTTTGAATACTAATTAATATTATTATTACTAATTATTGGCTAATTATTATTAATTTGTGGCTAATTATGCTAATTAGGGGTTAATCAGGGTAGTTGTATATTAATTTCCTAAGTTTTAGTTAGACTAGCTTAGTTGAGTTAGTAATAGGGTTTTAGGGAGTCTTGTGTAATTCTAGGGTTTATTAGTGTTGGAGGCCCTAGCTTATTGATAGTGTTTACCATAGGGGGGTTTCCGCAAAAAGCACAATTCTAGAACTTTCCTCACCTAAAGACACATTTGCCCCTAACCCTAACCCTAATCCTATACAACCCCAAAGGACTTTTTAGTCTTTAGCCACTCCCCAAATCCTATAAATATAACACTATTCCCAAGGCAAACCCTACTACTATTCCTCTCTCATTTCTAGGGTTGTAAACGGGACGGTTCCGGTTCGGGTCCAGGGTGGAACCGGAACCGGAACCGTTTTCTAAGAGGAGGACCCAGAACCGGAACCGGACCCGGTTCGGAACCAGAAAACTGGTTCCGGAACCGGAACCGATAAATATTAATGGGAACCAGAACCGGAACCGGAACCATTTGTGAGGCGGGTCTGGTTCCGGTTCCGGATATGGTTTCGAGTCTGGACTAATACATGTGTTTTTCTTTTTTTAAAAATTATGCTTTTTCTATATTTCAATTGGATTTGGATAACCTGCAAACACTAATGTGATTTTTGTCTATCAATAACATGCACTTTTAACGAAAAAACTCAGAAAGTAGAAAAGTAAAAAGGGTTCTGTTTTCATATACGAAAGTTACCTTATGTTAGTGTATATTAGGTCGGGTCTCGGGTCCACGGGTCTGAGCCACTGTGGATCCGGAACCGGACCCGTTTAGGTATCGGTTCCAAAAAAAGGATCCGGAACCGGAACCATTTGCTTATCGGAACCAAAATAAGGACCCAGACCCGGAACCTAACGGGCCGGAACCTTCGGGTAATCGGATAATCGAGGACCCATTTACAACCCTACTCATTTCCCTCTTCTTCCTCTCTCTCATTTCTTCCCTAAGAGTTGAGCTCCTGTTGTGCTGGAAAAATATACCTAGGAGCTGCCATTAACTTCTTCTTCTTGCATTGGACTTGGGATTTCTCTTCTTCTCTATCTCTCTACAAAACCTTCTCTTCCAAGCAAAGGCAAGTCCACTATACTCTTAACATAGAATGTATGTCTGTTTATTTGATTCTGTGTTTCTCAATTTCAGTCAATAACTTGTGCTAGTTTTACATTGAGCTTAGAATAGATGGATGGTTGGACATTGATGGATGGGTTTTCACCCCATTTGGAAGATCAATGGGCTTATTTTGTGTTGGATGGAGGTGCATTATAGTATTTTTTATGTTTTATGTTGATTTGGTGGAGTTTGGAAAGGATTGGAGGAAGTTTAGAGGAAAAACGGATCAAAAAGATGAAACCTGCAAAACTGGGTTTTCCCCAGTTCCCGTGCACCAGGTCGACCTGCAAGGTCCACCCCCTGTGTGCAGGCAGGTCGACCGGGAACACTAAGATTTGAAAAAATGCAGGTCCCAGTTAAAATGCTCTGCAGACTGATTTTTCAGTGTGCCAGGTCGACCAGGAACACTGCATTTTGGGAAAATTAGTTCTCAGTTAGGAAATTTCTGCAGGGATGAGTTCTCAGTGTGCCAGGTCGACCGGGTACACTGCATTTTGGGGAAAATCAGCTCCCAGTTAGAAATTCCTGCAGAGATCCATTTCAATGTACCGGTCGACCTGGCCATGCCCAGGTCGACCGGGAACACTGTTTTTGCAGGAAATAACTGAGAGTTGGTTTTTCACCTGAAACCCAGACCTCTTGTGTGTCAGGTCGACCTAGCACATAGGATTTGCAGTAAAAATGTCTGAAAGCTGGGACATCACTTTTTTTAGGGTTTTTGGTGTATGCGGTCCACCACCCAGGCCAGGAGGTTGATCGGACACGCTGGGAACCTTTGAAAACAGATTAAGTTTTCCAGGAGGCCTGAACCAAATTTTCCAGTGCACTCGGTCGACCCACCAGGCCAGGAGGTCGACCGAGCACACTGCGCATCAGGTCAACCTGGGGGTCAACCCCCAGTGTGCCGGGTCGACCGAGCACACTGGGAAACCCTGATTTTCCAGTTTTCAACATCTAGAGATCTAATTACCGGAGATCGACCTGAACCTGAATGTGGTCCATTACTAGGATTGGACTGTTCTATTTCCCTATTGGCTCTCTTATAGAAGTTCGTACTTCACATTTCTTAATTACTGTCATTCTTATATCCTTAGTGTAGTTAATAACTGTTAATTAATGGAAATCGGTGACTTGAACCTAGGATATCTAGAGGTGACCCGATAGTATGATTTGGAGAACACTGACCCGTGTTTGTGGCTAGGCGGGCCCTTATTGGGCCTAAGTACGGATATGTGTACCCTTAGATTGGAGAGGTAGTTTATATGGGAATTATAACTCCTTATGGATTAAAAGGAGCTGTTTATCAGTAGAAATAGATATGATGCCTCGTTTGGACTGTTTTAGACCAGGCCATGGATTTGATAGACCTTGGTATGGATCCAACGAGTGGGCTTGGACTTGAATTATAATCCATCGATTAATTAATGTATGAACCTCTTAGAGACTTTGTTAGGACCTTGTTCACGTAAGGCAAAGCCTAGACAGACACAGACCCTTAGAGTTTTCTTGAGTCGGCATAGACATTCACTCGGTTGATTTAAGCTCAGCCTGTGGACTGATCATCCCCGGTAGGAGCTATTATGAGCGTTGAGGAGCTATCATGATGAGCTATGTGTTGTTAAGACGGACGGTGTGATACCGTGTCCGGTCTTGAGTGATGAGTGTGATGAGATTGATGAGTGATTTGCGGGATTAGTAATTCCCAGCACTGGTGAGATTTTCCCGCCGCAACTGTGTTCAGTGTGGGAGGGCCGCGGTATAATATCCCGTGGTATTCCAACTCGTGTGAATGTGTAATGTTGTATATTTATCCTGATTCCTGATGTTTATCTTGCTCAACTGCCTAGTTCATTTATCTTGTTAATCTATAATTTATATACCTGTCTCTACTCTCTTGATATATATGTCCTATGCTATTTGTATACTGTGACTTGCCAGATCTTTTAGATCTGACCCATCTTTGGTGCTTAGGCCTTGACCCAGAGATCGCAGAGGATGCGCTTGCGCTAGTAGAGGGGCCTGTCGTCGGAGACTACGTGTGGGGCCCGGCCGACCCAGATGTCGAGCCGGAGGGTGGAGAGCTTTTACCAGGGTTTTGAGAGTTCACTTTATTTTGGGTTTTGAGGAAATTTTGTAGTGAGTCAGGTAGTTAACAGAAATGTATTAATTTTTCTTGTCTTACAACTAATACTTACAAAACTAGACTACTGTTCAGCTCTCATTTAATACATATATTGATACTCATTGCTTCCGCTTACTTGTTATGCTTCCGCAATTTAACTATTGTTAGTATATCGTCCAAAAGTTTTAAATTGGACCTCACTGCGGGCCTACGATCTTAGAAGTTCTCAGATTTTCCTGGAAGTAGCGCGCCAACTTCGGATATTCGAACGACTTTATCGGTATCCGGAATTAGGGCGTTACAGGACTAACCGCATATAAAAAATGATTCTACTCCAAAATGAGACCTTGGACTAAACGCAAGCGCACAAAAAAACATAATAATAACCGGCTTGCAGTGAAACATTCATTCCACATGATACCATTTGGAATTACAATAGAATAATAGTTCATGTTAAGAAAAGTCACACACAAACGGAGTCTGTATCAGAACCCACTGTATTTTTCAGAAATGAAGGTTTCTTAACACATTGGTTAGGTGAGACCAAAATCAACCATCAAAAAGCTTGGCTCTACTGTCTTTCCTAGCATTCTCAAGAGTGCAACATTCTAATAAAAACTTCATTGAAACGAGATAGGAATTATGATTGAAGGAAAACACCTTGTACAGTAATCCCTCTATCTGCAATGAAGTATCAAAAAGCATTTGAGAGATTGGAGGAGATGCACTGAGGCAATATTGACGGTTGAGTTCATGTAAGAATGGAGGTGTGGAATGTAACTTTGAAAGTAGTAAAAAATGAAACCCTAAGTCTAAAATAGTAAATAAGCAATACTTAAGTTACTGCATACAGTCGGTTCGGTTTAAACGGTTGACCGTGGGCTCAAACCGATAACCGACTGATGTGAGCGGTTTTTATGATTTTCAAACCGTTAACCGAACCGATCTACTATAAACCGACCCGAACCACCCGGTTCAGTTTGGTTCGGTTTTGCGGTGATACTGTATTTTTTGTGTAGCCCTAATCCTTAGAGAACATTGTCAAAAGAGTCCTTAGGTTCACAGTCATGCCTAGGGATCAATACCCATGTTCTCAAGTTAAAATATCAATCATGGTTCAGTAGCGCAATATAGAAAAATTAAAGAAGAAAGGAAAAAAAAATTAATATATATAGAAGTATAAATAAGAAGCTACAGCTTTACTAGGGGCTTGTTTGACAATTCTACCATGAGTGAAGTAAGGTAAAGCCTCATTTCTCAAAAAAAAAAAAAAAAAAAAAAAAAAAAAAAAACCCTCCACTTTTCAATAATAAAGTAAAAAAGATTCCATCACAAACAACTAAAAATAAAATACCATCATAACTCATTTGCATTTTATTATTTCTTCTAAATAATATTTACTCCACTTAAGTCTATTTAGTAAAGCCCTCAAATAGGAAGGGTTCAAGTTGTGACCCATTAGGATCCTCTCGTGTTTGGGGGGCCGGGCGGGGCGGGGGGGCGGGGCGGTTTCAAAAAAGAGTTAGAAAGACTAGAAGACGTGAAATATGAGATAATCAATCCCTGATGGGATGCCTATTCTCTCTACCCTCATTCCACTTGGAGTGATTGCATGCAGTTGGATAGTTCATTTTGCAAGTTGCATGTGATAATTCTCACTCTCTTTCCACTACCTTAATTTCAAGTTTCATTGAGAAGACAAGAATAAGAGGGGGGAAATGGAATATAAGTGTATGGAACTTTCGTTTTTTTGTATATTTTATTAAAAACCAAAAGACAGTTAAGAGGCAAGTGGCAAGTGGTTAGACTTAATCTGTCAGTCAGGTTACTCCAAAAACAGCCAAGATGGATCTTGAGCCCAATGCTTGGAGTAGAGGAGGCCGAAGACGCTTGAGGCCAGGTAAATCTCATGACTGCAGAGAGAAGCCATTACACCATAGCTTAGGTGCAAAATGGAATTCAAAGAACAAATGGCAATCATCTCTACACATTTTGATGCAAGCTTAATTTGTTAGACATGAGTGGTCCTCACGACCACATGTGCAACACTGTTGGGATCTACGGTTTGAGCCCACTAATTTAAGTTACTTTCTCCTTTTTTTTAGTTTTTGGTTTTACTAAGTCTATCTTGGATTCAATTTTAATAAGCCCAATCAAATATGACTCTTGTTGACTAATTTGAGGAAATTAAGGAAACTTACGTTTATTAGATTTCTTAAGGTTTATCTATATATATCGTTTTTCGGTCCTCTCTCTTAACCTACGAGATCTGAAAAGTAGCCATCAACTTCACGCATATCGGAGTGGGTGATAAGGGAGATAGGAGAAAATCCTATTTGAGAAAAGAGATCCGTTTATCATCATGATCATAGCATAAGGTACGCTTTTATATTTTGAGATCATATATTGTTTAATGCATAAATTTATATCCATAAGATTGATTTAAATTGTAAACCATATTAGATTTAACATAATTTTAATAGACTGAGTCCAACACCGAGTCTGGTGTCTTCCGGAGAAACATTCTCCAAATGAAATAAGTAAGAGATTTCCCTGTGCAAGGAGAATCAAGTAGAACATTGAATTTGGACATGTTAAAATGATTGATTTCTATACATGTGGGCCCCATTGTTGTTCATCCTTGTCGTTGAGGGATTGTTTGTTTTATGTATTTGGATTGGTACGTAGAGCTTCTGAGTCTATACTTTTAAAAGTGGTTAAAAATAAAGAATCGAAATTGAATATCAAGAAATGACCATCAAATAACCTCACCTTTGTTGAAAATTGAATCATGGAAAGATAGGAAATGAATACCAAGTTGCCACCCAAGTGATTTTAATCCTAAGAGAAGGACTCAATTACGTTGCTACCTCATATCATTCACCCATCACTCTTTAATAATCCTACTATGGAGCTCTTTTGACCTGGTACATTTTCCTTGGGGGCCACTATGTAAAAAAGTTCTTGGGGTGGGGGAGCCACAAGTAAAACATGTATGGATTCTATGTTGGAATAAGGGAGTGTGGCCCACCTGACCACATGGGCCCACTTCTTTCTAGAACATCCAATAAAGGATATTTCCCCATGGTCAAAGGATTTAAAAACTTGCCTTTATAAGTTGCTCGATTAGGGAGATATGATTGGAGAGATTTTTTATTACTTACCTTGATGGGAGGATCCTCTCTATAAAAGAATCTCTTGGGTTACTTCCTTGCCTACTGTGAATTATTATTATTTTTTTTTTTTTTTTTTGCTTCCATCAATTTGCTACCCTCTTCTGTTTAGCCCCAACCATGGAATCAGGTATAATCTTAATTACATTAAGTGTACTCTAACATTTGGTATCAGAGCCTATTTTTTGGTATAACAAATAATCATTTACATTTTATGCATTTTTTGGGACACCTGTTTTCTCCGGGAATTAAACTCAAATACCCAGAGTAAGGAGATTTTGGGTATTTAATAAAAGATATTCAAGTTATTAAATAAAACTCCTTAGAAAATGAGGATTATGGTGCCCAGCCCAATCTGAAAGAGATGGGAATGAAAGATTTATTTTCATGTTCATTATAAATTTATTAATTTAAGAAATTATAGTGAAGTTTGAACATCTGTCGATTATTGTTCTTTGGTTTTTGACATGAAAGAAGATAATAATAACAATATTAGTGATTTATTATTATTATTATTATATAAATTGAATAATAATAAATTACTATTATAATATGAGAAGCCGTCGGACAGCAAATGTCCAGCGAGGAGGGACAGGAATTGTACGGTGCAGCCGCACAGAAACTGTCCAGCTCGCTGTACAGTATGCCGTACAGATCCCAGCACTGGGCTAGTGGATCATGCCAGTAGGTTGGGCCAACCCGACATGCATCTGCCCAGCTCGTTAGCCTTGTCCGGGAATGGGTAGGATCAGCCAAATCTGACCTGGTCCGGCCCACTCACGAGTTGGATCAGGTCTAGTCTTGGACTGGGTTAAGAATGGGTCCATTAGGGGTGGGCCCGGTCCATTAAGGGCCCACCAAGCCCATTTTTAGTTTTGGGTGAAAACTTTTAGATTGACCCACTTATTAGATAGTGCCTATTTGTACAATCAATTGGCACAAGAGAAGTCTATATCTGACCCAATTAAAGCTCAGAAAATGACCCCTAAACTAGACTTTTGTACATACTAGTACTGACTGAAGCTTCAATGTGACCTATTGGCTTGATCATTCTAGATATATTTGTAGCCAATGTAAGATGTGACAAGATATATCTAAGTGTAAATTAAATACCGGTAATATGAATAGGTCCCTGATCTGATCAAATCAAGGGGGTATAAATTAATCAAGTGTCAAATTAATCTTAGACACTATTTAATTGATCAGATCAAAACCGTTAACGTCATTCATCGGCATTATGATAATTTGTGGATGTCATTGATCAAGATCAGAGTTGATTATAAATGCGTGGTCCAGAACATATTTTGATCATATTTAACTCATACGAAATCAGAATTGCATTGTGTTTTCTCATATGGATTCGTATCGATTGGATCTTTAACATAAACGGTTCGGATCCATTATAAGACCTCTCTTATATTTTGGCACGTTTCTTGAGCATGTAAATTAGATTCTTAAAAAGAAATCCGCATCAAGTTTGATATTATAATTGTTTATTGTGTAATTGTTATTTGCATATAATGTTATTTCTTTAGCAAAAACTAACAATATTTTATAGATCCATTGATTAAGTTTGGCTTATTTTTTGCCTTATTTAGGACATTTTGACCATTATAAACTTAACTATTAGATCATGATGGCCAATCTTTGAATGTCAAATGAAAAAAAAATTATGACACTAATTTGGTATGATGGTCCTTTCTCCATCATTTGGACACCAGCTTAAAAGGAATCCCAGGATACAACCAGAAACATGAATGGTTGCACCAGAGTAAATCCACCAAGTATTAGATGGAACATCTGTTAAATTGGTTTCGGAACAAACAAGAGTTTTGACTTTTACCTTTACTTTCAAACCAATTCTTTCGTTTCAGGCAATCCTTTTTTAAATGACATTTCTTTCCACAAAATAAGCATTTCTTCATTATCCCTTTGTCCTTCTTTTCTGATTTTGTGGCTTGAGCATTTGCACCTTTCTTGCCTTTACCATTGCTCTTGGACTTAGATCGAGAGAGTAAATTAACCATCATTTGTCCCTCTGCCTTCAACCTTCTTTATTCTTGATCGGCTCTAGCAATCAATTCATTTATGTCCCATGTCGTTGGGCTTTAGTTATAAGCTACCTTAAAAGTTCCAAAAGCGGGAGGAAGAGAATTAAAAATGAATTGGACTATATATTGATCAAACACACTCATGTCCACCTCTTTCAATTTAGACGCTATGTGCGCCATGACAAGGATGTGTTTTCTTACTCCCATGGTTCCATCAAATTTCAAACTTGAAAGGCGGCTTATCAACGAAGTACCTACTACCTTATTAGTTATCGTAAATTGCTTTTTCACCTTATCTAAGAGGCCCTTGGCCTTATCTTTTATTCCTACGGACCCTCGGATAGTACGTGAAATAGAATTTAAGATGATCTTTACTCCCACTTTGTTTGCTTTTATACATTTTTCATAAAATTGTCCTTTCTTCGGCGTTTTCAGTGGGATTTTCAGGCATGGGTTCGTCGAAGGAAATTTCTAAGTCCAAAAACGTTATAGCAATCATTAAAGCATCCAACCATTCAACGAAATTGGAACCATTCAAAGTGGGTATGGTCCCTAAGGCGGAAAGTGCGGCTAATGATCTGGTTATTGTAAGAAACAATAAATAGTTATTTATTAAGATTCAATAACTAGAACAAATCAATGGGTACATTAATGTAAATCTACCTTCAGGTGGATAAACAACACGTTAAATATTGCTTTCCATAATTAATCTATCCATGCTAACAAATGTGATGTAAATTAAGAAGATCATACATTTGGGTGTAAATCATTCAAAAATTTATATCAGATTCATAAACATGTCAAATTCCGATTACTAACCGTTTGGATGATCTCACCTTTGGGTGAACCTCCATTAATGAAACTCAATCTTAAGTGATATCATAATCACTCAAATAAGAGGTGATTCATTAAACTCAATTCAAGAAATTATGCATTTTCATAACTAGTGTCGTTTTGGCGGCTAACAACTTAATCAAAAGCTAATTTCCAATTGATATATATGATAACACTTAATTTATCATTTGATTGTCAAATAAAAGTCCATGGGGAACCGAAAGAAGTCAATAGTTGAAGCTATAGGCACATACAAGCTGGTGTTGGACACCGAATTCATTTTGGATTTCCACAATACTTTCTTTGTCCCGGATATTTCTAGAAATCTTATTTCTGTTTCAAAACTTGATTATGATGGTTTTAAATTTGGTTTCGGTGACGGATGTATGGATGTTATTAGAAATAATAAAGTTGTTGGAAATTGTTGTTTATGTGACGGATTGTATAAATTAAAGTTAAATTCTATGTATGAACAATCTCTTCACACACAACACATTAATTGTGGCATGAACATTGGAGTTAAAAGAATGGCCATTAATGAGAAGTCATCTATGTTGTGACATAAAAGGTTATGCCATATTTCAAAAGAAAGAATGGCAAGATTGGTGAAAGATGGATTGTTACCTAATTTGAATTTCACCGACTTTACAGTTTGTGTTGATTGCATTAAAGGAAAACAAACCAATACAAGTAACAAAGGAGCTACAAGAAGTTCGGGTCCATTGGAAATAATCCATACAGATATCTGTGGAAAAATCCACATACCCTGTTTTACAGGTGAGGAATACTTTACTACTTTTATCGATGATTTTTAACGGTTTGGTTATGTCTATTTAATCAAAGAAAAATCTGATGTTTTAATTGGTAGAAAAGCAATTAGATAGAAAAATCAAGGTCGTGAGATCAGATAGAGGTGGTGAGTATTACGACAGATACACCGAATCGGATCGTAACTTGGGCCTATTTGCTAGAATTCTACAAGGAGTTGTTGCCCAATATACAATGCCTGGTACACCTCAACAAAATGGTGCAGCTGAGAGAAAAAACAGAATGCTATTGAGATGGTAAGGAGTATGGTCGGTAACACTAATTTACCCAAGTCCATGTGGGGTGAAGCATTAAAGATGGCAATGTACATCTTAAATCGGGTTCCCACAAAGAAAGTTCCAAAAACTTCTTTTGAGTTATGGACTAATAGGAAATCCAGTTTAAATCATTTACGAGTATGGGGATGTCCATCTGAAGTAAGAATCTTCAACCCGCATGAACGAAAATTGGACCCTAAAACAATTAGTGGATATTTTATTGGATACCCGGATAAGTCCAAAGGGTATAGATTTTACTGTCCTAACCATACAACTAGGATCGTTGAATCAGGAAATGCCAAATTTTTGGATGATCATTTGAATAGTGGGAGTGGTCAAAATAGAAATATAACCTGCGAAGAAATTCGAGTAGATGTTGATCTACTTAATAAAAGAAGTGAGTTTGATGTCCCACTTGATATTGTGATCAACGACAATCAAGAGAAACAACAAGCACAAAATGAACAAGAAGTATAGAAAACCCAATTACCCATTATTGAACCACTTCCAAAACAAAATAATGATCAAGATCCTGAAATTTTAAGGAGGTCAACTCGTACGAGAAGACCGCTATCTAGAATGATTATATTGTATACTTAGAAGAAGCTGATATTGGGATAAAAGATGATCCTAAGACATTTAAAGAAGCCATAGAATGTAAGAATTCTGATAAATGGTTAGATGCAATGAAATATGATCTAAAGTCAATGGCCCCTAATGTTGTTTGGAACATCATTGAACTACCTAAGAATTCCAAGACCGTTGGTTGTAAGTAGGTCTTTAAGACCAAAAGGGATTCAAAGGGAAATGTTGAACGTTTCAAAGCCAGACTCGTGGCCAAAGGTTTTACTTAGAGAGAAGTGATTGATTACAATGAAACTTACCCTTCGGTATTAAAAAATGATTCATTCAGGATAATTATGGCTCTAGTAGCTCACTTTAATCTTGAGTTACATCAAATGGATGTCAAAACATAATTCTTAAATGGAAATCTAGAAGAAGAGGTTTACGTGGAACAACCTAAAGGATTTGCAAAACAGAGTGAAAAGAAATTAGTCTGTAAATTAAAGAAGTCGATTTATGACCCTAAACAAGCTTCCCGACAATGGTACCTTAAATTCAATTGTTTTATTGAGGCATTCGGATTCACCGAAAATGTGGTCGATCATTGCATCTATCTCAAGATTAGTGGGAGAAAGTTTATTGTCTTGGTGTTGTATGTTGATTAGTGGGAGAAAGTTTATTGTCTTAGAGTTGTATGTTGACGACATTTTACTGGCTAGCAATGACCTTGGTATGATTCGTGAAACTAAGGAGTGTCTAAGGAACAATTTTGATATGAAAGATATGGATGAAGCAACCTTCGTAATAGGAATTGAGATTTATCGTGATAGATATCGAGGATGACTTGGGTTATCATAGGAAGCCTATATCAAAACTGTTTTGAAAAGATTTCGTATGGAATAATGTAAAGCTCAGAATATACCTATGATCAAAGGTGATAAGTTTTGTAAGGCTCAGTGTCCAAGAAATGAAATCGAAAGAATAGAAATGGATAAATTTCAATATGCTGTCGCAATCGATAGTCTAATGTATGCACAAACATGCACCAGACCTGATATAAGCTTTGCAGTTGACATGTTAAGTAGATATCAAAGTGATTCAGGTATGCCCCATTGGGTGGGAGTTAAGAACGTCTTGAGATATCTAAGCGGGACTAGGGATTATATGCTCTCTTACAGGCGATCCGATCGTTTAGAAGTGATCGGATTTTCATACGCAGACTTTGCAGGATGCCTCGATTCGAGAAAGTCGACTTCAAGATATATTTCTCTGTTAGCTAATGGGGTAGTTTCATGGAAAAGTGTGCGAAACAAACCCTAGTTAGTTACCCCATCCACATTCGATGTAGAATATGTAGCATGTTTTGAAGCTCCAGGTCACGCCCCATGGTTGCGTGATTTTATTTTAAGGTTGCACATTGTGGATACAATCTCCAAATCATCAAAGATTTATTGTGACAACGATGCAGCTAGAAGATTTGCACATAATGACAAGCAAATCTAAATTTTTGGAAGTAAAATACCTTGTGTTAAAAGAGAACGTACGAAATCAATTGGTGTCTATTATTGGAACTCCAACAAGCATGATGTTACCAAATCTTTTAACGAAGGCACCGGTGCCAAAGCCCTTTCAAGAGCATGTCAGAAATATGGGCTTGAATTAATCGTCCTATTAGGATTTGTAAAGAGACATCTTGATTGTATACATTAAAGTTTTGAGATTTCGTATATTCTTGCTTTATTTATGTTCGCATGTGTTTAAAGATTTGTAAAGTGAGAATAGTAAGGTGAATGACATTAATGAACCCATTAAATAGGATTGTCATGAAAGGTATCCTATTTTACCTTTATTAAAGACTTGGTTAAGAGAATATAGAGATGCAGTAATTATGGAAGGGAGCATATCATTTAAGACGTGTTACCACTATAGTTCTCATCAAGAAGCTAACTTAATTAGTGGTTAAAGATTGAGGTTAAAAGTTAACATGGCAAGTGTTTTGAAAAATGGTGTGCACCAGTCAGAGTCTTGTTTTTCCAAAAAAATTTAAATATATATATATATAATTATTTTATTTTATGTGGTCATTGGACCAAGTGGGAGAATGTTGGAATAAGGGAGTGTGGCCCACCTGATCACATGGGCCCACTTCTTTCTAGAACATCCAATAAAGGATATTTTCCCCATGGTCAAAGGATTTAAAAACTTACCTTTGTAAGTTGCTCAATTAGGGAGATATGATTGGAGAGATTTTTTATTACTTACCTCGATGGGAGGATCCTCTCTTTATAAAAGAATCTCTTGGGTTACTTCCTTGCCTACGGTGAATTTTCTTGGCTTCCATCAATTTGCTAGAGAGAAAAGAAAAGGATTCAAGGAAGTTATAAATCCCACCTCTGTTTAGCCCCAACCATGGAATCAAGTATCATCTTAATTACATTAAGTGTTATTTGTTTGTATCCGATGAGATTTTGGCATCATAGAAACTCTAACATTTTAAAAATTGGAAAAAAGCAGTATACCTACCTGCACTTTGGTCTTTTTGCAAATTACCCCCTATACTTTAGTATTTTGTACTAAACCTACGTATAGTTTTAATTAACATGCAAAATGAACGGATTCTGTTAGTATTAACATCGTAAGTCATATAAATGGTGTCTAGAGCATACTGATGCCAAATTACTCGCCCAAAAAGACTTATTTGCCCTTGGGGAGAAAAAATCTCAAGGCCCGCTTTTTTTTTTCTCATTTCCCCCCTTTCCAAATTTCTGAACCTAATCAATCTGCAACTCTCCATCTCTCATCTGCACTTCCTCTCTCTGACCTGTAGATCTAGAAAATCTCCGGTCTACACTTCCATCTCCAGCGATCTCCTTTTTCCCCCATTTCTCCTTTATTTTCTCTGTTTCTCATGTTGTGTGTAGAAAAGCTTCATGTGCTTGTCTTCATGCCCAATTGAGTGAGTTCAGAGCTGATGCAAAAAACCCTAAACAAGGGGTGAAAAGAACATTTGAAAATAGACCCAAAAGAGGATACTCCCTCATCTCTCCTCTAGATCCAGCATTTCTGTTTAGCCTACTTACTCGCCAACACACAACAATGTGTTGCATGCAGATCGATGTCTCCGTCATTAGGGCTAGCTGGTTTAATTTCCAAGCCTGGAATCTAGCCAATGTAGTAGTGTACAAATCAGGCAAAGCATATGCAAATTGAATGCGAGTTATTGACTTTTTTCCTTGTAACTACCTGTTTACCATGTGCAGACCTAGCTCAACTAATAATTTCACGGGCCATTATTTGGTCCAGGAAACTCCTATAGGACTTACAGATAGGTTCCTTCAACCTTTAACACGAGACAAAATAAACTGAACTCAATTTCAGCTTGACATAAAGCAGTTGTCATCTCTTCGTAGCATGTTTGCCACCCATGATCATCTAGTAGCTTCTCCTAGTTGCGCTGGGCGGTGACGGTGCTGGGAAAAACGCACCGAAGAGAGACAGTTTCTCGATCCTCACTTGCAATGTGGTCACGGCAAAGAAAAACCCCATCGCATTTGGGCTTTCCTAGGTGGTGATGATGATGGGTGGCGAAGAAGAACCCTAGCAGCAAGTGAAGAAAGGGGAAAATAAACAAAAAACGCCAAGGGACATCTTATATATGGAGGGGTAAAGTCGTCATTCCCTATTTTCTGTCACGGCCGTTTCTATTTGCATTGTGATTTAAAATACAAGTAGGTTTAGTACAAAATATATACCATAATATAGGGGGTACTCTGCAAAAATGACCAAAGTACAGGTAGATATTCTGCTATTTACTGATAAGTCCTTAAAAATGCATAATTTCCTCATTATTTTAGAATTAATTAAGGACTTAATCATCAAATCATACACCATTTTAGTATAAAAATCATGATTTATGTTTGTGGGCATCAAAGTTTGAATTCGAGTCAAACTCATTGAAAAATTGCATTTTATCATAAAATCATGATTTTCTCTATTTTTGGCATTGAAAGTCACAAATTTCTCATTGCTTTTTGTTTACACATGAAATGATGAATTTTATTTGCACCATGGATTTAATAAAAGAAAATGTGACAACATGGTGACATTTTATGCATCCATTTAGTGTGAATTGGGCCCACATCTTGCATAATTCATTCCCTATATGAATAGATTATTCTTTGACATTTGCTTTTATTTTTGTAAGGAATTTCAGAAATTGGGGCCTGCGGAAGAGAATTGCTGAATCAAATGCACCATGGGACGCACCTTCCTTGGGCATGGATTCTAAGGTAGGGGTGACCATGGGAGGGTCCACTCACATATGTAAAAATTCAGATTTAATCTCTTGAAGATAAGTTCCAAATTTGCGGGCCATGTGATTTGAGGTGTCATATCTACTCTCCAACAAATATTGCTTACATGTCATGATGGATGGCTAAGATTCAATTCAAGCCAAACAAAGAAGAAAAAAAATTGCAAAAGAAAATCAAGCCAAGGAGAGGGTGTCCATTCATGGTGTGGAGTTCAAAGGTTGCATATTTTCAAGTGGGGCCTACTTCTATTCCATGTTTGAAATTAATTTCATATTTGAAGGGATCTTTTCAAGAGAGAAAGTGGGCCCATCTAAGGATATTTTTCCAGCCATGAAGAGTTCTAAAAAAATGGGAAGATGTTTCTAAGCAATCCAAGTTGGAAACTAAATAAAGGAATCCAAGATTTTAGCACCAAGTTGTTAAATTTATCTCCAAAAAGATAGGCCTCAAAATTTGAAGTTTTCAACCCGAATTATCCCAAGAATACACATGTCCAACATCCAAGAGGTATCACACGTCCAAGCCCTCCATACTAAGGCATTACACGTCCAAGATAAAAGGGGACCACAAGCATCCAAAATTTGTTTCAAATCTGAAATTTCAGATTTGAATTGATTCTTAGCCAAAGTGGGTCCAAGAGAGGAAGTTGCATAAGATAATTAGAATCCTATTCTTACTAGGATTGTGGGTCAATCCCTTGAAACTCTCCCAAAACCCTCCTAATCCTAATCCAACTTGGACCCCACATAACTTATCCTTCCTAAACCAAAAACCTTTCAACCCAAGATATCAAAAGAATATAAAAAGACCAAAAAATGGGTTGCACATCAATTCCATCCACCCCTTCTCTTGGACGACCAGCAACCATTTTCCCTTCATTTTCCATTAATTTTTCTCCATCTCTCATCCTTCCATCAATATTTCATCCAAGGCCTTCCCTAAGGCACACCACCACTTGGATTTCTACGCCACCGTCCCACCACCGTCGTTACTACCGTCGATCCACCTTCGGACCAACCATTCATCATCTTCCCTTGCTTGGATTTCAAATTGCAAAACGAGAGCTGGTTCGATCACCGTTCAAGACCGCGAGTCCCTCTCCTCTGTTTAGTGTTTCATATGTCGTCTAAGGTAAGGTTGGATGCATTTTATTTTGATTCAAATAATTTTGTAATGGTTATTTGCTTGTAATGGGTCTTTCATTAATAAATCAAGTTTATGGAGTCTTGGTCTTCATTAATGGGTCAACATTGAATTTTTGTGCGGTGGTCTTGATTTTTCTTGATGGCATTTAGCAAAATAACCATTGCAAAGTTTTAGAATTAAAATCCTTTTTTTTACTCTCTGATTTTATTTTTTTAATTTTATTTTCATTCATCTTAATAATTATTGCAATTGGTTGGACTAATAATTCTTATGGAGATGCAGTACTTAGATTAGGTTTCTAGATTAGGATTTTTATTTTTCTTTGGTTGTAATTAATTTTTTTTTCAGACTTGTAATTAATTTCTAATTAAAGTAGGACATTTAGTTTGTATAGTTTTTTTTTTTAGGCTAGAACTAGTTTTCAATAGGACAGGTTTTGCACGATTAATTACTCCATGTGGATCAACCTCGGACTTCACCGAGTTATTACTACAATCGCGGCCTTGCACTTGGGGCTGACGATCAAGTTTTTGGCGCCGTTGCCGGGGTTATTAAAAATACTTAAAAGGGGTTTATTAAAAATTGAGGGGGTGGAGGTGGGGAATGTAAAAAAAACATGTAAAATTTCTTCAAATGCAAAAGGGGGTTTTCAAAATTTTAGGGGATGCAAACAAAGAGGCCCAAGTATGGCTAGCCCTGCTAGTGATTAAAATAAGAGATAATTAGCGAAAGGTCCCTAGAATTGAATCTTTCCAGCCTCTAGTCCAGGCAAATTCTTTTTAAGGGCTCTGGTTCAAGCAGCTAAACTGTTTGCAGCCAGAGGTCCCTGAATACAATTTACATGACTAATTTGCCCTCTTTCAACTGTTTAGGCAACCAGATTTAAATTTTAAAATTTCAAATCTTGGATTCCCCCTCCACATTCCTAGGTAGACGTGATTCAATCTTCAAGATTTTTTAACGCCTTTCGACGATGGATGGGCAGCTACCGAAGGTTCCTTCCTTCTTCTCCGGTGAGTGTAGCCGGACGTTGCACGTAACCACGTTGTAGAGGAAATAAAGTTCTCCGTTGGTTCTAAAGAGGAGAAATTAAAACAAGCCAGGGACTTGGTTTGCAAATCTAAGATGATAGTTAGTGATGATGTGAGAGAAAGGGAATATAAGACCCTTTTCTGTTTGCATCTCCTTCTCTCTCAGAGAAAAAAGAAGAAAAAACCCACCATGGCCTGCACCGCCTGAAAGCTCGACAACGAGGACACGGGGCACTGCCTCATGAAACAAGTCGTCTTCTCCCGCCTCGCAGCTGCCCATTCCGACTCACTTCTCTGCCCTCTCCACTTTCGCCGCCGGAGAAGCCCTCTCCGTCTCCGACGGAACCCCTGCCGTCCTCCTCCGTTTCCCTTTTCCTCCACCTCCTCTACCACTACCAACACCACCGCTCATGCCGTTCCTCCTCCGCCTCGTCCTTTCACTCCATCACCACAACCTCGGCCTCATCCTCCTTTCACCCCTTCTTACCCCACCATTACCAACTCCAAAGTCCCTTACATCCTCTCTGAGACCAGCCCTTCTGCCTCGTCCTTTCACTCCATCACCACAACCTCGGCCTCATCCTCCTTTCACCCCTTCTTCCCCCACCATCACTAGCTCCAAAGTCCCTCACATCCTTTGTGAGACCAGGCCTTCTGCAGCACCATCCCAAAAACCCTCCTTTCGCAAATACCCAAAATACCCCCATCTACCCACGAACTCCTCCTTCACACCCCTTCTCAGTCCTCCTCCGTTTGGAACTAGGAGGAATTCTACCCTCAACCCTGATGAGGTTGTTGCCTATGGTGCTGCAGTCCAGGCTGCCATTTTGAGTGGTGAGGGCAATGAGAAGGTGCGGGACTTGCTTCTCTTGGATGTCAATGGGTTGGATTGGGTTTTGAAGGGGGTTGTATTGATTGAGAATGAAGAAAGCCTGTCGGTCTCGTTGTAGCCACCACTGTAGTTTTCCGATCGTGCCGAACGTAGTCAACGGTGCTGCGCCATCGCCGAGAAGGAAGGCAATAGAGCTGTTATACCGTTTTTGACAAATTTATGAGTTTTTATGAACTTTATATGAGTTTTTATGAAATTTATCTAAGTTTTTGTCAAGTTTATCTAAGTTTTAACAAATTTATATGAGTTTCTGTCAAGTTTATATGAGTTTTTCATTTTTTTGTCAAATTTATTTAAGTTTTTCACAAATTTATCTGAGTTCTGAAACAAATTTCTCTGAGTACTGGACAAATCTATCTAAGTTTTTGGCTAATTTATCTGAGTTTTGAAACAAATTTATCCGAGTTCTAGACAAATCTATCTGAGTTTTTGAAAATTTTATTTTAGTTTTCGAAAAATATAGTTGACTTTCTGACAAATTTATCTCCATTTGGAAAATTTTAACTAAGTTTTTGAACTAAACTCAGGCTGTTCTTTTGAAATCTATTTGCATTTTTTAAAATAAATTTAACTGAGTTTTAGCAAAAATACTTTAGTTTTTGGCAAATTTTTCTGAAATTCGAAAAATTGGGTTATCTTAGTTTTGGCAGATGTATTTGCATTTTTTTAAATTTATTTGTGTTTTTTAATTTTATTTGCGTCCTTTGAAATTTTTTTACACTTTTTGAAATTTATTTCAATTTTTTGAAATTGATTTTCATCTTTTGAAATTTATTTATATTTTTTGAAATTTATTTGGATCTTTTGAAATTTATTTGCATCTTTTTAAATTGATTTTCATCTTTTAAAATTTATTTCTATTTTTTGAAACTTATTTGGATCTTTTGAAATTTATATACGTCTTTTTAAATTTCTCTGCCTTCTTTTGAAATTTATTGCGTTTTTTGAAATTATTGCATTTTTTGAATTTTATTTGCGTTCTTTCGAATCTATTTGTATTTTTCGGATTTATTTGTGTTTTTTTATTTAATTTTCGTCTTTTGAAATTTATTTACATTTTTTAAAATTTACTTGGCTAATTAAATGGTAGTTGACCATTATTAATGGCATATCGCATGTAAATTAGACATCTTATATCTTCAAATTTGAAAAAATAACCTATCACACTAAAATATATATATATATATATATATATATATTTTTTTTTTTTTTTTTTGTGGACCTAAAACAATAAAATGACATGTTCATGAACCCGTCGCCGACTGTCCCTTAACACCCTTGGTTTCGGTTAATAGGAAAGTCTCCATTGTTTTGCTAGTTCCATATGGGATAGATATTTGTCCAATTCTCTATTTATGTGAGGTAGGACATGCAAACTTGCTGTGAATACTTGTGTTCTCCTGGTGAACCAACTAGGGCTCCCAACATAAGCAATCCCAAGGGTTAATCCCAGAATCTGCACTTTTTCCAAAATGTTTATGAAAAGGTAGAAAATATATGTCTTTGATATTAAGATCCGAGTTGTGGAATATAATTTCAACCCTAGCCTCCAGCAAATCACTGAAACAAGTCTTTAAGAAAAGCCTGCTCTGCACCCTCTAATTCAGCAAAATTATAAAGGCCCTCTAGAAGGCTTTTTATCTTTGTTAAAGCAAGAAAAGGTTCTGCAAGGTTCGTCTCTGCTGTATACCTTGATTTCTTTTGATTAACGATTACTAGTCTGGAGGAGTATTGCCTACTCTTTTCATTGATGATTATCAGGTGCAGTGATCCGGTGAGGATGTATGGGCCCATCTATCCCACTGCTAAAACGTGATCCTGAGGGTGTACATGGATAGATGTGGATCTTTTCACACTAAGCAATTATCCCAAGATATGAGACCAAGCCATGCAAAATTTAATGATGTTAAGAGCTTAGTTTCCTTATTTCAAACTCCAAGCCTATTTTGGAAGAGGGAAAAAATACTCAAAAGACAAGTAGAGGGGAGAGAACCTGAGATGTCCCATCTCACACCCATGCCTAGGGATCGACCCTTGGACAGATAGATAGTTTCACAAAGTTTGTACCATCCACTGAACTGGCAGGAACAAAAAAAAAAACTTACAGATTCAGTGGGCAAGCTCATTGAACCATAAAGTAAGTCTGGATCATAGGAAGATTCAATTTTAGCCATCTGGTGCGCAGCAAAATTACAATTTCTAGGGATGTAAGAAAAATTAATACTAACAAAAATGCAAAATTTTAATGGTTTAAAACATGTCTAAAATTAGGCCCTCAATGTCCCATTGCTTAGTTCTTTTGAGGGCATTCACCACTTCTAAAGCATTATAGAGCACCACCACTCTGTCAAAACCTTTATGGTGGTCCAGAATTATTAGGTGCTTGATCAGACAAGCTTTAGGTTAAAAGACTAAATTTCCTTTGCGCACGGTTTTCTCTTAATTGGTGCAGCACGTTTTTGTCAAAAAAAATTATTGAACTTATTTTCCCTAAGTCCACAAAAAACCCCTTCTCCGGGACATGACTGGGATCTGCTAATGCAAAATAGACAACATTACACAAATATATTCTTAAATTATTGAATGGAGGTGAAACTTTGCTCACCCTCTATAAATGCTGTCTCCAGCTTAGTCTACTTTGCAATAGTTTCTACAAGCCCAGGTTGACCCCAAAGCCCCCACCATACCAGCCTTACTTAATTGCAACTCATCCTAAAGAACCCAACCACCAACCCCTTGAAAATCAGAACCACTCATCTAGCATGCCTCATCAATAAATGGTTTTCAGGTAATTAAAAGCCCCACTCACTACTCAGTGAAGAACCCAAACCTCCAACATCCATCTGCATAGCATGGCCCATTGGACTGAATCAACAGTTATTATGACTACCATTTCAAGTAGTCCCGAACCTTACCTGATTCTCCCAATTGGATTGAGTCTTGTCTGACTCTTATCTTAATTGATTAAAATCAGAGAGATTATTTTTGCTGTCTTTCTTGGTCTCTCTTTCAGTGTAAAGTCATCTTGTGATTTGCAACTTCCATGCACAAAAGTGGGTTCCTATGAGCATTAAAGCATGAAAAAGGATCCCTTTTACATATGCTGTTGTAGGACCAAAAGCAGCCCTTGACCTTTCAATTAAGTTATAATATATGAATCATCACAAGATATGTTCTTCTCACATTCACCACCAGAATATATGTTCTACTGCCACTGAGTGAGAATATGAATCTTCTCTCAAGGATGTATGAAGAGGAATAGATGCTTGTGTGTTAGTGGGATTCTCCATAGTCTCTTTAAATTAGTTGATATGTACATCTAAGCAAGCACAATTATTTGTATATAAAGTACATTGAGAACTGCATTGAGGAGTGCACTGTAGGTCAAAATACTTTAAATGATTGACTTGGTGATGGTCAAAGGAGAATATGTGATAAATAGGAGTGCGCATTGGCCGGGACGGCCCCAGCCACTTGTTCTAGGTTTCGACTTTAGATTTTTATTTTCAAGCCGAGCAGGATTAAAAGTTGAGCATGTTAACAATTGGGTCGGGTTTGGACTAGGTGATAGAAAGCTCAAAGTTAGGCTCAGCTTTGTTTGAAAAATGCATGTAATTTAGTGACTGTTTTTGTCAAATAAGTGACAAGAGGCTCGAACAAGCCCCTGAAAAAGTGGCTTGATCCTATTAACTGAAAAAGGGCGAATTGTCCCCGCATGAGTCGGGTAGGACCAGCACAGTCTAGGCAATTATAGTCCTAGTAAGGTATGAGCCAGACATGGGCCTAAATTTGTAAAGTGGACCTGGTCCTAGATATGGCTTAGCCCGGCCCGACTCTGGCCATAAACACCCTTTAAAGACAGACCATGCAATTAGTGATTTCTTTCAATTTTTTCACCTTTTTTTAAGATTTTGGGATTCATCTGTTGCTAGGGTGCAACATAGGTCAGCCGCCTGTATTTTCCGGCCCATGTAGAAACTGAATCCAGGCTAGGTATGCTTGGACTCTACATAGGATTTTGAAGATCAAGTGGAATTTGGGTACAAGTATGGAGATGTTTGTTTGCATGAAATTAGAATGCAAAGGAGTGTACTGTCGAATGGACTTGGAGTAATTTGAAAGCAATTGATTCGGATGAACCCGTCTATTTGTACGTAATTGGAGTAGATAGAAAATTGTTCTCAAATGAGCCATGCATGGAATTGGGATACATAAGAATTCATTGTCAATGGTCCTATTTCTTTGCATCAAATTGCAATACTTCATAATTCATCATCAAATGGATTTGGTTTTTTTTTTTTGCTGCAAGGAATGGGAATGCAAAGGAGTTCACCTTGTATGGCAATTCATCATTGTTCATACTATGTGCCTCATGTCCTCTACCTCTTATCTCTTTGATGAAGCATTTTGATGAAGTTCAGATGATAATAAATTTCCATGTATTTTATGTAAACAAATATGCCCTATTAGGGCGTGTTTGGCACTTAACTAAGTAAAAGTGAAGTGAAGTGGATCCAGACAAGAATTGACAAGGGTCATATCAAAAGTACATAATTTCAACATTCCCTCCATCTTTTCCAAAAAAATTAAAAAAAAACAACCTCCTTTTTCCACTAAAAGACAAAAAAACTCCACTTTTCTATATAAAAAGTCAAAAAGATTATATACCAAACAACTAAAAACAAAACATCATTATAACACTCTATATTTTATTCTCTATTGATTTAATGCTTCACCTCACCTCACCTCATTTCACCACACATCCAAACATGCCCTAAAGCGTTGGGGACTCATTTATAGTCCTGCTTGTTTGGCTGAGGGCATTTCTAAGAAGAACTTCCTTTGTCTTGAAATTCCAAACATAATGTAGTACTGATTGACCCTGAATTTCATGAATTCTATATTTGATTGGGATTTAAGGGTGAGATTTAGCTAAGCTCGATACGTAGAAAGTCATTTTTTGCGGGCTGAAATCTCTAAATTCTGAAATTCAGATTGCCCTTTAAACATTAACATTATTATGAAATTCTACTTTTGGAGAATAGCATTTGGAAACAGAAATGATCATCTTTAATACTGTGGACACCACCCTGACCCCCCGTTTTTTCTTCCTACCAAAAACTAAGTCAAAAACACACCATGACCATTTGTCATATCCATGGATAGGAGGGACTAGGGAGGGCCAGACGAGCAGATGCAGCAGCGAAAAGCAGTACCATACCATCTATACAAACAATGTCAAGATGTTAATCATCAAAGGTTCGAAAGAAAGCTATGATAAATAATCATATGTCACCTCCTGACAAGCTCTAAGAGCCTCTGGACTCTGAAGTCTGGTCGCGAAAAGACGCAGAGAAAAATATGTCCTTTTAAATCACCAGCCTGCCCTCCTCTTTTCTCTACAACCCCTGTGCCCCAGACCTGAAATAAGAGGGGAAAAAAAGGCTCGTCTCGAAAAGGGTTATCTACATCGATATCCAAAACCCAAAAAGCTCGTGTATAAGATATGCAAATAAGATATTAAAAAATCATAGCTTTCACATGAGATAAATTTTAAGGTGGCCTTTGCTCCTGTTAAATGGAAGTTTAGCCGAAGCAGTGTTTGAATGAATTTTTTTAAAAATTAATTTCTTTTAAATCTAGAGGGAAGTCGAGTAAACTCCACTATGACCCCATGATAGTTGTATTAGTGGACTCAATATTTGATTCTTAAAGAAGGTGGAATCGGGGACGATACCAAGACCTCTAAGCTCTGAAAGAGGGAAGAACCATGGTCTTAACCACTAAACCAATTCCTTGGGTCTATTTGAATGGTCGTTTGTTTCTATCCATTTACATATGCCTGATATGTGAAATACTCGGTATATTCAATTTTTAACCGTTCATCTTTCATAGATCTAAATTGTGAAACATTTGCAAAATACTCCAGATGAATCTTTTAATTCTGATTTTTTAGGGGGTGTATTTTTTCTGATCAAAATCGCTAATCCCTATCACAAGTCCAGTAAATTCAATTGGGTTGAATCACATCGCTAAACTCATTATAAGTTTTTTAAAATCGAAAGAAACTTTATTAGCTTTTAGGGTTCTCAACTTGAAATAAGGTTGAGACTATAAAAATAAATGCATAAATATTAATTTTAATTTACAAATAAAAAATTAATTATTTTATTTTTTATTTTTTACATATATAAAAATAGGACTTTCATGTTTGGGGCGAGGATATAAAAAGGCATTTATATATATATAATTTAAAAAATAAAAAGCAACGTAAGAGAAGCATGAACTCGAGACCAAGTAAGCCAAAAGTGCCACAGCATAATCATAACCGTGTCATTCAAAACAGCCGGATCAAGCCGTCAAAAACCTCACCTTCAAATCCGTACTGTCAGTAAGACAACTGACGGATCGTCAAGGACAGTAACGGCGCCCCAGTCCGTCTCCACTCTATTTATAGTATACTCTCAGTAGTAGGAAAGTTACCTCCACTTTGCCCACTCAAAAGTTTTTTGTGAGTTTTCCTCATCGATGCTGGGCCCCGCAATACGTGCCGCTCCCCTTGCTGCTTATCCAACCGTTAGTGTACGGAACCCACCTCTTTGTTCGGACGATGCAGACACAGTTGTATGTTCGATGACCCTGATCAGTCCTCATTTCTTTTCTGTGTTTTTGGGTTGGATGGAATGGGCCCCACCATATTGATTTGAGTAGTGATCTATAGTTTAATCACGACATAGGGACCAGGGTGTTGGTGATGCTTTTAAAGGCAGGGGATGCAACATACTACAATGGTAGTCTGTCCAAAAGGTCATGGAAGAGAAATTAGTTTGAGATCTATACTTAATTCTTTTTTTTTTTTTTTTGTTTTTAGGAAACATTTTCACTGAACTATTCCCTCCGAGCTCAGAGAGAAAATCCCTGTAGCCCTACGTAATAGGACAAGTGGACTCAACCTTTGAGAGTCGATACCAAGACCTCTAACTCTATAAGAAAAAAGAATCGTGACCCTAAGCACTTAGTCAATCTCTTGGGATTTGATCTTTTACTGATTGAAAATTAAAACTAATATGAAGTTAATGATGCTTTATAAGACTAAAAAGTTCATTTATAACTGGAGAAAAATAATGTATTCACCATTCCACTGAAGAAAATCTCTTCTACTTACATTAAATGAATAGTGGTTAAATGAATCCAACGGGGAAAAAAAAGGTTTTCGAAATAAAAGAATCTTTTCTCTGGTTTGGACACTCATGTTGTCCAATTGATTGATAAGTGGATCCAACTCTTATATCCAAATATTTAAAACCAATTTTTTTTCCAAGGCATTGGCACTAGGCAAAATTGACTCCGACTAAATCTTAGCCGATTTAAGACTTTCCATCACTAAATTTTTTAGAATTAAACAGAGTAAATTATGTGTTTACGTACTTACGATCAAGAGGCATTTGTTTGCAAGAATTGTTGACAAGATTTCTTACTTGCTGGCCCTATTATTTGGATATCTTGGATTGATTTATGAGTTTTCAAAATTCCAACCTTGTGAATTGTTTTTATTTTTTTGTTTATAAAAATGTTTAAAATTCAAATTTCTAAATTTATCCTTTAAAACACTGAGACTTCTTTGAGATTCTTGAATATCTAAAGAAATAAGCTCTAAATCATTTGACTGTTTTAGAATGTCAATAAGCTATTAATGACTAAAGAAGATTAGAGTGAAATTTGATTTAATGGAAAGATATGAAAGAGATTAGAGTAGCTAACACACTAATGGTGGCATTTTAAACTGTAGAGCCAATTTCTTGAAGCATGTCCAAACGTAGAAACAGATTTTCTTGATACCAAGACTCAAGAGGTTTTAACTTACTAGCTTGCATTTAATGGACTCAAGCAAAGGACTAAGACTGGTACATGTTCAAAGAGGGTAATTCATGATAGAGAAAAGATATCTTTATGAAAAGATCTTCCGATTTGCATACCATTGCCTTTTTCCTGTGATAGGGTGTTTTGTTTTAGCTTATCCTTTTTCTTTTTTAATTTAATTTATCATTACCGATATATATATATAGGGAAAGTTTCAAGTGCATCTATCCCTCACCATAGGGTGAGAGACATTTCCCATTTTTGCACATGAAGACAAGCATATGTACCTCACCCTATGTAGTTGAAAAGTAACTTTTGTACTTGAAAATGCCCAATTATGGAAGTGTCTCTCACCCTATGGTGAGGGATGGATGCACTTGAAACCTCCCCATATATATATATATATATATATATATATATATATATATAAGGGAGATGCTTCTATAAAAGATATCTCTCACTTTAAATGAGAGATTGGGTGGGGCCGTTACATCTAGGAGCATCTTTCATATATATATATATATATATATATTTAGTGAGGACTTTGAGACTGAATCCGCCCCTTATAGTGTTGAGAACTTATGATAGGGCTCACCTATTGAGAATTTAAGTGGTTCAAAAGAGATGCTCTCACCTTTTAAAGGACCTCCCAAAATTTTACTCTAATACAAGTTGGCCCCACCGTAAGATTAACCTATGATGAAAAAAGTGAATGATAAGTATAATTAATGCATGCTTAATTAAATTATTCATCATATGGTGAATCTTATTGTGACAACGGCGTTAACTCCTATTGGAACAAAATTCAAGATATCCCCATATAAAAACGACGACATTTATTTTGAGCGGCTCATATATTCAATGGGTGAGCGCTTTTTTAACTAAGTCATTCTCTAACTCACCCACTAATTGGAACCTATAAAGTTTAGGATGCTTGAAAATTTCAAATAAATACTTCATATGAATATTTATTTATTTGATAATACCGCTATACTCATGGCTGAATGGTGTTAACACAAGCTTCACACAGACATACATATACTCAAACCAGGTCTTCAAGTGAAAGCATCACTCCCACACCACAAGCCAAATCCGACATAGCAAAAAAAAAAAAAAAAGTAATTTCTTTATTTGATACTTGGTTTTTCAAAAAATTAATATAATTATTACTAAATTACACTGCCTTTAAAATGTTGTAAATTCTGAAATTTCAAGAACTTCTAAAATCAATATTTTAAGAATTCAATGATAAAAACTCCCACAAAGATCCATAAGCTTTTAAAAATCTCACCAAACAAAAATGCTGCTTTAAGAATTTCACCATCAACCGTAGTACCATACCAGAATGGCCTCGTTCATTTCACAGCTTGCACCCAGACCTCCGTCAAACTTCCGTTAGTCTCTGTCCCTGCTAGCGGGTACCGTCACATGAGTCCCTCGGTCACGTTACGCATCATGAGAACCACGCATGCAGACTCCAGACTCCCTATTTTCCCTTCCAAGTTCCATCTTTCCCTCTCTCTCTCTCTCTCTCTCTCTCTCGCCAAATCCAATATTCCTTCTCGTCCTCTGAGACTGTGAGAGGCATTTTCTTTGAGTCGAGTTCTCAGATTCCATCTTTTATTCCTTCTCGTCCTCTGAGACTCTGAGAGGCATTTTCTTTGAGTCGAGTTCTCAGATTCCATCTTTCACCCCATATATCCCCCCCACCTTCTCCCCTCCACACAGAAACCCATTCCACCCAAAAAACAAAAAAAAAAATGGAAGTCCTCATTCCCATTCTCCTCCTCTTTCTCAGCTTCCTATGCATTTCCACCTCCTCTGTCCCATCAACTGAACTCACGACTCTCCTCAAACTCAAATCCTCCCTCCTCGGACCCTCCACCTCCGCCTTACCCTCCTGGAATCCGTCTGCCCCGCACTGTTCCTTCACCGGCGTCACGTGCGACTCCAACTCCCACGTGACCGCCCTCAACATCTCCTTCCTCCCTCTCTACCGCGCTCTCCCCCCAGAAATCGGCCTCTTCCCACACCTCATCAACCTCACTCTCTCCTCCAACAACCTCACAGGAACCCTCCCTTCAGAGCTTTCCAACCTCACCTCTCTCAGACTCCTCAACATCTCCAACAACGTCTTCTCAGGCCCCTTCCCTTCCCAAATCCTTCCCAAACTACTACTCTTAGAAACCCTCGACGCCTACAACAACAACTTCTCCGGCTCTTTACCCCTCTCTGTTGTCGGTCTCAAACGAGTCCGCCACCTCCATCTTGGCGGGAACTTCTTCTCCGGCCACATCCCGCCTTCCTATTCCGAAATCCAGTCGCTCGAATACCTCGGCCTCAATGGAAACGGTCTCTCCGGGGAGATTCCGGCGAGCTTAGGCAGGCTGTCGAATCTCAAAGAGCTGTATATTGGCTACTTCAACAGTTACCAGGGCGGAATCCCGCCGGAGTTTGGATCGCTCACTGAGCTGACTAAGCTCGATATGGGCAGCTGCAACCTCTCCGGTGGGATCCCGGCGAGTTTGGGGAATCTGAAGAAGCTCGATACTCTGTTTCTGCAAATCAATCATCTGTCCGGTCCGATTCCGCCGGAGCTGTCTGGATTAGAGAGGTTGCAATCGCTTGATCTTTCCATAAATGAGCTGAGTGGAGAGTTTCCCGAGAGCTTATCGGAGCTGAAGGAGTTGAAGCTGCTGAATCTGTTTAAGAACCATCTGCTCGGTCGGATCCCGGCGTTCGTCGCCGATCTGCCGAATCTCGAGGTGCTGCAGGTGTGGGATAACAACTTCACGTTCGAGCTGCCGGAGGGGCTCGGCCGGAACGGGAAGCTGAAGAAGCTCGACGTTGCGACGAACCGGCTGACCGGAACGATTCCTCCCGATCTCTGCTTCGGAGGCGTGCTGGAGACGCTGATGCTGATGGAGAATTACTTCTTCGGACCGATTCCCGAGAAACTCGGCGAGTGCAAATCGCTGAACCGAGTCAGGCTCGCCAAGAACTTCTTCAACGGAACGATTCCGGCCGGGTTCTTCAACCTCCCGTTCGCGAACATGGTGGAGCTGAGCGATAACTACTTCTCCGGCGAGCTTCCGGCGGAGATGTCCGGCGTATCTATCGGGATGCTGATCGTCTCAAACAATAAGATGACGGGAAGGATACCGCCGGCAATCGGTAACCTCAGGGGCCTCCAAGTCCTCTCCCTCGAACTGAACAGATTTTCCGGCGAGATTCCGGCGGAGATTGGGGATCTGAGGCAGCTATTGAGTCTTAATCTGAGCGGCAACGGGATCGTGGGCTCGATCCCGTCCGATCTCACCCGCTGCTCCTCTCTCGCATCCCTCGATCTGAGTCAGAACAATCTCACCGGAGAAATCCCAGAAGATTTCGCGAAATTCAAAATCCTCAGCACGCTGAATCTATCGAGAAATCATCTGAATGGGAAAATCCCAAGCGAAATGCGGTGGATGCGGAGCTTGACATCCTTCGACGTCTCCTACAACGATCTCTCGGGCCCGATCCCAACAGGCGGTCAGTTGCTCGTTTTCAACGTGACCTACTTCATCGGCAATCCCAAACTCTGCGGCCCACCTCTTACATCATCATCAACATGCAGATCCGACTCAGATCCGACGTACAATTCGAAAAACGCCCTCTCTCCTCTGCAATGGACGGTCCTGATCATCGTCATGATCGCCGGGGTTTTGATGGCAACGGCTTTGATTATAAAGGCGAGGGCATGGTTGAAGAAGAAAGATAATTCAAAGGCGTGGAAGATGACTGCATTTCACCGGCTGGATTTCACCGCAGAGGATGTGTTGGAATGCCTCAAGGACGACAACATCATAGGCAAAGGCGGGGCGGGTACGGTGTATCGCGGGTCGATGCCGGGTGCTGTGGATGTAGCGATTAAGAAGCTGGTGGGTAAGAGCGGGAGGAATGATCACGGGTTCTCGGCGGAGATTCGGACTCTGGGGAGGATCCGACACAGGAATATTGTGAGGTTGCTGGGGTATGTGTCGAACAAGGAGACGAATCTGCTGCTGTATGAGTACATGCCGAATGGGAGTTTGGGGGAGATTTTACATGGGTGTAAAGGGGCGCATTTGCAGTGGGAGACGAGGTATAAGATCGCGTTGGAGGCTGCGAGGGGCTTGTGTTATCTGCACCATGATTGCTCGCCTTTGATTATACATAGGGATGTGAAGTCGAACAATATATTGCTGGATGGGGATTTTGAAGCGCATGTGGCGGATTTTGGGTTGGCGAAGGTGTTGCAGGATGCGGGGGCATCTGAGTGCATGTCGTCCGTCGCTGGGTCGTATGGGTACATCGCGCCAGGTTCGTATTTCTAAATGCACTCTTTCTACTACCTGTTATTATGTTTTGACTATCGAGTACCTACAGGCTACAGAGTCCAGTCCAGTTTGTTCGAGTACCCTACTTTCTATCCTTTTTCACTTTTGGCGAGAAGGGAAGGCTTTTCGGCATTTGCCTGCCTGCCTGCCTATAAGAGGGTGTTTCAACGGGAGCCTGTCGGCGTCATTAGGATGGGTCAGGGAGTTACTCCTGGTTTGGTCCAAAGAAAGTGGGTGTGATGAGCGTGGCTACTGTTTTAGAGGATAACACCCTGGAATTCTCCATGGTATTGCCTAGAGATGTAATGGGTCTTCGACCCGGAAGGTGTTAGATCCGTTAAAAATTGGGACTCGTCTTTATTTAGGTTATGCTAGGTAAATGATTTTGGGTCTGATGCCACCTTGGTTGGGACATGTAGATCTGAGATCCCGACATATTATCTCAATTTTAAAAAGTTTCTCCTAAAATAATCTCTCTTTTTCTTTTTAATATCAACTTCTACTCCGATCCGGATCCAAGGAATCTGCTTGGTTCTGGTTTTGAGTCCACCATGTACCTGAGCCGATAGTTTGGATCAGGGGAGGCAGCCCTATAAATTCCAAACTAATCGAGAATTGGCCCAATTATTATTGGACTGGAATTGCCCCCAAAGACAATAGGGTGATAATCAGAACAGACGTGATTTCAATTAGTTGGGATTTTATAGGGCTGCGGACGAATCCAATTTAAAAAGGGCAGAACATGAGTTATAAATTATGTGATTCATCCGATGGTGGCCTACTCTGGTTGGACTTTGGAGTGTGACTTAAATACAAAGGACTATGATTTGGGGGTTGCCACCAATAATAGAAGAGGCCGGATTTTTTTCACATTCTGCCGTTGATAGAGAGGACACGTTGATCGATTGTGGCTCCCACTGACCGACCAGACAGAAGTGTGCCTCTTTGACTGATTTGTCATTTACCATAAACCGAAACCCCCCTTTCTGTGAATATAATCTGAACCCTGCCTTTTCACTATCAACGGTTAATTTCATAACTGGCTATGAAGGTTCAATTCACCAGTTTAAGTCTCTGTGAGTGGGCCCCACACGCACTTTGCCATCATTCCTCTTTTCTTTAGCTGACGAAGATGCCTGTGCTTTCCTGAACCAGAGTACGCATACACACTGCGGGTAGATGAGAAGAGCGACGTGTACAGTTTTGGAGTGGTACTGCTGGAACTCATCACAGGCAGAAGGCCAGTGGGAGAGTTTGGAGATGGTGTGGACATAGTAAGATGGGTCACCAAGATCACGAAGGAGGTCCCAGAATCAACAGACAAAGCAGCCGTGCTAGCAGTGGTGGACACTAGGCTGACTGGGTACCCACTATCTGGGGTCACCAACCTGTTCAAGGTGGCCATGCTCTGTGTTCAAGATGAGAGTTCTGCTAGGCCCACCATGAGGGAGGTGGTTCACCTGCTGTCTAACCCTCCCTCTCCTCCACCAGCTCTCCTAACCCTTTGATGATGATACCCCTAAAATGTGTCTTATCTTCATGGTAAGAAGGCCGTAGTACGGTGGAAAAAAAAAACATGGTTATCACTATCATTATCTAATCAAGTGGAAAGTGAGAATGGGGGACGAAAGATAGTGTGCATTGTGCATATGGTTGTGTGGTTACGGTTATCTAACTACCAAGGTCATGATATATCTTGTATGCTTGTTGCAAGAGGAGAATGCTCCGTGAGTTTGCCCTGCCAAAAGGTGTTTTGATCATTGTACTCACAATAATTGAATCATTCTCCTTTGATTGAAAGTCGTTTTGTTATTACTTTTTAACTTTGGGTTCGTGTGTAATTTGTTTTACTCTTTGCAGCCTAGTTGTAAAGCGCAATGAAATTACAAACTCAATGCATGCCTGTATCGACCATCAGCTGATCAGAGAGAGAGAGAGGGACAGTAATCCCACTGCCCCAGCCGAGTTGGGCATGGCATGGACCATTCGGTGCACCTCTACCCCCACCCCACTATATGTCACGGACCTCATGGAGTTCACACTGACTCGATTGTTGGATGAAGGGTTTTTTTTTTTCCGATCTTTTTACATTTTTATGCACACATCCAACTCTTATCGTTATCGTGGGACCACTTGGGCCCCACTAATCATTGGATGGGTGGGCATGAAAAGATCCACGTGGGAGCCCCACAAATAACAAGCTTCAAGACAATTTGATGATCAGAATCCCTTGATTAATGGCTTACAAGTTTGGATGGTCTGTTTGGATTGGTGATCAAGTGAGCACTCCATGGCCCATGCTACCTCGCACAATAAATTTGTGCCTGCATGGATGGGTAAATAATCCAGTGCACACCATCCTGGTAAAGCTGCTACCTCATCACAGACCTAAAATGAACCAACCAAACCCTTTCCCTCTATGTCAAGGATCCCATGGAGCTTGTATTGATTCTTTGAGATTGGACCTTGGATTGGGAATCAAGGGGTTAGGATAATTTGATGGAGAGGTAGGGCTCATTTAGAAGTTTCGATCCCCCATGTGGGCCCAGTATGTGGTGCGCACTGGGCACAAATATATGGCAGATTCTTTGTGCACAATTATTACACTGGAAGGTGGGCCAGACTATTCCACCCCACCCACAACCATAAAAAAATATAAGCCGGATCCTTTGGGTTTGCACGGATTAGTAATGTTCTGCTAGATCAAGGGCTTACGAGCTAGATCAAAAATTTATTACAATTATCAATCCAAGAGATCAAGAAAATTCATTTCACAAGATGAAGCGAAAAAAGAGGAGAAAGAAGATGAAAGCCACCTCCAAAACATCACATTAGTTCTTCTTTAATTAATGTAAAACCATTTTAAAGAAATTGTTGCTGAAAATCATTTGTGTTTCCACTTTCCATGCATATATTATTCGGATAAGGATCCACTGTTTGGTCCAAATAGGGGATCCCTGTTTGGACCAAACAAGGGTCTCCACATGGGGGGCGGAAGAAAGAGAGACTGACTTTTTCTTTCCTCCGCCCCCCACATGGAGGCCCCTGTTTGATCCAAACAGGGGATCCGGTTCCGTATTATTTGCGGATAAGTTGCTGCAAAAACCTACCCTAGGATATCCCATTTTCCAATCCAAAGAATCAAGAAATTAAACTCATTTCAAGAAATGAATAAAAAGAAAGGGATAGAAGAAGTTTTGACCTACCTCCAAAATGCCATCTCAACTTCACAACAAATGAACTCGCAAAAGGTCAAAATGAAAATACCAATGAAAGAATTCATATTCTCAGTTTTATATACTACTTAGTGCAACCTCGTAGTGGAGCGAGCCCACCTTATAAACCTCGTAGTGGACTCCTTTTTACATGTATCGGATTGGAGTGGGCTTGTTTGATTGATGGGTTAATTTCTTAATGGACGAAACTTATTGGCCATTGATGCATGAAGGGATTAGAATGATTAGGTGGGGCTATTTCGTTTCAAAGGTAAGTCCCAACCAGTTGAGGAGATCTCCACATCCTATCCTCAAATGGTACCTAGAGGCTTTCGGGCACATTGAATAGGGTTGTAAACGGGTCGGTTCCGGTCCAAGTCCATGGTGGATTCAGACTCGGAACCGTTAAATGAGAAGGTGGATCCAGACCAGTTCGGAACTTATTTCTTGGTTCTGCAACTAGAATCGTTAATGAGAAGATGAAATCGAAACCGAAATCGGTTCCGTATATGGGACAATTCTAGATCTGGTAGAGAATAATTTAGAAAAAAACTAGCTTTTAGGAGATTTCTTTTCGAAAATTGATGTAATATTCAACTCTCGGGTCCACGGGTTAAAACCAAGGAGGAACCAGACTCAAACCTGTTTAGGTCACGGGTCTAGTAAATGGACCCATACCTGGACCCATTTACTTACCGAAATCTAAATAAGAACCCAAATCCGGTTATTAATGGGGCGGAACGTCCAAGTAATCGGAGAATCAAGAACCCATTTACATCCCTAACATTAAATAAGCCATCTTCTCAGCGCAACTGACAAGTAGAGTTGCAAACGAGTATCTGATTTTTCGATTACCCAGAAATCTCGACCTGAAAGTAGATTCTGACTCAAAATTAGATCCAGAATGAAACCGAAACCATTAAAGAAAAAGGAGTCCGAATCCAGCATGGTACTGACCTGGAACCGTCCGATTTCCAACCCCACCGCCAAGTGCCCAGTATCTATTTTTCCATCCATCTTGGTTTTACCGGAGAAGAAGCAGACTATCCTGCTCGTATGGACTGATGGACACGACCATGACTAGACAGAAATGTCGTTTTTGTAGAAGACGATGGGTGATCTTTAAATGTCCTCGTGACCATGTTGACTAGAACTGGAAACACATTATAAGCGGTCCCAACTTTATTAATTTGATCTTGTCTCATCTATCGGTCTACTACCCGAGTGGTGTAATTTCTATAATACAAACACAGCATGCTAAAAGATACGACGAGTTTAGTCACTTTCTGCCTCTGAAGTCTGAACTATGTATAGACTTTCACAGGACCACTTTCATACGACTTTCATCATCTCTGTTTGTTCAACGCAGAAGAAGACAGAAGCAAAAGAGCAGAAGATTAAACTACTTCTCCCAGAAAGTTTTATCTCTCTGCTTTTCTACTCTATATGTACTCATACAAGCAGAAGCAGCAATCCGTTTCGATACAAACAACATGAATAATCTCTCTTTCTCCAAAAAAGTTGCTGACTTGCTGGCCCCGCTCCTACTCTTGCCTACAGAACAATATTGTGGGTATTGTATGGTGAATTAAGTCATAAATAATGAGATTTACCAAATAAAAAAAAATTCACAACTATAATAGGAGGAACCACTGTAACTGGCTGAGTGGCTGGGTTCTGCCCTTACAAAACCCCGCATATGTGGGCCAGGTCAAAAACATCTGTGGGCTTGAAGTACCTAGGCTCTTCCCCTATCCTCGAGGGTCGTCAAGCTTGGGGCCAAATCTGGACCAACGCCGAAAGAAACTAAAATTCTTTTTCCCTTTTTATCTATGCATTTTAATGAGGAATCATCAAATGAGTCAGTTGTTTTAGGTGTAATTGAAACTTATCAAATGGGACAGTTCCTAAATTTTGATATGTTTGTGGTCAAATCCCTTTACATATAAATGGAAGGATAATTTACTTACAATATTTAAACTAAAATAACTTCATTATGGGACCCCACCCAATGCATTTCCCAATAATATATAGAATGTGTGTTGGACAGGTTGAGGTGTGCCCAACCCTACTAGCAAGGATCTTCCATTTTGGTTTTCATGGGGGGCTAATGATAAGGAGAAAGCCTGTCATTGGGAGTAATACTCAAGCCTGGATCAATACATGGGCCTAAAAGTTAGCACAATTTCTAGTCTATTAGTTATATTGTGCTGGTCATGGCCATAAAACATAAATAGGACAAGGACTTGCCCAACTGAGCATCAGGCTAGAACACTACGTACCCAGGCCTCAAGTCTAAAAACACAGCCCAAGTCCCACACAACATCAGTAAGCTTGGTTTAGGAGTCCCACACAAAGCTGTGTGTTGAGGAGTGTCATCTAAGGGCGAGTATTGAAAAATATTTATGCTGCCTCTACTAAGTTCGGAAGGTTTTATTAGGAGTGATTAACGTAGGAAATTTAATATGGTATTTGATCCAACCGGTCGCGAGTTCACCTCTCAGGATGAATGACTTGGCATGGAAAAAAATACATGTCGCCAAAAGTATGCAAACCGGGTTTCCACATGTAGGGGAGTGTTGAGGAGTGGGCTCCACCCAAGGTGAAGTATGAGATTTAATAATGTGGCCCATGAGAGTCCGAATAGTTCTACGGTCATTTATTTGTAGTGATTGACATATGTATATGATTCACATGCATAATATTTATGCATCATCACATTTCTTTCTAATCATTGCAATGTGATGTTCAAATGAAGCATGATAGTGTTATATAAATAAAGCCATTTACAAACCAAAAATTTCACACTTAAAGGAGATGTGAAAAACACTTTAACAACTCTCCTCTAAAAAGCACTAGTGCAACTCTCTGACAAATTGCGTTCCTATGGGGCCCAATCAACCACCCTTAATATTTTTTAATTTCTGTGGGTTCCATATTTGTAATCCAAGCTATTCAAGTTATTTATCAAAGAACTCCAAGACCTTGAAGCTGATTATTTTAAATGTTCGTAGATTTTGAGTAATTTGTGAAAAATTAAACTATAAACTTATAGAATTTCTGCACTTTTGAATGCTCACAATTCATTATCCGAACTATTCAATAACCTCTTATTAATGCTAAGCATCAAGAAGTTTATAAGTTTGATATCTTAAATCTTCATGGGTTTTGAGAGATTTGTAAAATTGTCCAAAACATCTAAATATATCTAAAACCGCTAGATCTACTAATTTACTCATATGAAAATGGTAATTTTAACAAACATAGTAATGTGTCACAAGTGTACATTTACATATGTAGTATTACAAAATGTAAAAAATTCTATTTTTTCTGTCTCAACAGTTAAAGGGCAAGCAACCCCTTATAGATTATTTTATCCACAACATAAATCCGGCAAGCACCATCAGGTGGTCTAGTGCTAGCCCAATGGTTTAGATCTTTGCAATGGTAATTTTTTTTTTTAATTTTCTTCCTTTTTGAGTTTGTAACACTTTAAAAAACTGCCCTTCATATTTTATTCTCAACAGATATAATGAATCCCACTGTGTTTGCTTCAAGTAATTAAATTCCTAGGAATGAAGAATCAAAGTTTAATATTGGGGATTTAACCGGAAAAAACACTTAATGCGCACATGTTACGCAATCAAATACTTTAGCCGGTGGTGCACCAATTAGAGCAATTGGGGTCAATTTTCAATTTTTTTTTTTTTTTTTTTTGCCTATTTGGCACATCGTCGGCGCTGACCTTATTTACACTAAATAAGGTCGGCGATGACCTTAGCAGTGTAAAATAAGGTCATCACCGACGCATGTTTCCTAATTTTTCAACCAAAAGTTGTTACTTTTCCATGCGTCCTCAGGTATTTTTAGTGTTACAGTGTCGGTGATGTCTTTAACAGTGTAAAATAAGATCACCACCTATGTAGGTTTCCTTTTTTTTTTTTTTATAGCAAAAGTTGTAACTTTTCTAGGCAACATCTTTAATGAAATCATTACAGGATCGGTGATGACCTTAGTAGTTTAAAATAAGGTCATCACCGATACAGGTTTCCTAATTTTTCAGTCAAAAGTTGTAACTTTTTCAGTATTTTTAGTGCTACAACATCGGTGATGACGCTGTATAGACAAGAAAAAAAAATGAAATGCTGGAACTATGAAATTTACATCAAAATACAATTATGTGTACAACAAAAAAAAGATAAATGCAGCATTTAAAATACAAGCACAAACAAACCATGCATGCAATTGACATTCAATCAACATCCCATATACAATTAAAAAACAATTCTGCACATCTCGTAAGTTTACAGTAGAAAATTCACAACATCCACAGACAACATTACTTCAATTACAAGTTACATTACAATGTATTTGGAAGAACACATATAGCACAACTAAGATATAACTCCATAATGCCTAAACATATAATTATTTATCTATTCAATTATTCTAAAGACAAAACACCCATTCTAACAAGCATTTAAGCCACAAAGAAGAAATGGAATGAACAAAATCAGCTAAGAAATTGTTCATCAATCCAAACATTGTACAGATCAAACATTGATTCCACTAAAAACACAAATCATTGAATGATAAAAAATTAAATTTCCACATTTCCACATCACCTAAGGAATAGCCAACCATATAACCATCCATTCAATTGCCCTAAAACACAAAAGACCCATTGTATCAGGTATTCAAGCCACACAATGTTCACATTAAAACTTATTCCACCATAAAGCACAAAACACAAATCATCAAATGAAACACATAAACTGCAATTCTACAGTTACACACCACCAAAGAATAGCAAAAACATATAACCCACTATTCATTCAGTTACCCTTAAAACAAAACACCCACTATATCAATCATTCAAGTTGCAAGGAAAGTTTAAAATAAACAAAACCAACACTGATGGATTGAAACTTATTTCTCTATTTACATTCTAGATTATCGGTTGCAAGTTTGCAAACAGCTATTCATCTTGATTTCTTGAAATGATAGGGGATATAGATTGTGTTAGTATATAAATGTAACACCTAGCTATTTGCTAAAGAAAGTTCATTGTACCAGTTTCAAGATAACTAATGGTGTAGAGCCATTGAAACTCTAATGATCTATTTGGGGAGTGAGGTGATGATTGGTTGATGAAGCTCTGAGTATTAAATGATGTGGTGTAATTCTTTTAGAGATGGTGGGGACTGTAGTTCAAATGTGTCATCAATTCGCATTCTACCTGTTGTATGCAATATTCAGGGCATGTGAGGAGGAGATGATATGGTTTGATCACTCATTGGATGTGGTTCTTTGAATAGGGATCCTTCTTCTTTTTTTCACATATGAATTGATGCATTACAGGCTAAGGTTGCTAATAGTCAATCTGATTAGTTCTAGTTTTAAGTAGTGACTGTTACATTTTTTGTTCTTGCATTTCATCTTCTAGTCTGGCTCCATATTTATGACTTCCTAAGCTAGTGTTCTGGATTGGCTTTGCCAGGTGGACTTTCAGGAGAAAACTTTATTATCAGGCAACTTTTACCTTTACTAAGGAATGTAATTCGTTCTTGCATTGATTCTTCATTTGCGGATAAGCCTGAGCCTTTACAGAGCTGGAATGCCTTAGCATTGATCGACAGTCTTGTGACTTTAGATGGTTTGGCCACAGTCTTGCCCATAGAAGTGGTCCTTAAGGAGTTGATTCAAGTATGGATATGGTTGCTACTGTCCTTATACATTACAGTGATGTGAAATTTGAGACAAATGAAAATGTTACTCTTATTGATATGGAAGTTCTATAATCTTACAGGATCAAGTTGGTATCCATCTTAAGATTCTTATGCAGACCCAGTTGGATCCTCACATCAGTATCTTTCCTTCTTTCTTCACTCCCTTCGAGCTTCTTCGTAGTACAAAGTCGGCAGGACAGCCTTTCTCCTCGTGCTATAATCCTCACATCAGTTCTAGTAATGTTCACAAAATTTATGTCTTACTTAATTATCCACAGTGACGCCCGTCAGATTAACAATCTAAGACCAAAGGAAGATGTGCAACACTTATATCCAATGCATGGTTTAAACTGTCAGATTTGGAACCCTTTATTAGATGGGAGAATAACCAATACATATCAGCTGTATTGGTATGATTTAATTTTCAATAGAAAAGTAGAACAAAGTAGCCTGTATCACAGCAAACTGGCCCATATAGACATCAGGGATACATGTGAATTAGGTATCACAGCATACCAATATTATCCATAGGCTGTTATTACACCATGATCCAATAACAGATCCTGGATAATGAGTCTGGATCCTCTGAGGCTCCCCACTCAGGAGAAATTTGTCAGGCTAACTAAAGATAAATCTAACTCGTTAAAAAGAACTGCACTTTTCTCTGAGTTATCATAAAAATCTCCCTACAATACAATTGAACACTTGAGTTTATTATAATATTTTGTTAATGTGTTTGAAGGTCACCAATCTAAAAGGGATCTAAACTCCTGCTTATACAAATATTTTAAGCAGAACTATACAACAAGGGCTATAAATTCTAATGGGGTTATACCTACAAGAATGACACATAGTAACCATTAAAGAAAATCACATAGTGGGAGAATAAGCTTGTGTGCTGTGATTAAGCCTGTGCACAGGATGAATTACAAATGAAACTACATACAGGATGAATTTTCGTAGTTGTTTGTTTTCATATAATTCATAGGAATTCTTCTTAAAAGGAACTTCTTTAAGATTATTTAAGAGGTGAAGAATACAAGGAGGGGTGAAGGAGATGGGGTAGCAATGTGGGGCATGAATCATATGTATTTTATACAATGGTATTCAATCAAGCTCTAGGGTGCCTATATTGGATAACATTCTGCAATCAAGAGTCTTATTTGAACCCATCTAACAAGTTGTCCTGATAACACACACATTGAAATTACGTTTATAAACAGATCCCATCCATCTATCATTGAATAAAAAAATGTAGAAATAAAAAAGACTACAACCACAGTGAACCAAAAAAGTTAATAACTCATCATAAGGTTTTGCATTTCAGAAGAAAAAACTACTTCTCACCACATATTCACATCTAGCAGAACCATTCTTTGGAGTATGAGTTGCAAGCCACGTTTGTGTCCGAGTGATCTCAACTCCAGGATTTTGTTGCCTCTATAAAAAAGGGAGCAAACATTCTCATTACAAAATTAGTTAAATGGGAAATAAATATGTGGAAGACCCAGGTGATAAACTCTAGCAAAATTCTTTCAAACATGCAAGAAAGAGCTCCCAAATTGAAGAAACTCACATGATGAGTTGATAGACTACTCCTTGTTAATCCCTAAAATCCTGTGAGCCCTCAGCCCATTCCATCCAAAGATCTGGCTAGCTTGGATATTTTGGGACTCAATCCCATCGGTCGGGGAAATTTTGCACATTAACTAAGTGAACAAGCATATACTATCATTCTGGATTAAAATTAGAAAGCTAGCACCCCCAACACACATAAAAGCAATTAAGCGAAGAGGCATTAAACCACCCAAACAAGTCACTGAGCCCATACTAGAGATACCCAACTAGAAGGGGGCCAAGTAGACTAGAACCCAGAATTTTCATAACCCTTGCCAGATCCAAGCGAGTGTCCAATGATAAAAGGCAATATTGAAACATTACAAAACTTGAAAAATAACTGAAAATCAATTAACAGTGATAAGAAGAGACCTACTATCCCAGATCAAAGAAATCAAGAAATTCTGAGAGTACCCAAACTCAGATATTGTTTCTTCTACAGTTCTGCCCCAACATTCAAGGGGGATAAGACAAAAATTGCATATTAATGAAACCCAACATAGCACTCCTTGTACATCAGCCTCTACCGAAGAAAAAACTCTTAACCCTCTTCTCAGTTAACAACATCCTTCTTCCTCTGCGAAATTTGAAACCATCTTAACCCTCAAATACCCCAACATCTCAAATCTCCAACCACACGGCAGCATGAATGCCTCTCTCCATCGCCGCAGAGACTACTCTTTAATGTAATTCAGAAGACCAAAACAAACCTAATGGTAATAAAATACAAATCACACAACCATCAACGAAATTACTCATGTCTTCAATCCCCCAGAAAAAAAGGTAAAAAAATTCAAGAGCACAATGACTTGCAAAAGAGGGGCAATAAAACCACAACGCCCTACAAACACCAAGACCTACAACTCCAAGCCTCATTGCAAAACAAAAAAGATCAAACAACAACGAATCAAAACCCTCTTTCATTAGCAGACATTCTGATGCAAGATCAGTGAGCCAACCTAACTACCAACCCAGCAAAACCCATACACCAAATTTCAGGCCCAAAGGAGGAGAATTTGTGACAACTCGTCCAATGCAAAAAGGATATTCTTTCCATCAAACTTTAATAGGAATATATTAAATGATTGTAATCAGATTCAGACTGTTATTTAGAATTCAATTAGGCTAGATGAAGTTTCCTCTTTTGAATACTCTTAGTTTTAGGTTTTTTTTTATTCCAATAAATACATGGATATATAAAGCAGTAAATCAGAGACAAAGATGAATAAAAATTTATACTTTGAGGCTCGTTTCCTTTTTGTGATAGACTCTTGCACCCAAATTTGAATGCCTGCACTGCAAGACCAGTGCTTGTGCTGTTAAGCCAATGCAGATACACCACAATCCATGTATCCTCAGGTCCCCCTTTGATTATACCAAGCTCTCCAACTAGTATGACAGAGAGGAAACAGAGTGATGGGGAACGAGGGAGAGAGAGAACAGAAAAGAAAGAGAGAGGAGAGGGGGAATGGTGCGTGAATGCAGGAAGAGGGAGGGGTGTACCTGGTGCAGGGGAGGGGTCCGCGGCGCGAGGAGGAAGATGAAGGCGTCCGGGGGCTGCTGCGCGCTCTTGGCAGTGCTGCTGTAGTCGTCGTGCAGTGGAGAGGGAGGGAGAGATAGAGGAGATGGGCTCTGGAGAGGGCGATGGAGGCAGGAGAGGAAAAAATGAGTGAGGTGAGTGAGGAGAGAGAATGAAATGAGTGAGCAGAGGGAGGATGGAGGCGAGAGAGAAATAAATGAGAGAGGAGAAAGAAGGAAAAGAGGGAAATAGGAATTTCGAGAGGAGAGAGAACGAAATGAGGGAAAAAGCGCTGGTCGTGGGCGTGAGAGAGATGAAGAGCAGAGAGACCGGAGAGGGGGGCTGCCTCTGAGATGGGTCGCGCAGGGGGTTGTGAGATGCAGAGAGAGAGAGGGGGGGGCAAGATCGAGAGGGAGAGGAGGTGATGGTGCGGCTGTGAGAGAAATGGAAGAGCTCTGCGTCCTCCGTTACCTCATTTTACTATAGTTTCATTTCGTCGCCAATTCCTCTCCAAAAATAAACCGCGAAGAGAGTGTGCACGCCCAAATTTTATGCATTCCGCGACGAAATAAATTCGCTGCGGAATATTATAAAGGTATTTTGTGGCGAAATATTTTTGTTGCAAAATCTCTTTAATAGAATACATTGTAGATGATTTAGCGATGAAATAAACTCGTCGCAAAATAAATAATTTCGTCGCCAAATTTGTACCTCTTCATGGCGCCAGCCCCATATTTTGGCGCCAAATTTTCCGCGACAACATTTAGCGTCGATTAAAAATTATCGTCGTTAGTTCATTTGTATTTTCATTTTAGGCGACGAAATTAATTTTTCGTCGCGAAAACCACTATTTAGCGACAAATTCTCAAAACGTCGCGAAATATTCGCCGCGAAAAATGATTTTTGTTGTAGTGTCTTATTATGAAGAGATTTTAAGAGGCTAATCCTAGCATATGAACCCACTCACATTGTCAAAATGAAGAAACACAAAAAGGAACAAATGAACCACTAGTGGCATTTGACGGCATACAACATCCTCAAGTTTGAAATTGTTAAAACAAAAATAACTCTTAATCAAACTTTTCTGGAAGTGTTAAAACAAGCCCTAAGCCTCCATTGTCCTTCTCAACTAAAAATGCTCCAAATTTGGAATTTACAAACCCTAACCAATGCAAACAAACAATGTACAAATCGAACAACGACGTTGAAGCTGACCTACCATGCACTTTGATATCATATGCGGGATGGCGAGAAAACAAAAAGGAGGAAAAATACAAAAACATTGACAAGGATTCAAAAACGGAAGGAGATAGATACCTCTGGAGTGTCGGTAGAAATCACGAATGAGAAAAAAGGATGGGAGCAAAGAGAAGCAGTTGAGGAATTCAGTTTGAAGGCTGGTGGTTCTGGAAATGGAAACAACCGCTCTTCGACACCAGTCCAAGGTCAGTCTCAACGGTATGGTGGATGAGAGAAGAGAAGAATGAGAAGAAATGGAGATATGAGCCCTAAATATAGTTCGCGAACAGGGTTATCGCTGACCTTATTCAGTGATAATAAGGTCGGCGCTGACGATGTGCCAAATAGGTAAAAACAAATGAAAATTGGGCCTACTTGCTCTAATTGGTGCCCCACTTGCTAAATTCGCGTAACACGCGCGCATTAAGTGATTTTTTCGGTTAAATCCTCTTTAATATTAAAGAAACCAGAAACATGAACAGAATAGGAAAGTAGCCAACAGAAAAACAAAGAGGAATTTACGGGACAAATCTCCATAGGACCTCATACGTCCTACCAGGACCCGATATCACATCGGACATAGAAGGAGTCCTCATGTGGCATTTTTCTTCTTTTTTTTATCGTTTTGTGATATGGTCGATATCGACCATCCTAATGGTTGATATCAACCATTATGTCATTCATATTTTCTTCAACATGTGACTGTCTTACTTGCTAAACACAACAGAATGGTTGATATCGACCATATCGCTAACACAACAATAATTCTTATAGATTATCAGATTTTGCCTTTGATTTTGATCCATATTTTCCTTTGTTTGTCCTTACTTTGTTTTTCTTCTCATTGGTGATTTTTTTTTTATAACTGGCATCTTCTGCAGATATTTTGAATTTGTGATAGAACACAACATAACAATTCAAAATGAATGACAATCGGCAAGTGGAGGTTTATTATATAAATACTGGATTCCCTTACACTATCACAGAGAGTTTTATGGATTTTTTTGAATTCTCACATACAATCACCCAGATTTTGCCCTAGCAGGAGCTTTGCATAAACATGTGATTTTTTTTTCTGTTTGTAGTGGTGCATTCGAAGTCAAATAACATATGAAGTTTCAGCGTGATAAATTCACATTATAGCAAAGATTAATTAATTTTGATATATTGGGTGACACACATTGATGATTTGCTGTGCAACTGTTATTTTATCTATATAGGAAGCGCATATTGCTCAATGCATACAAATTCTTAAAAGTATGGATTGTTTGGTTCGGGCAATTCTTCATATTACAATCACAACCATGCTTATGGGATAAATGATTATTTGTTGAGAGCAGAAGACATGGGGGCCTGGCACAACACTCCAATGGTGATTAATGAAAAGCCACCCTCACTTGTTGTGCATGAGGAACAAAGTTCCAATACAACACCACTTGCTGGTCCTGATGAGTGTGAGTTTTGAGTGCTCTTGGCCTTTTATTCTCATAATTTTCTTGTGAAAGGTTTGTTATTGTCATGGAAATATATCATGGGAACTGCTAATACAGCATGTGACATTTGTGGCTTGTATAGAACTTTGAGTGGAGGTCATGGATGGGTTATCGTCATTTTTGTCGATGTTGGGTTGGTTGGTAGTGCGTAATGAAGGTGTTTGATGAAAAGCATGAGAGAGATTTTTCTTCCATTGAACGGTTTGAGAGGTTTGAAAGAGAGATTGTGCTTGTTTTGTGTGTGGGATGAGGTCTTGAATGGGGAAAGAGAAGAAGATGGGCATGTTTGATGAAGGTGTTTGTGCGTAATGAAGGTGTTTGACTAAATGCATGAGAGAGATTTTTCCTCCATTAAACGGTTTGAGAGGTTTGAGAGAGAGATTGTGCTTGTTTTATGTGTGGGATGAAGTCTTGAATGAGGAGAGAGAAGAAGATGGGCATGTTGAGGAGATCATCCCTCCCTCTCCCTCCTCCCATGTTACACCCCGACCCAAATTAATCATGATTAATGCTAATTAAGCATGAGTAATCGTATTAATGAAGGTTAATGACCAAAGAGAGACAAATTAGTCTCAAATGATGCATTAAGCATAATGGAATGGATTTGAATGGAATTGAATTGGTTAAGATGAGTTTAGACTCAAACAAGGTAGGCCAAGGACTTTTTCGTAAATATGGGTTTTCACGTATTTCGTCAAATACGAAAATTCTTGATACCAACGTGCGTATCTCGAATAGTACATTAACTTTCATAATAGATGCGACTCCGTTTGACCTCAAATGGACCAAGTGAGGCTTCATTTGACTCAAAATGTAATAAGACTTAATAGGAGGGGGTTTTAGTGTGTGAGCTCCTTATATTAGAATGAGATGAGGGAGTGAGCTCATTTTCACCTCAAACAAACCCTAGACACCCCTTTCCCTTCTTTCTCTTCCATTTTCTTCTTCAAGAGTGAGATTATGAGAGATTTATGTGATTTTGAGTGAGAGGCCTCATCTTCATCTTCTTCCTCAAGTCATTTCCTCCATTTTTGAAGAGATAGAGCTTGAAAGAGAACTCAAAATCTCTTTGCTTGGAGCCACAAGTAAGCAATTGGTCTTATCTTAAGATTTTTAAGTTCTATTAAGTAGATGGAGGTAGTGTGTAGCACAAATAGCTTATGAGTAGTGTTTTTATATTTTTATGAAATTAGGGTTTGAGATTGTGGATTTTCGTCTCAAAAGCAAGCTAAGCAAAAAGGGCTTTGAGTTAATCAACCTTCAACAAGGCAAGTATAGACATTTGCTTGTGATTAGTGTTAATCATTGTAAAAGTTCATAGAGTTTTCCATGGATTTGGATTTTGTGCATTTTCCAACAAGTTTTGGAAATTATTTATGGATTGATTGGAATGGTTAATGGATGATGTATGAAGAGGGAACATGAAGTTCTATTATCTTGTAGGTTGGGAGTGATTTGAATGTAGAAAATAGAGGAATGAAAAGGAGAGAGAAATCAGTTTTCGGACCTGCAACTCGTCTCAAGTCCGATCGATCGGACTGTCATCCGATCGATCAGACAGGCCCTTAACTGAGAGGTTTTTCGGGTCGATCGATCAGACCTCCGGTTGAAATTGGTTTTTTTTTTTAACTAACTATTCTTTCTATAAGTCTTAGTGGTCTATAAATTAGTGTTAAAACTAATTATACCCTAATCTAAGATTTATCAAGGTTATAGAAAATAAAAGAAAGGAATGGTAGTGAATTAAGTATAATTAAATTGTATATGGATTCTTCAAATGTGTTCTCTAAACCTGCATAAGTGTTAGCTAAGTTATTGAATGTACAAACTATTATTAAAGTGATGTTCATCGAAAATAACACGTACATTCAATGACGAGTGTTTCACCCATTTGTTTGGTTTAGGAATTTGATTAGAAACTTGGATAGAATTAATATATTTGATTTGATTCTGAGTCTGACACTACAAAGTAGTTTCTTAAACTTATTACTAAGCTGACCTGAATAATACAATGAATGAATGAATTAACGAATGAATAGTTACTAAAGGTAAAAATGAAGTATGAACAATTCTACTGCAATAGATGGATTTGGGGCGTTCCGGAGCTCTGTGATGATGCTAGTTGTCCAGGGCCCGGACACTAGTAAGTCCCACAATTCCGATCATATCTATGGGTATTGATTGATGCCTTCCATTTGGAAGATGAATCATTCCTTTGAGGGAAGACGGTAAATGAAATGAAATGAATCAAAATGAAACAAAATGAAATAAAATACAATGCGATAAAATGAAATGTGATGAAATGAATGCTATGGTAGTGACCATCTTGCACAAGTCCATTAAATGACTTTTGTGTGTTCACCATTGTCATTGTAGGAATTATCTAAACTTGTCTAGAAATGGAATTGTTATTAAATAGATTGAATGAATTCAGTATATGTATTAACATGTGCTATTACAAGATCTGTTTATACATTGTTGAACCGTCGTGTTCACTAGTGTTATTGATGGCATTAAAGGCCCGTTTTCCCTTACCGGTCCAACAGCGCCCCCGGTGGCAGCGGAGGAGACCGTTCCGATTCCTCCAGGAGGACTAAATGAATGGAATGGACGGAATACCATTTGATATGGGTATTCGAGTGCAAGAAAGAACTATAACATTTTGAGAAACGTTTTGAAAAGTTATTTTATATATTCATTTTTGGAATATAATTAACTGTCATCTGCATTGCGTTTTGGGTATGTAGAGTTTGATAAACAAATGATGGGAATGATACATGTATAAGGACTTTATTTTTGTATACATGTAAATCGTAAATTGATATTGTCAAATATAATGTTTTCGCAAAAATTGTGTATTTGACAGGTAAGTTGAGAATGATATCCCTTGTGGATTCCGTTTTAACCTCGGTTAATTCGGAGTTTATGGGAGTAAGTATGGGTTCACGGCTCGGGGTTATCATAATTCAGGCCCGGGTCGTGATATCCCTCCTCCTCCTCCACCAACAAGGGAGAAAATCCAGATCCGTCTTTTTTTTTTGTTGTTATTTCGCAATATGGTCGATATCGACCATTCTGCTGTGTTCAACAAATAAGACAATTACATGTTGAAGAAAGACAGCTACATGTTGAAAAAAATATAACTGATATAATGGTCGATATTGATCATATCGCAAAACAACAAAAAAAAGGAAGAAAAAGGCCACATGAGGACCCCTCCCATGTCCATTATTATACGGGGTCTTGGTAGGATTGTAAGTCCATGGGGATCCGAACCCTAGAGGGGGGGTGAATAGGGTGAGCTACAACTATGACCAATTTTAATCAATTTTAACTTCTTTAAAACAAACTAGTCATATGTGATGATTAATCATACAAGGTGCGGAAGCTAACAAAAGAATCACCACAAAGCAATCACCATTACACAAGGATTTATAGTGGTTCGGCCTCAATGCCTACATCCACTACCGGCTTGTGAACCAACACCCCACCGGATTTCCACTATTTATGCTTTTCAATAGGCTAAGCAATAACCTTTACAATATGCTTTCCAAGGCTTAGCAATAACCTTTACAATGATGTTTTTCCAAGGCTAAACATCAACCTATACACTATGCTTTTAAAGGCTAAGCAATAACCTCTTCAACCATAGGTTGGTTATCTCACTAAGTTAGTGTCTTTAATACACTTGATGGAGATACAAATTTAGCTCATTACAATGCCTCTTAATTAGGCGGATATGGAAGTGAAATACAAATACACACTCACACTATGAATGCAAAGTTGAAAACAAATGAAGTGTGTGTGTGTGGTCCTCAATCATTTAGAAAATGAAAGCTCATAAATGTATGCCTAAGGCTTTTGAAAGTTTTAGCTCAAAAACATTTATGATTGAGGATGTAATGCAATCACATGTTAAAAGTAACAACTTGTTAATGATATCAAAGTTACACAAGTTGTATGAAATGGATTAGCTCTAAACATGTGATGCATAGGGATGTCAATCAAATCATCAATGAAGCTCAAAACATAAAAATAGATTTGATTGAAAAGAGGGGACAAATCATATGTACTTATAAGGACAACTTGAAAATGATTTACCAATCAAAGTAAGGCAAGTTGTGAAACATTAAAACAATAATACACATATGATTTGTAATGATGTTGAATCCAAAACATAAGATACATTTGAAAGAGATTTTCTTATGATGGAAAACAACAACCAAAGATTCAACAAAGTATATGAATCATGTTACATATTTCATTAACATGATCTACTTAGATTTACCAAAGATAAAGTACTACTTTGATGAATCAATGGTGAAGTATCCAAAACAATAAATCTATTCAAAATATAAACCATGCTAAGGATACAACACATCATATATTAACATGTTACAAAGATTTACCAATGATAAAACAAAACATGAAAACATATGATTTGTAAAGAAGTTGAGTCCAAAACATAAGATAGTTTTGAAAGAGATGTTCTTATGTTGGAAAACAACAACCAATGATTCAACCAAGTATATGGATCATGTTACATATGATTTACCAAAGTTCTTTCATTAACATGATCTACTTAGATTTACCAAAGTTAAGTACTACTTGAATTGAATCATATGGTGTTGTGTCCAAAATAATAAATCAACTCAAAACATAACATATGTTAAGGACACAACACAAACATAGTTTATCATGCTAGAAATGATTTACCAAAAATAAAACAAAAGCATGAAAACATATGATTAAGGAAGGAAGAGCCTACTTGGTGGTTTAACTTCATTAATCCAAGCTTTAGCTTTCCTAATCTTCCCCTTCATCCCTTGGTTCTTTTCCCTTTTGATATGCCTCAATACCTCTCAAGGAGGGGCTTAAAAATCCCAACTTTTGGAAAGGGAAAGAACTCCTTTTTATAGCCAAAACAGCCCCAACGGCTAGTTTAGCCGGTTGACCGGCCATGACAGGCCGGTTGACCGGCCAAGCACAACGGTCATAAAAAGAGCCGTTGTGCCAGCCCGGTTGACCTGCCCTGTGTGGCCGGTTAACCGGGCCTCTTGGCCGGTTGACCGGCCACACATGGCCGGTTGACCGAGCCTGCCCAGAATTTCCCATTTTTTGGGTTTCTTGAAGATTTTCTTTGGGGATCTTTTGGGCCATTAAAATCAAGCATTTTCACATGTTTTAAATCATTCTAAGATGTATAAAAACATGAAACAAAAAGCCTAAAAGGATTCAAAGACTTTTAAAACAAAGGCTTGCTTGATTTCTTGAAAACTCTTTTCAAATGAAATTGCATACACAAATGATTCTTTTTGTGATGAATGTATGCAAAACTCAAACCTAAATTCACAAGATGAATTTCCAAATATAATGCACAATGAATTAAGTTTTCAAAAGAGTTTTGGGTTCTAAAACCAATGCATCCAAGTTTAGAACCAAAACATGCATATAACACAAACTTTTCCAAATCTAAAAACCAATGCATGTATAAAACTAGATTTCAAGTTTATTTAAAAACCAATGCAAGTGTGTAAATCACATGATGCTAGAATGATAATGCATCCATCAAATTGCAATTTATAAAAAACCTAACAATCTCCCCCTTTGCAATTTGATGGCAAACTCACTCACCACTGAGATTACACACTTAGTCTTCAGCTCCCCCTCAGCTGGACAAGGCTTGAAATCTTCTTGGATGCTCCTTCTCATTGCTTGGGCTCTTGGGCTTCAATCTTCATGATGCTTGGAGCTTGATCAACCTTCAAGCTTTCTTTCTTCTTTCTTTCTTTATCCAAGCATCTTCTTTTAGCTTCAAGCTTCTTTCTTCTATTAGCTCTCCCCCTTTGACCATGCCTCTTTCTCCCTTTGGCAAGCTATGCATTCTCTCCCTTTGTAGAAGATCATACACAACTCTCCCCTTAGGAAGCTTGGACATTCTCTTCACCCTATTGAGAACTTGCATAATTTCTCCCCCTTTGCCATTAAATTGCAAAGGTACCTACACACATGAAACAAGGAAAATACCATTAGTAGCACCTGTTAACAATTGAAATCGAAAATGAAATGCATAACAGGCTATCATGTGAGGTATTAGTCTCTAAGGGCTCAAAGGCAATCTAAGGGTGAATTTGATCAAAACTAATTCTTCCTATGAAGGTTTACACTCCCCCTCAATCCATTCTCTTCTTTTGTCAAGCTTTTGACAAGATATAACTATTAGATTCAAGAAGTAGATGGTTTAACCAAGTGAGGGTCAACTTCAAGGAAAGGATTAGATTCATATAACTATAGAGCACAATATGATCAAATTACCAAAAGAGAGCAAGGTCTAAAGAGAAAAAGCAATCATGGATATCAATTGGAAAAACAAAGACTACCAATTGAGATTTAGGGATATGACTATTAATAAATCAATCACTCTAAAAAGGATTTAGAAATATAACTATTAGGATAAATCCAAATTAGAGCTATCCATGATGCAATGGGGTTTACTCAAACATAGCATCAATCAATATTACTTATGAAGATCATATGCTATGTAAGATTTTGAAAATCATTTCATTCAATCAATAAATATGACTTATTAAAGAGCAAATTGAGTGAAATGAAATTCAAACATGAAGCCAACCTCAACTAATAACCAACCAATATTATGAACACATAAACATGGTGGTCATGAGATATACCTATATGAGCAAAAGAGGTGGCAACATGAGCATTATGATGCTAATGGTGTGTGACATGGAACAAATATATAACTTATCAAGTTCAATCCAATGCACACAAGATTTATCACATTCACAAGAGATCAAATCAATCAAACATTATACCAATTGAAACCAATTGAAATTGATAACATGATAAAGAACAAGAATGTGACAAAATTCCATCAAGCATCATAAATGCATATTCATCACTTTTAAAGATTTAACTATAGAGCATAGTGATGAACAAGAGAAATGGCAAATGCAAAAAGATATGACTTTGAAATGCATGCAATATCCAAAGTGTCAAAATCATATGAATTCAACATCTAAGATATCCATCAAACATATAGAAATATGAGGAATAGATTTCAAAGAGTTTCATATGATCAAGAACACTACTATGATGTTGAAACATGTATAAGGGTGACATCATTTAGAGAAAGTACATGAATCAACATCATAACCATCCAAAAAGAAAAGACTATAAAGCATAGAGGATGGATTTGAGTTCTAGTATGGTTTCTACAAATATAATAAATAACACAACCATACATAGAACAATTTGACATTTGCATAGAGAGGATTAATCAACACTCAAGATCTAACTCATACCAATCATTAAAAAGAATATAACTATTTAAGCACAAGAAGGTATGAAGTTAAAAGAATCAATCTATCACGTAACATCTCCACTCTTAGCAAATGTACTAAGCTTACAATGCAATGGAAAATGGATATGAGGTCTATACCAAATGAACTTAGTACATTAAATCACAAATGCACTTAAAAAGCTCAAATACAAGATTTTACTATAAAGCACATAAACACTCATTAATTTGCATTAATGAAACTATATACCAAAATAGGCACAAACATGCAAATCAATGAAATCATATCCAACCATGCAATGTAAGACAACAAAATCAATTTGCATAAAGAATGTAACTCAATGAGCAAAGATGCAAATTGTTTGTAAAAATTATTTCCTTTCAAATGATACAATCATAATTAGGCACAAGGAAATAAATTCAAGGAAAATGCTTCTATAAATATAACTAATAAAGCTTAGAACATTTTCCAAAGTTTCTCAAATCACTTCAATGTATGAAACTCCAACAAAGAATCATTTATAGAATTAAGAGCAAGTGATTTTGAAAAACAAGAAGTGTACTATTGTAAAGTTTTCAAATTGTAAAACAATAGACACTTACTAAGTTTCCATACCAAGAGATATAACTTTGAAAACTCAATGGAAAACTAAAATAGCTTCAAATCATTTGATTTACAAAAAGGATGTAACTATGACAAACATCAAATGATTTTCCAACATCAATTGATCATGAAAAATCTAGCTATGAAAGCATTTGTAATCACAATCAATTGATCATGAATAGATATGCACTACAAGAGATATAACTATATGATCAAAATGCAAATCCATCATGAAAGAATTGTAATCAAAGGATTTTGAAAACCATGAGATATAACTTAGAAGTTCATGAATACAAAATCAAATGATCACAAAGAAACATTGCATTTTAAAAGATGTGACTAAGAGAAAACAAAATGCAAATGCAACTTACTTGACCAACAAAAAGATTTAACTAAAAAGCATAGGTTGGTCTAGGGGTATCAAGGCCTTAAGGTTACTCAAATAGTCTACCTTTGAAAATACACCTAAGGTCTTGAAAATGTTGTCCAAGAGAGAACACTTTGAGGACTCACCAACTCTAGAAGATATAACTTGGAAAAGACTTAGAGTGGTGCAATGAGGCTAGGGAAAATTTCAATTTCAAATATAGTGGAAATCTTTAAAAAGATATGCAATAAATACAACACTAGGGTTCAAATCTAGCAAGGATCAACTCCGGGTTGTTAAGCCCTAAAATGGAGTAACCCGCTCTGATACCACTTGTAAGTCCATGGGGATCCGAACCCTAGAGGGGGGGTGAATAGGGTGAGCTACAACTATGACCAATTTTAATCAATTTTAACTTCTTTAAAACAAACTAGTCATATGTGATGATTAATCATACAAGGTGCGGAAGCTAACAAAAGAATCACCACAAAGCAATCACCATTACACAAGGATTTATAGTGGTTCGGCCTCAATGCCTACATCCACTACCGGCTTGTGAACCAACACCCCACCGGATTTCCACTATTTATGCTTTTCAATAGGCTAAGCAATAACCTTTACAATATGCTTTCCAAGGCTTAGCAATAACCTTTACAATGATGTTTTTCCAAGGCTAAACATCAACCTATACACTATGCTTTTAAAGGCTAAGCAATAACCTCTTCAACCATAGGTTGGTTATCTCACTAAGTTAGTGTCTTTAATACACTTGATGGAGATACAAATTTAGCTCATTACAATGCCTCTTAATTAGGCGGATATGGAAGTGAAATACAAATACACACTCACACTATGAATGCAAAGTTGAAAACAAATGAAGTGTGTGTGTGTGGTCCTCAATCATTTAGAAAATGAAAGCTCATAAATGTATGCCTAAGGCTTTTGAAAGTTTTAGCTCAAAAACATTTATGATTGAGGATGTAATGCAATCACATGTTAAAAGTAACAACTTGTTAATGATATCAAAGTTACACAAGTTGTATGAAATGGATTAGCTCTAAACATGTGATGCATAGGGATGTCAATCAAATCATCAATGAAGCTCAAAACATAAAAATAGATTTGATTGAAAAGAGGGGACAAATCATATGTACTTATAAGGACAACTTGAAAATGATTTACCAATCAAAGTAAGGCAAGTTGTGAAACATTAAAACAATAATACACATATGATTTGTAATGATGTTGAATCCAAAACATAAGATACATTTGAAAGAGATTTTCTTATGATGGAAAACAACAACCAAAGATTCAACAAAGTATATGAATCATGTTACATATTTCATTAACATGATCTACTTAGATTTACCAAAGATAAAGTACTACTTTGATGAATCAATGGTGAAGTATCCAAAACAATAAATCTATTCAAAATATAAACCATGCTAAGGATACAACACATCATATATTAACATGTTACAAAGATTTACCAATGATAAAACAAAACATGAAAACATATGATTTGTAAAGAAGTTGAGTCCAAAACATAAGATAGTTTTGAAAGAGATGTTCTTATGTTGGAAAACAACAACCAATGATTCAACCAAGTATATGGATCATGTTACATATGATTTACCAAAGTTCTTTCATTAACATGATCTACTTAGATTTACCAAAGTTAAGTACTACTTGAATTGAATCATATGGTGTTGTGTCCAAAATAATAAATCAACTCAAAACATAACATATGTTAAGGACACAACACAAACATAGTTTATCATGCTAGAAATGATTTACCAAAAATAAAACAAAAGCATGAAAACATATGATTAAGGAAGGAAGAGCCTACTTGGTGGTTTAACTTCATTAATCCAAGCTTTAGCTTTCCTAATCTTCCCCTTCATCCCTTGGTTCTTTTCCCTTTTGATATGCCTCAATACCTCTCAAGGAGGGGCTTAAAAATCCCAACTTTTGGAAAGGGAAAGAACTCCTTTTTATAGCCAAAACAGCCCCAACGGCTAGTTTAGCCGGTTGACCGGCCATGACAGGCCGGTTGACCGGCCAAGCACAACGGTCATAAAAAGAGCCGTTGTGCCAGCCCGGTTGACCTGCCCTGTGTGGCCGGTTAACCGGGCCTCTTGGCCGGTTGACCGGCCACACATGGCCGGTTGACCGAGCCTGCCCAGAATTTCCCATTTTTTGGGTTTCTTGAAGATTTTCTTTGGGGATCTTTTGGGCCATTAAAATCAAGCATTTTCACATGTTTTAAATCATTCTAAGATGTATAAAAACATGAAACAAAAAGCCTAAAAGGATTCAAAGACTTTTAAAACAAAGGCTTGCTTGATTTCTTGAAAACTCTTTTCAAATGAAATTGCATACACAAATGATTCTTTTTGTGATGAATGTATGCAAAACTCAAACCTAAATTCACAAGATGAATTTCCAAATATAATGCACAATGAATTAAGTTTTCAAAAGAGTTTTGGGTTCTAAAACCAATGCATCCAAGTTTAGAACCAAAACATGCATATAACACAAACTTTTCCAAATCTAAAAACCAATGCATGTATAAAACTAGATTTCAAGTTTATTTAAAAACCAATGCAAGTGTGTAAATCACATGATGCTAGAATGATAATGCATCCATCAAATTGCAATTTATAAAAAACCTAACAATCTCCCCCTTTGCAATTTGATGGCAAACTCACTCACCACTGAGATTACACACTTAGTCTTCAGCTCCCCCTCAGCTGGACAAGGCTTGAAATCTTCTTGGATGCTCCTTCTCATTGCTTGGGCTCTTGGGCTTCAATCTTCATGATGCTTGGAGCTTGATCAACCTTCAAGCTTTCTTTCTTCTTTCTTTCTTTATCCAAGCATCTTCTTTTAGCTTCAAGCTTCTTTCTTCTATTAGCTCTCCCCCTTTGACCATGCCTCTTTCTCCCTTTGGCAAGCTATGCATTCTCTCCCTTTGTAGAAGATCATACACAACTCTCCCCTTAGGAAGCTTGGACATTCTCTTCACCCTATTGAGAACTTGCATAATTTCTCCCCCTTTGCCATTAAATTGCAAAGGTACCTACACACATGAAACAAGGAAAATACCATTAGTAGCACCTGTTAACAATTGAAATCGAAAATGAAATGCATAACAGGCTATCATGTGAGGTATTAGTCTCTAAGGGCTCAAAGGCAATCTAAGGGTGAATTTGATCAAAACTAATTCTTCCTATGAAGGTTTACACTCCCCCTCAATCCATTCTCTTCTTTTGTCAAGCTTTTGACAAGATATAACTATTAGATTCAAGAAGTAGATGGTTTAACCAAGTGAGGGTCAACTTCAAGGAAAGGATTAGATTCATATAACTATAGAGCACAATATGATCAAATTACCAAAAGAGAGCAAGGTCTAAAGAGAAAAAGCAATCATGGATATCAATTGGAAAAACAAAGACTACCAATTGAGATTTAGGGATATGACTATTAATAAATCAATCACTCTAAAAAGGATTTAGAAATATAACTATTAGGATAAATCCAAATTAGAGCTATCCATGATGCAATGGGGTTTACTCAAACATAGCATCAATCAATATTACTTATGAAGATCATATGCTATGTAAGATTTTGAAAATCATTTCATTCAATCAATAAATATGACTTATTAAAGAGCAAATTGAGTGAAATGAAATTCAAACATGAAGCCAACCTCAACTAATAACCAACCAATATTATGAACACATAAACATGGTGGTCATGAGATATACCTATATGAGCAAAAGAGGTGGCAACATGAGCATTATGATGCTAATGGTGTGTGACATGGAACAAATATATAACTTATCAAGTTCAATCCAATGCACACAAGATTTATCACATTCACAAGAGATCAAATCAATCAAACATTATACCAATTGAAACCAATTGAAATTGATAACATGATAAAGAACAAGAATGTGACAAAATTCCATCAAGCATCATAAATGCATATTCATCACTTTTAAAGATTTAACTATAGAGCATAGTGATGAACAAGAGAAATGGCAAATGCAAAAAGATATGACTTTGAAATGCATGCAATATCCAAAGTGTCAAAATCATATGAATTCAACATCTAAGATATCCATCAAACATATAGAAATATGAGGAATAGATTTCAAAGAGTTTCATATGATCAAGAACACTACTATGATGTTGAAACATGTATAAGGGTGACATCATTTAGAGAAAGTACATGAATCAACATCATAACCATCCAAAAAGAAAAGACTATAAAGCATAGAGGATGGATTTGAGTTCTAGTATGGTTTCTACAAATATAATAAATAACACAACCATACATAGAACAATTTGACATTTGCATAGAGAGGATTAATCAACACTCAAGATCTAACTCATACCAATCATTAAAAAGAATATAACTATTTAAGCACAAGAAGGTATGAAGTTAAAAGAATCAATCTATCACGTAACATCTCCACTCTTAGCAAATGTACTAAGCTTACAATGCAATGGAAAATGGATATGAGGTCTATACCAAATGAACTTAGTACATTAAATCACAAATGCACTTAAAAAGCTCAAATACAAGATTTTACTATAAAGCACATAAACACTCATTAATTTGCATTAATGAAACTATATACCAAAATAGGCACAAACATGCAAATCAATGAAATCATATCCAACCATGCAATGTAAGACAACAAAATCAATTTGCATAAAGAATGTAACTCAATGAGCAAAGATGCAAATTGTTTGTAAAAATTATTTCCTTTCAAATGATACAATCATAATTAGGCACAAGGAAATAAATTCAAGGAAAATGCTTCTATAAATATAACTAATAAAGCTTAGAACATTTTCCAAAGTTTCTCAAATCACTTCAATGTATGAAACTCCAACAAAGAATCATTTATAGAATTAAGAGCAAGTGATTTTGAAAAACAAGAAGTGTACTATTGTAAAGTTTTCAAATTGTAAAACAATAGACACTTACTAAGTTTCCATACCAAGAGATATAACTTTGAAAACTCAATGGAAAACTAAAATAGCTTCAAATCATTTGATTTACAAAAAGGATGTAACTATGACAAACATCAAATGATTTTCCAACATCAATTGATCATGAAAAATCTAGCTATGAAAGCATTTGTAATCACAATCAATTGATCATGAATAGATATGCACTACAAGAGATATAACTATATGATCAAAATGCAAATCCATCATGAAAGAATTGTAATCAAAGGATTTTGAAAACCATGAGATATAACTTAGAAGTTCATGAATACAAAATCAAATGATCACAAAGAAACATTGCATTTTAAAAGATGTGACTAAGAGAAAACAAAATGCAAATGCAACTTACTTGACCAACAAAAAGATTTAACTAAAAAGCATAGGTTGGTCTAGGGGTATCAAGGCCTTAAGGTTACTCAAATAGTCTACCTTTGAAAATACACCTAAGGTCTTGAAAATGTTGTCCAAGAGAGAACACTTTGAGGACTCACCAACTCTAGAAGATATAACTTGGAAAAGACTTAGAGTGGTGCAATGAGGCTAGGGAAAATTTCAATTTCAAATATAGTGGAAATCTTTAAAAAGATATGCAATAAATACAACACTAGGGTTCAAATCTAGCAAGGATCAACTCCGGGTTGTTAAGCCCTAAAATGGAGTAACCCGCTCTGATACCACTTGTAAGTCCATGGGGATCCGAACCCTAGAGGGGGGGTGAATAGGGTGAGCTACAACTATGACCAATTTTAATCAATTTTAACTTCTTTAAAACAAACTAGTCATATGTGATGATTAATCATACAAGGTGCGGAAGCTAACAAAAGAATCACCACAAAGCAATCACCATTACACAAGGATTTATAGTGGTTCGGCCTCAATGCCTACATCCACTACCGGCTTGTGAACCAACACCCCACCGGATTTCCACTATTTATGCTTTTCAATAGGCTAAGCAATAACCTTTACAATATGCTTTCCAAGGCTTAGCAATAACCTTTACAATGATGTTTTTCCAAGGCTAAACATCAACCTATACACTATGCTTTTAAAGGCTAAGCAATAACCTCTTCAACCATAGGTTGGTTATCTCACTAAGTTAGTGTCTTTAATACACTTGATGGAGATACAAATTTAGCTCATTACAATGCCTCTTAATTAGGCGGATATGGAAGTGAAATACAAATACACACTCACACTATGAATGCAAAGTTGAAAACAAATGAAGTGTGTGTGTGTGGTCCTCAATCATTTAGAAAATGAAAGCTCATAAATGTATGCCTAAGGCTTTTGAAAGTTTTAGCTCAAAAACATTTATGATTGAGGATGTAATGCAATCACATGTTAAAAGTAACAACTTGTTAATGATATCAAAGTTACACAAGTTGTATGAAATGGATTAGCTCTAAACATGTGATGCATAGGGATGTCAATCAAATCATCAATGAAGCTCAAAACATAAAAATAGATTTGATTGAAAAGAGGGGACAAATCATATGTACTTATAAGGACAACTTGAAAATGATTTACCAATCAAAGTAAGGCAAGTTGTGAAACATTAAAACAATAATACACATATGATTTGTAATGATGTTGAATCCAAAACATAAGATACATTTGAAAGAGATTTTCTTATGATGGAAAACAACAACCAAAGATTCAACAAAGTATATGAATCATGTTACATATTTCATTAACATGATCTACTTAGATTTACCAAAGATAAAGTACTACTTTGATGAATCAATGGTGAAGTATCCAAAACAATAAATCTATTCAAAATATAAACCATGCTAAGGATACAACACATCATATATTAACATGTTACAAAGATTTACCAATGATAAAACAAAACATGAAAACATATGATTTGTAAAGAAGTTGAGTCCAAAACATAAGATAGTTTTGAAAGAGATGTTCTTATGTTGGAAAACAACAACCAATGATTCAACCAAGTATATGGATCATGTTACATATGATTTACCAAAGTTCTTTCATTAACATGATCTACTTAGATTTACCAAAGTTAAGTACTACTTGAATTGAATCATATGGTGTTGTGTCCAAAATAATAAATCAACTCAAAACATAACATATGTTAAGGACACAACACAAACATAGTTTATCATGCTAGAAATGATTTACCAAAAATAAAACAAAAGCATGAAAACATATGATTAAGGAAGGAAGAGCCTACTTGGTGGTTTAACTTCATTAATCCAAGCTTTAGCTTTCCTAATCTTCCCCTTCATCCCTTGGTTCTTTTCCCTTTTGATATGCCTCAATACCTCTCAAGGAGGGGCTTAAAAATCCCAACTTTTGGAAAGGGAAAGAACTCCTTTTTATAGCCAAAACAGCCCCAACGGCTAGTTTAGCCGGTTGACCGGCCATGACAGGCCGGTTGACCGGCCAAGCACAACGGTCATAAAAAGAGCCGTTGTGCCAGCCCGGTTGACCTGCCCTGTGTGGCCGGTTAACCGGGCCTCTTGGCCGGTTGACCGGCCACACATGGCCGGTTGACCGAGCCTGCCCAGAATTTCCCATTTTTTGGGTTTCTTGAAGATTTTCTTTGGGGATCTTTTGGGCCATTAAAATCAAGCATTTTCACATGTTTTAAATCATTCTAAGATGTATAAAAACATGAAACAAAAAGCCTAAAAGGATTCAAAGACTTTTAAAACAAAGGCTTGCTTGATTTCTTGAAAACTCTTTTCAAATGAAATTGCATACACAAATGATTCTTTTTGTGATGAATGTATGCAAAACTCAAACCTAAATTCACAAGATGAATTTCCAAATATAATGCACAATGAATTAAGTTTTCAAAAGAGTTTTGGGTTCTAAAACCAATGCATCCAAGTTTAGAACCAAAACATGCATATAACACAAACTTTTCCAAATCTAAAAACCAATGCATGTATAAAACTAGATTTCAAGTTTATTTAAAAACCAATGCAAGTGTGTAAATCACATGATGCTAGAATGATAATGCATCCATCAAATTGCAATTTATAAAAAACCTAACAATCTCCCCCTTTGCAATTTGATGGCAAACTCACTCACCACTGAGATTACACACTTAGTCTTCAGCTCCCCCTCAGCTGGACAAGGCTTGAAATCTTCTTGGATGCTCCTTCTCATTGCTTGGGCTCTTGGGCTTCAATCTTCATGATGCTTGGAGCTTGATCAACCTTCAAGCTTTCTTTCTTCTTTCTTTCTTTATCCAAGCATCTTCTTTTAGCTTCAAGCTTCTTTCTTCTATTAGCTCTCCCCCTTTGACCATGCCTCTTTCTCCCTTTGGCAAGCTATGCATTCTCTCCCTTTGTAGAAGATCATACACAACTCTCCCCTTAGGAAGCTTGGACATTCTCTTCACCCTATTGAGAACTTGCATAATTTCTCCCCCTTTGCCATTAAATTGCAAAGGTACCTACACACATGAAACAAGGAAAATACCATTAGTAGCACCTGTTAACAATTGAAATCGAAAATGAAATGCATAACAGGCTATCATGTGAGGTATTAGTCTCTAAGGGCTCAAAGGCAATCTAAGGGTGAATTTGATCAAAACTAATTCTTCCTATGAAGGTTTACACTCCCCCTCAATCCATTCTCTTCTTTTGTCAAGCTTTTGACAAGATATAACTATTAGATTCAAGAAGTAGATGGTTTAACCAAGTGAGGGTCAACTTCAAGGAAAGGATTAGATTCATATAACTATAGAGCACAATATGATCAAATTACCAAAAGAGAGCAAGGTCTAAAGAGAAAAAGCAATCATGGATATCAATTGGAAAAACAAAGACTACCAATTGAGATTTAGGGATATGACTATTAATAAATCAATCACTCTAAAAAGGATTTAGAAATATAACTATTAGGATAAATCCAAATTAGAGCTATCCATGATGCAATGGGGTTTACTCAAACATAGCATCAATCAATATTACTTATGAAGATCATATGCTATGTAAGATTTTGAAAATCATTTCATTCAATCAATAAATATGACTTATTAAAGAGCAAATTGAGTGAAATGAAATTCAAACATGAAGCCAACCTCAACTAATAACCAACCAATATTATGAACACATAAACATGGTGGTCATGAGATATACCTATATGAGCAAAAGAGGTGGCAACATGAGCATTATGATGCTAATGGTGTGTGACATGGAACAAATATATAACTTATCAAGTTCAATCCAATGCACACAAGATTTATCACATTCACAAGAGATCAAATCAATCAAACATTATACCAATTGAAACCAATTGAAATTGATAACATGATAAAGAACAAGAATGTGACAAAATTCCATCAAGCATCATAAATGCATATTCATCACTTTTAAAGATTTAACTATAGAGCATAGTGATGAACAAGAGAAATGGCAAATGCAAAAAGATATGACTTTGAAATGCATGCAATATCCAAAGTGTCAAAATCATATGAATTCAACATCTAAGATATCCATCAAACATATAGAAATATGAGGAATAGATTTCAAAGAGTTTCATATGATCAAGAACACTACTATGATGTTGAAACATGTATAAGGGTGACATCATTTAGAGAAAGTACATGAATCAACATCATAACCATCCAAAAAGAAAAGACTATAAAGCATAGAGGATGGATTTGAGTTCTAGTATGGTTTCTACAAATATAATAAATAACACAACCATACATAGAACAATTTGACATTTGCATAGAGAGGATTAATCAACACTCAAGATCTAACTCATACCAATCATTAAAAAGAATATAACTATTTAAGCACAAGAAGGTATGAAGTTAAAAGAATCAATCTATCACGTAACATCTCCACTCTTAGCAAATGTACTAAGCTTACAATGCAATGGAAAATGGATATGAGGTCTATACCAAATGAACTTAGTACATTAAATCACAAATGCACTTAAAAAGCTCAAATACAAGATTTTACTATAAAGCACATAAACACTCATTAATTTGCATTAATGAAACTATATACCAAAATAGGCACAAACATGCAAATCAATGAAATCATATCCAACCATGCAATGTAAGACAACAAAATCAATTTGCATAAAGAATGTAACTCAATGAGCAAAGATGCAAATTGTTTGTAAAAATTATTTCCTTTCAAATGATACAATCATAATTAGGCACAAGGAAATAAATTCAAGGAAAATGCTTCTATAAATATAACTAATAAAGCTTAGAACATTTTCCAAAGTTTCTCAAATCACTTCAATGTATGAAACTCCAACAAAGAATCATTTATAGAATTAAGAGCAAGTGATTTTGAAAAACAAGAAGTGTACTATTGTAAAGTTTTCAAATTGTAAAACAATAGACACTTACTAAGTTTCCATACCAAGAGATATAACTTTGAAAACTCAATGGAAAACTAAAATAGCTTCAAATCATTTGATTTACAAAAAGGATGTAACTATGACAAACATCAAATGATTTTCCAACATCAATTGATCATGAAAAATCTAGCTATGAAAGCATTTGTAATCACAATCAATTGATCATGAATAGATATGCACTACAAGAGATATAACTATATGATCAAAATGCAAATCCATCATGAAAGAATTGTAATCAAAGGATTTTGAAAACCATGAGATATAACTTAGAAGTTCATGAATACAAAATCAAATGATCACAAAGAAACATTGCATTTTAAAAGATGTGACTAAGAGAAAACAAAATGCAAATGCAACTTACTTGACCAACAAAAAGATTTAACTAAAAAGCATAGGTTGGTCTAGGGGTATCAAGGCCTTAAGGTTACTCAAATAGTCTACCTTTGAAAATACACCTAAGGTCTTGAAAATGTTGTCCAAGAGAGAACACTTTGAGGACTCACCAACTCTAGAAGATATAACTTGGAAAAGACTTAGAGTGGTGCAATGAGGCTAGGGAAAATTTCAATTTCAAATATAGTGGAAATCTTTAAAAAGATATGCAATAAATACAACACTAGGGTTCAAATCTAGCAAGGATCAACTCCGGGTTGTTAAGCCCTAAAATGGAGTAACCCGCTCTGATACCACTTGTAAGTCCATGGGGATCCGAACCCTAGAGGGGGGGTGAATAGGGTGAGCTACAACTATGACCAATTTTAATCAATTTTAACTTCTTTAAAACAAACTAGTCATATGTGATGATTAATCATACAAGGTGCGGAAGCTAACAAAAGAATCACCACAAAGCAATCACCATTACACAAGGATTTATAGTGGTTCGGCCTCAATGCCTACATCCACTACCGGCTTGTGAACCAACACCCCACCGGATTTCCACTATTTATGCTTTTCAATAGGCTAAGCAATAACCTTTACAATATGCTTTCCAAGGCTTAGCAATAACCTTTACAATGATGTTTTTCCAAGGCTAAACATCAACCTATACACTATGCTTTTAAAGGCTAAGCAATAACCTCTTCAACCATAGGTTGGTTATCTCACTAAGTTAGTGTCTTTAATACACTTGATGGAGATACAAATTTAGCTCATTACAATGCCTCTTAATTAGGCGGATATGGAAGTGAAATACAAATACACACTCACACTATGAATGCAAAGTTGAAAACAAATGAAGTGTGTGTGTGTGGTCCTCAATCATTTAGAAAATGAAAGCTCATAAATGTATGCCTAAGGCTTTTGAAAGTTTTAGCTCAAAAACATTTATGATTGAGGATGTAATGCAATCACATGTTAAAAGTAACAACTTGTTAATGATATCAAAGTTACACAAGTTGTATGAAATGGATTAGCTCTAAACATGTGATGCATAGGGATGTCAATCAAATCATCAATGAAGCTCAAAACATAAAAATAGATTTGATTGAAAAGAGGGGACAAATCATATGTACTTATAAGGACAACTTGAAAATGATTTACCAATCAAAGTAAGGCAAGTTGTGAAACATTAAAACAATAATACACATATGATTTGTAATGATGTTGAATCCAAAACATAAGATACATTTGAAAGAGATTTTCTTATGATGGAAAACAACAACCAAAGATTCAACAAAGTATATGAATCATGTTACATATTTCATTAACATGATCTACTTAGATTTACCAAAGATAAAGTACTACTTTGATGAATCAATGGTGAAGTATCCAAAACAATAAATCTATTCAAAATATAAACCATGCTAAGGATACAACACATCATATATTAACATGTTACAAAGATTTACCAATGATAAAACAAAACATGAAAACATATGATTTGTAAAGAAGTTGAGTCCAAAACATAAGATAGTTTTGAAAGAGATGTTCTTATGTTGGAAAACAACAACCAATGATTCAACCAAGTATATGGATCATGTTACATATGATTTACCAAAGTTCTTTCATTAACATGATCTACTTAGATTTACCAAAGTTAAGTACTACTTGAATTGAATCATATGGTGTTGTGTCCAAAATAATAAATCAACTCAAAACATAACATATGTTAAGGACACAACACAAACATAGTTTATCATGCTAGAAATGATTTACCAAAAATAAAACAAAAGCATGAAAACATATGATTAAGGAAGGAAGAGCCTACTTGGTGGTTTAACTTCATTAATCCAAGCTTTAGCTTTCCTAATCTTCCCCTTCATCCCTTGGTTCTTTTCCCTTTTGATATGCCTCAATACCTCTCAAGGAGGGGCTTAAAAATCCCAACTTTTGGAAAGGGAAAGAACTCCTTTTTATAGCCAAAACAGCCCCAACGGCTAGTTTAGCCGGTTGACCGGCCATGACAGGCCGGTTGACCGGCCAAGCACAACGGTCATAAAAAGAGCCGTTGTGCCAGCCCGGTTGACCTGCCCTGTGTGGCCGGTTAACCGGGCCTCTTGGCCGGTTGACCGGCCACACATGGCCGGTTGACCGAGCCTGCCCAGAATTTCCCATTTTTTGGGTTTCTTGAAGATTTTCTTTGGGGATCTTTTGGGCCATTAAAATCAAGCATTTTCACATGTTTTAAATCATTCTAAGATGTATAAAAACATGAAACAAAAAGCCTAAAAGGATTCAAAGACTTTTAAAACAAAGGCTTGCTTGATTTCTTGAAAACTCTTTTCAAATGAAATTGCATACACAAATGATTCTTTTTGTGATGAATGTATGCAAAACTCAAACCTAAATTCACAAGATGAATTTCCAAATATAATGCACAATGAATTAAGTTTTCAAAAGAGTTTTGGGTTCTAAAACCAATGCATCCAAGTTTAGAACCAAAACATGCATATAACACAAACTTTTCCAAATCTAAAAACCAATGCATGTATAAAACTAGATTTCAAGTTTATTTAAAAACCAATGCAAGTGTGTAAATCACATGATGCTAGAATGATAATGCATCCATCAAATTGCAATTTATAAAAAACCTAACAAGGACGTATGGGGTCCTACGGGATTTGTCCCATAAATTCCTCAAAAACAAAAGAAGACTACAAAAGCAAGCAGTCTAGATCATTTTTTTTTTTTGTAGTCTTCTTTTGTTTTTCTATTGGCTACTTTCCTATTTTGTTCATGTTTCTGGCTCTTATTATTCTTTGCATCACAATTGAAAGAATAATAAGAGAATTCGGCAATCCGATCCGCCCACTCATTGAAACTACAAAAATACAACGGAAGAAGATTTTATCAAAAGCTCCTGACAATCTAGAGATGTCCAAAATAATTTGGACCAAAGCCCAGCCTTCATATGCATTGATCACCTGAATTGCCTCCTTTGTATCACTCAACTGGACTCTTTTCATGAAGAATCGAAGTTCAATATTCAGAAATGACTATCAAATAATCTCCCCGTTGGTGAAAGTTGAATAAGGGGAAAGTGGGAAATGAACACCCAGCTAGATACTCAAGTAATTCAAATCCTAGAAAGTGAAGGTCCCATGTCCATCACTACCTTACATGGTATAACCCTCAAACCTACCTACATGATGTCCTTCACCCCTCACCTCGTTAATAATCCTTCCACCATTAATTCTAACGTATTTTATTCCCATATTGAAAAAAAGGCCCTAACTTTATCTGAATGGTATTTTTTAAAGTTCTTTTCTTTTAACTTTGTGGAAAATGAACAAGAAAACTTTTGTTGCCCATAATTGGATCCTCTGTTACTCGATTTATCTGCAAATTTCATATGCTAGAGCGTTTCAGGCTTAATTAGATTTTTAAACTAGCAACAAACGCCCGTGCTAAGCATTATAATAATTAAAACTATAAAAGAAGAATCCACTATTATTATTTTTAAGAATTCTTAGAAGAAAATAAAGTGGAAAAGGACCTTAAGATTTTATGGTAAAAGAAAGAAATTATCGTGAAAAATAATAATGAGAATATTGTAATATCACACCTATAAAATCTTTGTAAATTGAAAAAATGCATGGGTTGAAAGTCCCCACTAAAAAAGAGAAAATTCTGATGGAAGCAAAAAGAAAAAAATGATACCATTCAAAGAAGGAAAGAAATATGAGAAAAGAAAAAAATATGCATCCATTGATATTAGTCCTAAGAAATGCATTCAAATTTTTATTACCCATTGCTAATTTCAAAGCCCAATGAATTCAACTCCTTTGATGATAGGATCATTGAGACCTCATAAATGAAGTTCTTGCTGCCGTCAAATTTATTATGTCTGAAATACATAATAAAAATAAAGAAAATAGTAAAAAAAATTTCAAGCTTTATAGTGAATAGTACTCTCAAACCCATCATCAAACCCAAGCAAGACGGCCTATTTAATCAAAGAAATCTCAAATGTCATCAGTAATCAAAGAACATGGGACCATTGCCCACTATGGTCATCCCAATGAGAATCGATGCCCTGTGCTGCTGTGCCCATGGAGGCCTGTCGGGCCAATTTAGCATGCATGGGCAAGGCTCAGAGCTTTTTAATTTATTTGAAATTAGTTAAGTATTTTACTTCAAAGATTCTTTTAAAATTAGAAGAATAAACCCATAATAAAAAAAAATTAAGAAAAACACCACAAAAATACAGCATGAAAACATAAGTGCATAGACAATCCAATGATAGAAATAGTTTAAATAGAGAGATTTAAGGAGGAGATTTGGGAGGTGTAGTGGCCCACATTAAACCCAAAGCTAATTGAAAGGGTGTTAATTGAAAGGGTTCAATGGGGCAGTTAAGATCATACACATCTGCATATTAATTGCTAGGCTGGGAATTAATAGTTCCAATCCTAACCCAATCTATTGTTATTTGGAAAAGTATGAATGACCTCACTTACAAAAATTCTAGAGCCTCTCAGACGAAGTTTAATATTTTCCTGAAAGAGCTCCTTTCTTCCTCTCTCAATTCTATCAACAGACCTTTTTCTGGTAGGTCTCTTTAGATGTTTATCAATTTTCTGTCAAATCCCATTTTATGAGGATTGGGAAAAAAAAATCTATTTTCTTTGAGCTGTCCTTTTATGTGGACATTGGGCTTGGGTTGTTCAGTTGCTTTGGGCTTTTGGGGTCTTCTGTATGGGTGGGCAGATCTCTATTGCTGCTTGAGCAGCAAGGTTGCAGAAGTGTAGTTGCACCTTTGTGGTTTTATCTGTGTGTAGTTCAGTGTGGTGTTTTGAGGCGGTTTGGTGCTGTTCGGAAAGGTGCTTTGCTTGGTGGCGGCTTCTCTCTGTGATCTGCTGTATGTGGTGTAGAGGTTGTGATGGGTAGTGTGGTGTTGTTCTTTGTGCTGGCTGCTCCTGCTGCCTTGTTTTGGTGCGTTCAGCTGCTGTGCTTGATCGTCATTTGCTATCTTTTGGTTTCCTGCAGCGCACTGTTTCTTTGGTGCCTGTTCTGCTCTCCCTTTGCCTTGAGGTTTCTCTCTTTGAGGTTTCTCTCAGTGGTTGAGTAGTTTTTCATGGGTGCTGTGTCTTTCTTCTTTCTTTTGTCTTTTGCCTATGTTCTCTCTTTTGGTGTTTTTCCTTCTTGGGCTGGGCTTTTTTTTTTTTGTAAGCCTCCCCTTGTGGTTTTCTCTTTGTTTTTCTAGGGGCTCTTGCCCTCTTCCTCTCTTTCCTTAATTCAAATTTCCCTTAATTAAGCAAAAAAAAAAAATTATATGTTGCCACCCTAAACTCATTCCATTGCCAGCCTTAGTACTGCCTGGATGATTTTAGTAAGTCTATTGATTTGTTAGACAGCTTAGAGGAGTGACAATTTCTATTCATATCTGCTAACCTAATCCAAACTTGATCCGTAATTCAAGTTTCAGTTAGTTTCCCTATTGAAAGATAATTAATGGACTCGTTCTTTAATGTGATAGAACTCACCCTAAGATGCATGGGTTCTAAACTATACAACACCCCTCACCTCATTAATAATCCTTCCACCATGAATTCTAACGTATTTTATGCCCATGTTAAAAAAAAAGGGCGCTAACTTTATCTTAATGGTATTTTTTTAAAGTTCTTTTCTTTTAACTTTGTGGAAAATGAACAAAAAAACTATTTGATGCCCATAATTGGATCCTCTTTGACTCGATTTATCTGCAGATTTCATATGCCAGAGCGTTACAGGCTTAATTAGATTTTTAAATGAGTGAATATGAGAATGTTCTCCACATTATTGGTAGGGGTGGCAATGAGCACTTATTAGCTTAACAGACCCAACCTTAGACCCAACCTTTAAAATTAAGATCCTTGTACTAATTTTGAGTAGGGGTGTACAAGGATTGGATTGGTGCGGATTAGGCCGGATTCGTTACCAATCCATTACCTACGGATTGATGGATTTGGAATCTGTCACCAATTCGTGGTTGTTAGAAGCCGATCCAGATGATTGAATAAGATTAATCTGTTCAATCCGTTGAATCTAGTGTTAAAGAAAATTTGAAGAGCATGCTCTCAAGGCTAGGGTAAATTATGGTCTAGGATTTCATTTGTTATACTTATATATAAAAGTGAATTACATTTTGACCTCTGAAGTTTTTTCTTCATTTATATTTAGATCTCTTAACTTATATTTAGACCCCTTAAGCATTTTTTTATTTATATTTAATATCAATGAATCTGATCGGATTGAATCCGCAGATTGAGGGTGAAATCCGTCACCAGTCCGTTTACCTTCAATTCGGTTAAAAATCCGTGGATTGGATCGGATTAGCGGATATTTTGTGCACCCCTAATTTTGAGCCTATATAATGTTAAGGTATGGTTTCAGGTTACTGAATTGGACTGGAAAATATTATCCAGAATCAGGGACTTGATCCATTTAATTTTGCCCTTGTCCAAACCTAAAACCATACATCCAGCGTATCTGTTTTGGACCTAATAATTTCTGGGTGTTGTTAGGTCTGCTTAATATAATCCGGACCCAAATTTAGATTCAGATCTGACCTGTAAAAAGTGGGGTCATCGTGCTTATCATGGGGCCTTAAGGCCATTTAATTTTGGTGTTGGTTGGGTGCAATATTTTTGTCCTAGGGCCTTTGCAGGAACTAACTAACCTGCCTGAAACTAAATCTTGCTCTTTAAAACAAATCTTCCTATGGTCGTTTGTTTACTCGTAGGGTGGGTCCTGCGGACGACGCCCGCAGAAGAAAAACCTCTTGGCTTGGATCTAGTAAAATGGGCGTGAAAATATTCAAGGCTGGGCTTGGGCCCATTCTTTTACATCCCTGAAAAATCTAATCTGGATAGAATATCGGTGCTTGCCAAAACCTACTTAAACTATTTTTATGTTTTACAGTGATCGATCAACTGATCCTGGGTCTGTAAATATAATGGCTCCAGTCTGGGTCCACACAGTTTCAGGTTGTGGCAGTAGACCTGGATTTAACCCATAAATTACGATCTGGGTACTTAGTTTAGACCCATTTAAGTTTTGGTTCTGAATCTGGATTTACTGAATTGGAAGAATCGTAAAATCTAGTGCCAAAGAAATTCAGGCTAGGCATTTGCTAACTTGAAAAATAAGCTCTTATTTTATAATTTAGAGCTTAGTTATATATTAAAGTGTTTGGTTAGCCTCTAACTTTTTTCTCGTTTTAGTGCTCATTTACAGACTAGAATTTTTGTCTTTTCTAGGCAAATCTCGTTCTAAGAAGCCGACTTCACCTTCTTCACAAGGTCATGACCGGCCAATGCTAAAACGTAATGCAAATATGAAGTTCCTTCACTGTTCTGTCTCCACAAACAGCTCCGAGTGTATTTTATTTATTTTCTCTACTAAGAAAATAGGCGACTCTGTATGTCGGTGTTCTTTTCATTTTGACTCGTCATATCAAGGCCCCAAAGTGGTATCACATTAAATTGTCTCTCTATTAAAATCAGTGGTAGATTACAAAGATTAACTGAGGGAAACAAGCCGGAAGAACGGAAAACAAGCCTTTCTCTATTGGAATGCCTGGTGGCTCCCCTTCAATTAAACCGAAGATGATTGGCTTGGATTAACCCATTTGAAAGCATCATGAATGGATTAATGTATTTAAGGTTTGGATTAATGTATTTAAAGTGTTTATGTGAATTTCTCCATTATTGGATCGGGTTTAGAAAAAGAGGAAGAAGTGAGAAGATGAGGAAACATGATTATTTAGAGTTGACGTCGACCCTCACTACAAAAAATGAGGGTCAATGTCGACCCTCGAAAGAAATGATAAAAAATTAAAGGTTTTTGGGCGGGAATGCTGGTTTGGTGTTGGTTTAGCTAAAGTGACTGTTTTTGTGCAATGGTCACCAAAAGTTTTTTTTTTTTTTTGTAAAATCTTTTAAAAATAATTTAAAATGGTGGGTGTGGAAAGAAAAATGGGAGGTGTATTTAGAAGCTCTCTTTATCGTGCCGTGTGAATGGGCTGCAAAGATTATAACGTAAGTCCCCAAAAGTAGAAGTCAAATCCATTATACTCAAGAAATGAAGAAAGATTAAATTAATTATTATTTGTATTAACCACGGAGCAAAACACCTTTAGCTGGGGAAAATTAGCAAGCATCCTCCCCTAGCAACAAGCATATAAGATACAAAGGTCATCTAACTAACCCCAAGGGATAGCTTAGTTGGCTCAGGACCACGGTTTGCATTCGGAAGTTGTATGTTCTAAACTGCACTACTATACTAGGGCTACAGAAGAGTTTATCCAGCTTCCCTCGGGACCCGGAGGGATTAGTCTAGCGCAGAGGATTGGGAACTCTCCGATTAGCAAAGAAAAAAAGAAAAAAAAGGGGCCCATCTATCCATGGATATGAGGCATGTAAGGCCCAGCATATCATCAATTGGTTACAAGAGCTGGTGGTGGCATGGGAGGGTTAGTCAGCATGTGGACCACCTTCCTCATGGTGGGTCTGGCAGAACTCTCATCTTTAACGCAGAGCATGGCCACCTTGAACAGCTTGGTGACCCCACATAGTGGGTACCCAGTCAGCCTGGGGTCCACCACTGCCAGCACGGCTGCTGTGTCAGTTGATTCCAGGACCTGCTGTTTGGTCTCTTTGACCCACCCTACTATGTTCATACCTTCTTCAAACCCTCCCAGTGGCCTTCTGCCTGTGATGAGCTCCAGTAGTACCACTCCAAAGCTGTACACGTCGCTCTTCTCATCAATCCGCAGTGTGCGTGCGTACTCTGGTCCATCACAGCATCCTCATTAGCCAAGAAGATAATTAATGCAAATGTATGACCCACTAGACCAAGCTTACAATTAACAATCGACCAATGGTTTAAGCCTTCATACTTCATAGCCAGTTATGAAAATGTGAAATGCAGGAGTAGGGTTGTAAACGGGTCGGTTTCTGTCCGGGTCCATTAAGGAGAAGGTGGAACCGGATCCAGACCCGGAACCGTTTTGGAACTGATTTCTTAGCTCTGGAACCGGAACCAAAATCATATATGGGATGAGTTTAGATCCAAGTCCAGATCTAGGTAGAGAATGATATTAAAAAATATATGGGTTTTAGGAGAGAGATTAGAAATTTGAGATAATATGTTGGGTATCGGGTCTATGGGTCCGAACCAAGGTGGAACTAGACTCGGACCCATTTACTTATTGGGGCCTAAATAAGGACCCAGACTCGGTTTTTAATGGGTCGGAACCTCTGGGTAATTGGAGAATCGGGGACTCATTTACATCCCGACGAAGGAGGATAGTTAAAAGGGAGGAGCTTCGGTTCATAGTTGAAACTCAAAAGGTAAGAGCTTCAGTTTAAGCCGTCCATTTGAGCTAATGGACTATTGAGTTGGGCATGATCTGGGCTCAGTTTTTATGCTCGTGGGCTGTACGAGGGCCTAATTTTCTGGTTCAATTGTTAAGTGCGCTGGGCATGATACATTATACAATAATATATGTGCTTAATGGCCTGGTTCAGCTTGACATATTTAACAAAATGGGGGTGTAAAAATATTTTGGCAACTATGCTGCTTTGAGGACTTTCAGTTTCAGGTCTAAAAGCTGGATTAGGCGTGTTATAAAGGGGGGATACGAATTGACAGCCACGATCACAAGCCATGAAGCACCCAAAAAGGAAACCTGCAGCCTAATTTTAATTTGCAGAGTTCCATAGCACAGACAGACAAGATCACTCGTTGCATATTTTTTTGGGCCTCTTGACTATGATCAAGACTACGTCACTCTTCAACCACTCAAAGGAGACATGAGTCCCAAACCAAGTCGACTAGAACTCTCACCTAAAAGCCTTTTTTTTTAAAAGATCCGATCACAAATTTAGGAGTGGGAAATACATATATTCCCATCAAACTCTTGTAGTAACACAATAATCCCTTGTTGGTATTGCTATTAGTGGTCCAGGAGCTAAAGTGAAAACGGCAAGAGTGGTAGTGATGCATCTTAAACGGGCCATGGGTTGCAGCCAAAAAAAAAAAAAAACCCGCAGAGGCTCGCAGCACAAAGGTAGGGTTTGTTCATGGTTCATGGGCCAGGAAGCCCGATCCTGATCTAGGCACAGCCCGCTTTGGGCTGAAGTCAGATATATATTTTAGGTCCATTTAGTAATTGTGCTGGGCTTGGATTAAACGATATAAAGTGCAAATCCCTGCCCAGCCCGGATAAGGAATGTTTACAATTTAGTTATAGTTTGTCCAAACAACTACCAGAAAGGCTGTACAAATCATAAAAGCCTGGTTCAATTGACTAAATGGACATGCTTGGGCCTAAATTAATAGCCTGTGTCGAGCTTGGGCCGAATACGAGACTACATTTGTAAAGTTAGGCCAAGCCTAGATATGACTCAGCCTGGACCAAGCCCAGCCCGTGGGCACCCCTACATAAAGGCCCTTCACTTGCGAATAAACACCCCGAACAAATTAAAAAGAGTCCCACCACGTAGCCCTACACTTGTTACCACCAAAATTTAAATAAAGAGGGGCCAGTTGCTCGATGGTCATAGAGGCAAGTGCCTCGCGGACCCAGGATTTTTGTTTGAAGGGGGCTTGAAAATTTTTTTTGCTCAAAACGATAACTTAAAAGATGAGATACATGTTACTTGAGTTTTAAGACCTATTAAAAAAATTATACTAGTTTTTTATAACACCATACAATATAAATAGCCAATACTATGTCAAGTTTTATATTCTCGTTCTTCTATCTTTCTAAAACGAAGCTCTCCATTTGAAATGAATGAACCCAAGACAACTATTGGTCCCCTCTTCATGGCCATTGTATATAACTAAATAAAATAAAAAGGCCGAAAGAAAGGTGTTAATCAGTTTAGGGATTTTTGAGAGAGAGAGAGAGTTTGGGCTGGACTAGTTGGACTTTATAGGGACCTCATGGACATTTTGCCAATTTGAAGACCCAGACCCAGACCCAGACCCCTATATGTGTGTCCGCCCATGGCAGGCGGGAAAGAGAGAACTCGATGGTCATATAATATGTTCATTGATTCTACTACTAGATAGAGAACTACTGGGCCTTTAAAAATGAACCTGGTGCAATGTACCCAAACGTCCCAGCTATGGACGACATGCACTCGGATGACCCTGCGTTCTGCCGCAGCTTAGCTAACCCAAAGTCCGCCAGATGCGCTTCAAAATCTCTATCGAGTAATATATTGTTTGACTTCACGTCTCTGTGTATGATAAAAGGCGAGCAGTCATGGTGCAGATAAGACAGCCCTCTCGCAGCCTCCAACGCGATGCGATGCCTCTCCTCCCACTGCAACTCCTCTCCTCTTCTCCCATGCAGCAGATCCCCCAAACTCCCATTCGGCATGTACTCGTACAACAGCAAATTCGTGTCTTTGTTAGACACGTACCCCAGCAACCTCACAATGTTCCGGTGTCGGATCCTCCCCAGGGTCCGAATCTCAGCCGAAAACCCATAGTCGCAACGTCCCCTCTTCCCTACTAGTTTCTTAATGGCTACATCCACACCGCCCGGCATCGATCCGCGATAGACCGTACCCGCCCCGCCTTTTCCTATGACGTTGTGGTCCTTGATGCATTCCAACACGTCCTCTACAGTGAAATCCAGCCGTTTAAATGTGGTCATCTTCCACTCCGTGCACTCCCCTTTCTTCTTTGACCAAATCCAGCCATTCAATATCGCAGCACCTATCATTATTATTACCGGAATGACAACAGCCAAGACGATGACCAAGACCTTCCATTGCAGAGGAGACTGCGTCGGATCTGAGTCGGATCTACAGGTGGATGATGATGATGAAATTAGAGGTGGGCCGCAGAGTTTGGGATTGCCGATGAAGTAGGTCACGTTGAAGACGAGCAACTGACCTCCTATTGGGATCGGGCCCGAGAGGTCGTTGTAGGAGACGTCGAAGGATGTCAAGCTCCGCATCCACCGCATTTCGCTTGGGATTCTCCCATTCAGATCATTTCTCGATAGATTCAGCGTGCTGAGGATTTTGAATTTCGCGAAATCTTCCGGGATTTCTCCGGTGAGATTGTTCTGACTCAGATCGAGGGATGCGAGAGAGGAGCAGCGGGTGAGATCGGACGGGATTGAGCCCACGATCTCGTTGCCGCTCAGATTAAGACTCAATAGCTGCCTCAGATCCCCAATCTCCGCCGGAATCTCGCCGGAAAACCTGTTCAGTTCGAGGGAGAGGACTTGGAGGCCCCTGAGGTTACCGATCGCCGGCGGTATCCTTCCCGTCATCTTATTGTTTGAGACGATCAGCATCCCGATAGACTCGCCGGACATCTCAGCCGGAAGCTCGCCGGAGAAGTAGTTGTCGCTCAGCTCCACCATGTTCGCTAGCGGGAGGTTGAAGAACCCGGCCGGAATCGTTCCGTTGAAGAAGTTCTTGGCGAGCCTGACTCGGTTCAGCGATTTGCACTCGCCGAGTTTCTTGGGAATCGGTCCGAAGAAGTAATTCTCCATCAGCATCAGCGTCTCCAGCACGCCTCCGAAGCAGAGATCGGGAGGTATCGTTCCGGTCAGCCGGTTCGTCGCGACGTCCAGCTTCTTCAGCTTCCCGTTCCGGCCGAGTCCCTCCGGCAGCCCGAACGTGAAGTTGTTATCCCACACCTGCAGCTCCTCGAGATTCGGAAGATCGGCGACGAACGCCGGGATCCGACCGAGCAGATGGTTCTTAAACAGATTCAGCAGCTTCAACTCCTTCAGCTCCGATAAGCTCTCCAGAATCTCTCCACTCAGCTCATTTATAGATAGATCAAGAAATTCCAAGCTCTCTAATCCAGACAGCTCCGGCGGAATCGGACCGGACAGATGATTGATTTGCAGAAACAGAGTATCGAGCTTCTTCAGATTCCCCAAACTCGCCGGGATCCCGCCGGAGAGGTTGCAGCTGCCCATATCGAGCTTAGTCAGCTCAGTGAGAGATCCAAACTCCGGCGGGATCCCGCCCTGGTAACTGTTGAAGTAGCCAATATACAGCTCTTTGAGATTCGGCAGCCTGCCTAAGCTCGCCGGAATCTCCCCGGAGAGACCGTTTCCATTGAGGCCGAGGTATTCGAGCGACTGGATTTCGGAATAGGAAGGCGGGATGTGGCCGGAGAAGAAGTTCCCGCCAAGATGGAGGTGGCGGACTCGTTTGAGACCGACAACAGAGAGGGGTAAAGAGCCGGAGAAGTTGTTGTTGTAGGCGTCGAGGGTTTCTAAGAGTAGTAGTTTGGGAAGGATTTGGGAAGGGAAGGGGCCTGAGAAGACGTTGTTGGAGATGTTGAGGAGTCTGAGAGAGGTGAGGTTGGAAAGCTCTGAAGGGAGGGTTCCTGTGAGGTTGTTGGAGGAGAGAGTGAGGTTGATGAGGTGTGGGAAGAGGCCGATTTCTGGGGGGAGAGGGCGGTAGAGAGGGAGGGAGGAGATGTTGAGGGCGGTCACGTGGGAGTTGGAGTCGCACGTGACGCCGGTGAAGGAACAGTGTGGGGAAGATGAGTTCCAATCGTTTAGACCCGGGCCGGAGGGTCCGAGGAGGGAGGATTTGAGTTTGATGAGAGTGGTGCGTTCAGTTGATGGAATAGAAGAGGCTGTGGAAATGTACAAGGAGAGAAAGAGGAGAAAGGGGATGAGGACTTTCATTTTGGTGTCGATCGAATTGCATTGCCGGGTAGAGGGAAGCAATGGAATATATGGAGACTGCTGCGTGGGTTGCATTGGTGGGAATCGCGGGAGAGTTTTTCATATAATTTTGAAAAGAGAGACATCTTAGTCAACTTTAAAAAATAGATTTCGTACCTTGGTTATTAAAAAAAAAAAGTTGAGAAATTTTCAAAACAAGATACAAAATTGAGGATTTAACCGAAAAAATCCCCTTAAACTCATTGAAGATCAAAAGGGGGTTAGAAAGTCTCCATGCACTGCAATGGTCCTATAGGCTTGATTTGGTTTAGTTTTTTTTCAATTTTCCCTGAGAGGGGATATCGCCGCTCATCTTACCTTTTTACAATAATCAAAACTCACTTTCCCCATTTTTCATCTTCCTCCTTTCCCCTACTTCCTCCATCAATCTCAACCCAATTGGTCCCAGGCGCTCATCGTCGATTGTAATGCTCCCTCTTCCTTCTAGCAAGAACGCAAAGATTCTAGTTGTATTTTCCCTTTTCGTGACCTACAACTCATCGAAGATCAAGGAGTGTAGAACACGAAATCCTACCATATTCCACTATTGTGACGTTTAATATGTGAGGTTTGAGTTTGAGATTGAGTTGGAATTGGAGGATGGAGGATGGAGATGAAAAACGAGCGGCTGAAGAAGAAAGAGGAGGAGGAAGAAGATAAAAAATGAGTAGAGGAGAAAGAAGAAGAAATAAGAGCAGGGATAATAGAGGGTGAGTGGGGATATGCCCGCTCATGACAGGTGCAGCTCTCAAATTAGTGTGTTCATTCTTTAGAAAAACTCTGTCAGGGGTGGGGATATCGTCACTCATCGCATATAAGCTTTATATATTGAGCGGGGACATCCCCTCACTTAAAAAGATTAAGCTCCCAGTTCATCCCTTGAGAAAATATGTCATGAGAAGGGATATCGATGCCTATCACCTATAAACTTCATATATTGAACGGGGATATCCCCTCACATAAAAGGTTAAGCTCTCATATAAGTGTGTTCATCCTAGGAAAAAAAAATCTGTCATGAGCAGAGATATCGCCGCTCACCCGCGATTGTCCCTGCTCATTTTTCTTCTTTTTCCTTCCTCATCCACTCATTTTTCATATTCTTCCTCCTCCTCTTCCTACCTCATCTGCTCGTTTTTCATCTTCCTCCTCCTTCCTCCAACTCCAACTCAATCTCAAACCCAAACCTCACATATTAAACGTCACAATAGAGGAATACTCCTTGAGATCCAATGAGTTGTGGGTCACGAAGAGGAAAAATACAACTAAGATCTCCACGTGCTTGCTAGAAGGTGAAAAGAGGCGGAAGATGAATCATTGCAATCGACGGGGAGCGCCTGGGACCAGTTGAGTTGAGATCAATGGAGAGGTGAGGGAAAGGAGGAAGATGAAAAATGGGTTTTGATCGATTATAAAAGGGCAAGATGAGCGTTAATATCCCCTCTTAGGAAAACTGAAAAAAACTAAACCAAATTAGGCCCGTAGGACCACTGCAGTGCATGAAGACTTTCTAAGCCTCTTTTGATCTTCGATGAGTCTAAGGGGATTTTTTCGGTAAAATCCTCTACAAAATTTATCCAATATTCAATTCAGAAAAAAAGAAATTTGAGTTTTTTTTAAAACAAGCCTTAAGTTTTCCATTAACATTTCAAATCAATACATCCGGTGAGAACATGAGAGTATGTTTCATCACATTTTCTTTAGATATTCTTGTGGTCCCACATGACAAAATATTAGAAAGAATATTGGAAAGCTTATTTTATGTAGTTTTAAAAGTTTGTTCCTAGGAATATTTTTATGAACATAGACTTAAGGCATGGAACTTGCAAAACGATTTTTTTTTCTTTCTTTCGGGTAAGCGTACTTAAGGGTGTACACAGATCAGATTGGATTGGTGATGGATTTGGCCGCGGATTGGGCCAAATCCATCACCAATCCGTTACCTACGGATTGATGGATTTGAAATCCGTCACCAATCCGTGGCTGTTAAAAACCAATTCGATCCGATCCGTTGAGGACTGGATCGGATCAATTCAATCCGTTCAATCTAATGTTAAAAGAAAGATACCAAACATGTAAAAAATCTCATACTTGACCCCTTAAATTTTTTTTTCTTATTTTATATTTAGACATCTTAACTTATATTTAGACCCCTTAAATTTTTTTAATTATATTTAATGTCAACGGATTAGATAGAATTGAATCCGCGGATTAAGGGTGAAATTTGTCACCGATCCATTGCTAACAGATTACAAGATTTTCAATCTGTCACCAATCCATTTACCTTCGGATCCGTGAAAAATCCGCGGATCGATTTTACGGATCAACAGATTTTTTGTGCACCCCTAAGCGTACTCCTCTGCAACGACATTCGTAAGTCTCTCACGTCTCATATATATATATATATATATATATATATATATGGGAGATGCTCCTGTGAGAGCATCTCTCACCTTATTATTATCCAATGCCCACACATCCATATCCAATGCCAACAACTTAAATATGAGAACCCCCACCCTTATCTCTCATAGTAAGGTAAGAGACGCTCTCACAGGAGCATCTCCATATATATATATCCACTCCATTGGTTTTTACCTTTTCTCATTTTGTTTGAAAGGTAAGTAATATATCTCCTAATATTTAAAAGATTTGTATTATTAATATTTCAAAGTATTCTTTTAATTGGAATCAATATAATAGGATTAATTATATTTTATTATTATTATCATTAAATTAATAATATGGATTTATGCATATTTATAAGAAATTTAAATTTGACTAAACATGTTGACTGTGTTTCATATAAGAAAATATTTTTGCGTTACCAAACAAGTTCTGCACACCATATTCTCAAGAGAAGGGCCTATTTGGTAAATCTTATTTGTATGAAATAGATTATATGACATCGACTTGTTTCAAATGGAGTGGTCTGAAACGACTATTTTATAAATGGACAGATTGCTAAGACATATATATTGTTTAAAATAAAGATTTAAAATTTAATAGTTGAAGTCTTTTAATAAATTTCTTAAAATCCACGAGGAATTAGGGGTTGAAATCTGGCCCTATACTTGTTCTTAGAATGCTCTACAGGATCAACGGTTCAAATCTTAATATAGGGGCTCACGAAATACAAAACTTTAGATCGAATGCTTCAAATCTTTTCACAAATATCTCGAGATCCGTGATAGTTGACCAAATGGGCAAGGCACACCAAATGACCAAAGATTAGATTCATAAAATGCTTCTGATCATCAAAATCAAGTTGAGCTTGAAGTTTTTTATGCATAAGCATTTTTTATAAATAGTTTCTAGATGAAGGAACATAAGATTGATCTATAATATGACTTTGCCTCTCTTTCTATTTTTCTTCGTAAGGATACAATATGTGATGAGTATATTCTAAAACTTCAAACTTAATATCGATTTTGATGATGATTATCATTTTCTTTTCCTTGACCTTCGCCAGCGTGGAGCTTTAGGTCATGTTTGGCAACCAAATCTTTAGGGAAAGGTTTTTTTGTTTTCCTAAAGTTGTGGTAAATCCGTGTTTGGAAATTGTAAATTCCCGAGGATTTGGACGAATAAAAATCTTCATTTGTTAGGATTTTCAAATCCGACCACCCCCCATAAAATTTGAAAATCCTCATTTAAGTGAATTTGCACACTAGCTAAACCCTATTTTTCTCAGTTATATGCATCGATACACACCAATATCAATGTGAAATATTCAACTATACAAATTTCCATCGAGTAATCCTTATTCCAGTGGTAGTGAAGAATAATAAGATTTATGGATCCCCTGCTTGTTACCAAACATGCTCTTATTAGGGGTCGTTTGTCAATTTCACATGTGATAGGAAAATGGTCCACATGTGTAAATGATTCACATATGAATTATTTTCATATGCAAATGAGTCCCATGTGAAACACATTCCATTGTTAGTCATTTTCACACCTCTTCAAATGTGTATCTAAGTGCATCCAATGGTCTATACGTTTCTCAAAGACTTTTTAAGATTATTGATGATTCAACATCTTAAATTTGACCCCATGGTCGTATTTGTTCATATAGAGAGGATTAACCGTTCAGATCGTAAAAGTGGGGCCCACAAAAATCTTAAAAAAAAATAGTTCTAATGGTCTGGATTTTTTTGTGAATTCCTCACAATCTATATTGATCCAACGGCTAAAACTTTGCATCAAAGTCGTTTTTGGCCTTACTAAGATGATTAACGATCTAGATCAAGATTTAAGGCCCCACTTTGATAAAAAAAAATTGAAAATGGTGATAATGGCATTTCAACGTCGTGGTTACTGTAGCTCCGCACTGTTTGAGGATGGTGTGATTTGGTTTCACACCTATTGAGGTGTGAAAAGTTCTGCCACTTTTTGCACAACTGTTTCGCATGATTTTCTCACCTACTTTTCACACATTGATGTGTAAATATCATAAACAAACATGGTGATGTGAAAGAGTTACACATGGAGACCTATTTACACACATAAATTAAGGAAACAAACGACCCCAGGCATGGTTTAAAAAACTGGCCGATATGAACCGGTATCGGCCGATACCGAACCGATATCTCCATGAGATATCGGTCTCGGTAAATATCACCAAAATATTGGCCGAGATGAAGTCCATAGAGGGAGAACCGATATCTCGGCGGATATTTTCAAAATATCGGCCGATATGTCATAAAAAGGGTAAAAACCCTAATTTTTTCATCTTTTTCCCCATCTTCATCTTCTTCTCCTCTCTTCTCATCTCCTTACTACCCATAGCAGCAGTCGTACTCCATCACACATCTCTCTTGCATATTTTCAAATCCCACATCTATTTCTTGAAGAAAATATTATTTAAGGTAAGAGAAAATCAACTTAAAGCATTTTATTGTGTGTTTTTTTTTTTTTGGATGAAGCATAGAAATCATTGGGTTTGTCACTTGTTGTGTTCTTCATTTAGAAGTTAGATCTACATGCTTTCATGCTAGATCTACTCATACACATGATTTGAACTTTTTTTTCCAATTTCTTTTATTTTCAGATTTTTTAATATTTGAATTATAATATATCATTTTTTTCGGATTTCATCATAAATATGTTCTTTTAATGATTCATGATCATTGTATGGTGTGTAAATGATTGATCTACACACTTTTATGCTAGATTTATATATTTAGGATTTTGAAAATAATTTTATTAAATCTTTTTTTTCCTAAAAATAATTGTTGTTACTTGTTAGAATATTTGTGATACCAAAGGCTTATTAATAATGTGTAGATGATAGATTTACATCTACTCATAGTCATAAACATGATTTAGGTTTTTACTTTAATTATTTTATTTTCAAATTTTTTAATATTTGAATTATAAAATATCATTTTTTGGGGATTTCATCATAAATATGTTCTTTTAATGATTCGTGATCATTGTATGGTGTGTAAATGATTGATTTACATACTTTTATGCTAGATCTATATATTTAAGATTTTGAAAATGATTTTATTAAATCTTTTTTTTCCTAAAAATAATTGTTGTTACTTGTTAGAATATTTGTGATACCAAAGGCTTATTAATAATGTGTAGATGATAGATCTACATCTACTCATAGTCATAAACACGATTTAGATTTTTATTTTAATTATTTTATTTTTGGATTTTTTAATATTTGAATTATAATATATCATTTTTTTGGGATTTCATCATAAATATGTTCTTTTAATGATTCATGATCATTGTATGAATGTATGGTGTGTAAATGATTGATCTACATATTTTTATGCTAGATCTATATATTTAGGATTTTGAAAATGATTTTATTAAATCTTTATTTTTCCTAAAAATAATTGTTTTTAGAGTATTACTGCTACATGAATTTCTTATTTTATAGGAACAAGATGGTGCGTAACATAGATCCAGCATGGAACCACGGTGAAGTAGTTGGAAGCAAAAGTAAAGTAAAATGTAATTATTGTGGCCGAGTGCTCAATGGCGGGATTAATCGATTGAAATAACATTTGGCACATGTATCAGGACAGGTGACAAAATATCATAAAGTGCCACCAAATGTGAGAGTTGAAATGCAGGAGCTCCTTAATGCATCTGAAAAAAAAAGTTGTACAAGAAAGAAGAAGAACTGGGGAACTTGATGCATGCAGAGAAGAAGTATTTGGTTCCTTCGATGATGACGATGAAGACTCGGAAATGAGGAGGGCTAGGAGAGAAAGTGTGAGGTCACTTCAGGAGGAGGAAGAGAGGAGAATAATGCAATATGAAGTAGTCGTTAGAGGTAGCTAATATGAGCAGCGTGGCTCATCCGGACCGGGGGGAGCGAGTTTGCGTTGGGTATTTAGTCAAAAACAACCCCGTCGAGATCCAGACATTGAGGAGATTGAAAGACCTCCTACACATGCACCTCGTAGGCCCGATGTGGTGAGGCCAACTAACCCATTTGCTTATAGAAAACCAACATCAAAGTAACTCAGCATTATGAAAGCATTAAAGGGCAAGTTTGGTAAAGCAAGAGAACATCTAGTGAGAGATATTGGGAAGTTTTTTTTTTTGGATGGAGGCATTCCACCCAACAAGGCATCTTCTTCTTATTTCACCACCATGTTAGATGAAACTGCAGAACATGGTCCAGGTATAAAGGCACCCACCCCTTATGAGATTGGGCATATCTGTATTGAGAAAGAGTATGAGGAGTTGCAGGCTTAGGTGTAACTTTCAAATGAGCATGGAAGGTAAGAGATTACACACTAATGTGCGATGGGTGGACGACCATCACACATCGTCATCTCTTGAATTTTCTAGTCTACTTGTCTATGGGCACGGTGTTTATCGAATCAGTTGATGCAACTGATTACATCCAAGATGCAAAATATATTAATAAGTTATTGAATGAGGTGATTGAAGAAGTTGGGGCAGATTGTGTAGTTCAGGTTGTTACCAACAATGCTACAAACATGAAGGCTGCATGAATGATGCTTATGAAACAAAGGCCAAGGGTTTTCTGGTCTCCAATGTAGCACATTGCCTGGATTTAATGCTTGAAGATATTGCAAAAGGAAAAGTCATGCAGCAAGTGATTGGTAAGATAAAAAAAAAATATCACCAATTTTTTTTATCAGTCATATAGACTCATTTCCATGATGAAAACGCATACAGACAACCATGAATTACTACGGCCTGGCATCACTAGATTTGTCACCCACTTCATTGCTATCGAAAGTGTTTACACGTATAGAGAAGGACTTCTCCGATTGATAAAATCACATGAGTTCATGAATTCAAAATGGGGAAAGAGGCCCGGTCCCATTACTCTTGAAGTATGTAAAATAATTTAGTCCAGCATATTTTGGCCTCATGTGAATGGTGTTTTGAATGTTTTTTATCCCCTTAATAAAGGTTCTTTGATTGGTTGATGGCGATGATAAGCTAACAATGGGCTTCTTACATGAGGCCATGGAGAGATCAAAGCTGGCTATTCAAACAAATTGTAAATAATACAAAAAGTTTTGGAAGATCATCGACGATCGATGGAGACGACAATTGAAACATGATTTACACACTGCTGGTAAGTGAATGCTATTTCCTTTAATACTTGAATTGTTGTTTTCAACTCTTTAGTCTCTCCTCACTATATTAATTTATCAATGACTTAAATTCATTGGTTTTACAGGATACTTCTTTAATCCCCAATTTACGGATGGACACATATCTGATGAAATGCGTTTGGGACTAAAAAAATGTAATTGAAAGACTGACAGAGAGTACAGATAAAGCAATTTGGGCTACTAATCAGGTAGGATAATTAAGGAAAAAAGTATATAACATTGTAATTTCTTTCCTTTAATTTTTCTACGTTAATGTCTTCAAATTGACATATTCAATGTACGTGCTGAAAGCTTTGGAACGACGACTGCGCGGAGAGCTATCACACAGACATATCCTGGTATTGATTGTAATGTTATCTCTATATTATTCAGGGACTTATTATTATTTTATTGACTCTAATATCATTTCTATTTTTTTTCAACTGAATGGTGGTTGAATTATGGAGAGAGTGCTCCTGCACTAAGGATGATTGCTATTAAAGTCCTTAGTCAAACTACACCGTCTTCCAATTGTGAAAGAAACTGGAGCACCTTTTCGTTTATCCACACAAGACCAAGAAATAGATTGACAATGTAGAAGCTAAATAAATTGGTCTACATCCACTACAACCTCAAGCTCCGGAGTAGAAATAGAATGAGAAGACAGTTTGAGGATCAACGTAATTATTTTGGTCCAATTAATTTGGACTATATCTTTTCATAAGAGGATATTGTGTTAGGTCAATGGCTGGAGGAACAAGAAGAATTGTTGTTAGACCAAGACCCAGAGTTTGAAAAGTTGATGGAGGAATTGACTGGGGATAGGCTTGAGCCAGTGAGGGCCGCAGAAATAATAGAAGAAATAAACTTGACAATGCAGCAGGGGTGCGCACCTGATACGAGTAAGCCAAGGGGAAAGGATGTGGACGAGGAGAGTGAGTCAAGTATTTCTACTTCTTTATCATCAGCAGGAATTCCACCTGACTCTCCCGGGGATGAGGATCATTATAGAGATGATGAGCCTGTCGCTTATGAGACAATTGAACATTTTTCTGATGCTACCGAGTTAGATCTTCGCCGTGGCTATTGAAAGTCCAGAACCGAACCCTAGAGGGGGGTGAATAGGGTACACTCAATTCCAATGCCCAATTCTTCTTTAAACCAATATCAATTATGTTTTGATAGTTCATTAACTTGATTATTGATGAAAGGTCTAAAACCAAGTAAAGAACCAATGAATACAATCAAAGTTGACATTGATAAGAAAAGAATAAATTTAAGTGCATCATCCACACAATCACTGTAACAAGGAAATTTATAGTGGTTCGGCCAATCAAGCCTACATCCACTCTCGGTACTTCTACCGGTGTTCCACTATCTATTTTAAGGTTTAGGCTAACCTTCAACCTTACAACCACAAATGCTTTTTACTCAAGGCTAAGCATTAACCTATACAATCTCATATGTTTTTCCATAGGCTAAGCATAAACCTTTACAACAAGTTTTTTTAATAGCAAAAACTATGCCAAAACTAGCATATAATGAGATACAAGTGAATACAATTAAATGCCTCTAAACATAGGCTGATATGAAAGTTGTAAACAAACTAAGACATATGCATGATAAATGCAAAGATTAATAAATGATACATATGCCTTAAAACTACTTCTATCTCTCTTGAAATTCAATGCTCATAAACGATGTAAATGAGAGATAGATTAACTACACATGTCTTTTGAAATAATGAACAAACTTGTTTTTAGAAAGTTTAAAATGAAACTAGCAAGTTGGAAAGAAACATTAAATGCCTAAACATGTGAGATTACTTATCAAATGTTGAAGTTAAAATGATAAACAAATTTTAAAATCAAAGCATGTTTAAACACTCAACATTTGAACACTTTGAATACTTTAATCATGTCATTTGAAGAAATCAAATATTTGAAAGCAAGCATGAATAAAATAAGATAAGAGGAGCAAACCCAATGAAGAATCAAAGGTTTGTCATGATGACTTGCCCTCCTAGCTTTTCTCTAGCTTAGCATGAATGTCCCATCTTCCTTGACCCTCAAAAGTCTCAAAAGTGTTGGCACAAAAACCAAGGAAGAATCATTTTTATAAGAAAATTTGTCTCCAACAGATCTATTGTCGGTCGACCGACATACAGGGTTCGGTCTACTGAGCCTCAACAGTCATATTATAACGGCTATATTTTTTGAAAATTTCGGACCGTTGTAGAGGTGTCGGTTCACCGAACAGTAGTTTGGTCGACCGACAAGCTGATCGACATTCCTTGACACACAAATTTTACATTCTAGAACCGGAACGACAGCTGACCGACAATAGTTCGGCTGACCGAACTTACCCAATTTTTTAAAAGACTTGAAAAAAAGATTTTAAGAGGGAAGTTTGGTCTTGGAGAACTAAAAACTAACATGATTGATAAAAAGAGTTTTCTTTCAACATAAAATAGCTAATCAAAACATGTATGAGTAAAAACCTTTAATGCTAAAAAAAGTAAGAAGATTCCAATAAAGACGTAAGAGAGATCAAGCTTATGAAAATGCATGAATCCAATCTAATTACAAACTAATGAAAACCCTAACAGCTATATATGTCAGACACGTTGGACAGACTGAGGCAAGGAGTAGTAGTAGCGACGCTACTCATGGTCATCATGGTAGTTATGTTGGCCAAGGTGCCATGTATAGGCAGCATGGGAGTTATGTTGGCCAAGGTGCCATGTATGGACAGCATGGGGGTTATGTTGCCCGCCAAGGTGCCATGTATGGACACCATGGGGGTTATTCATATGAACCTAATTTGGTACCCCCTTCACCAACACCGATTCTTTCTATCGAACAAATGTTAATTGAGCAAGGGAGGCTTCCCCCACCAGTTTCCCAACGACCTTTGTATGCCCTTCATGCCTATTTCATGTCATTTGAGTACAACCAACCATCTTAATCCACAGGAGATCAAGATAGTTCATCATCTTATCAAGAACAATCTGAATATGGTCATGGGTATGGTAGTGCTGCACAACAGTATGAAGCATATCTTTTTAGCCAATACCGAAGAAATGATGATGATGATGATGATATCGAGCAAAGGCGACACTCCACTTGGAATTAGGCGGTCAATCTGTCATACACTCATACTTATCAATCTCTCTCTAATCTCTACTCTCTACTAGTCCCCTCTAATTTCAGGTAAACCATGAATCTTTTAATGCCCAAGTGCTTTATGATTTATCTATCTCACTATCATGTTTCTGATTTTAATATGTCATCTTTAAGGTCTTGAATTTCACAACTTATTTGATGATTGAGTTAGTATTAAATGATGATTGATATGTTATCTTTATTTTCTTATATTTTACACTAATAAATTGATCATGAGCATCAATAATGGTTGCATTCTATGAAATACTTGACAAGACAGCGAATTGCGACACAAACAAGACTTATATCTTAAGGTGACCGAGATTTTGATTTATTGTTGTTTCTAATGGAAAAAAATATTGTTTTTTAATATTTTCTAATATTCTGGGTTTTTTGGATATTTTTGTGAATTTTTTTGGATTAAAAAAAAATTTACACCGTGACGGACCGATATCCGCAACCGATACTGATATCATATTGATTTTTCGGACCAGCCGATACCGTGACCAAGACCGAGATTTTAAACTATAACCCAGGTATAAGAATTGAAAAGTATATATAGGCATCCCTCTTTCCACTTTTTAGAGTGAACCCACTTTTTCGGATGAAAGTAGTGTGCGCCAGCAGCCAAGATGAGATAACACGAGAAAGAGAGAGACCCAAGAAGCCAGCAAAAATAATTCCCCAACATCTTAATGAATTAACACAAGGGAAAAGAGAAGCCAAATACAATTAAGGAAAATCAGGTAATATTCGGGACTTCTTGAAATGGTGGTCATCATAACATTTCACATTGTCACTCAATCTGCTTGGCCGTTACCATGCAGACAGATGTCGGGGTTCTTCACTGAGTGAAGCTTTGAAGTTTGAACCGAATACCATCCATTTATGGGCCACGGTACCTGAGTGGTTCTGATTGCCAAGAGGTTGGCAGCAGTCTGATTCTTATGGACGAGATGAGTGGCAATTGGGTATGGTGCTGACTGTGGGTTGCAGCGATACTAGTTGCACTTCATGGGGATTAGAACACGTTGGAGTCCACGTGAGTAACGGGTATGTAAAGTTTCACCTCCACTCAGTTACGTAGTGAACGGGGACACTTCTTTGACCCAAAAGGAAAGATTCACAGCCAAAGCTAACCCAAAATCAACATATTAGTCCAAAAAATTCCCAACCAGTGCAGCATGGCGTCAGTTTTTGGCCTTTCGATTCGACACACAGATAAGACCCTCCTTCAATGTTTCTGAAAGAGAAACAAAATGTCATTGTGCTTTTGATGCTTTTTTAAGAATGGGTCAATAACCACTGCATAAAAGCAAGTCCACTTCATTAGCTTTTGCTACATACTCATCAAACTGACTGTTGGAAAGGGGAGTTTTTCCAATGCATATGCCTATCACCTTGTTAAGGTTAGGGAAATATGGTAGGGTCTATCTTATGATTCATTTGAACCATACGTTCACAAAACTCCCTGAATTTCACCGAATTTATTGAGTTTTAGTTTTCACTGATCTAGGTGAACTAGACCATTAGATCGAGGGTTGGATTTTTTTGCCCACACATAAATAAGTCCCCTGCTGGGGGAAAAAACTATTGCACCAAACCAAGAAGCAGTTTGTCTCATGATAACCAGTTGGCAATAGACTCATTCCACCCGAGTTTGGATAATATGAGGGACTATTTTTTTAGCAGTGTTTGAAGAATTTCTGTTTGGAGAATTTATAAATTTCACCGAAGTTGTCCCCTGGCCTGGGTAGAATTCCTCAATCCTCCTCTCTCCTAAAGCATACAAAATTTCAAGGAGGTTGAAATTCTTAGAATTTCAACAATTACTTTTGACACTTCAGGTGGCTGAAATTTAGAATTCCCGCAAAAGAATGTGACATTTCGATACTTTTGACACTTCAGGTGGCTGAAATTTAGAGTTCCCGCAAAAGAACGTGACATTTCGAGATTCTAGGAGGCAATTATCACATCGTTATCTTTGAATTCCCAACATTATAAATTCTAACAGGAAATTCTACTAAAGAAACAAGTCTTAGTGTGTTACGCACAAGAGTGAGTTCGAAAAGGGAAACTCCAAAATCAGCTTACCAAAGTTGGCCGATGATATAACTATATACCTTGTTCTTGCACTTCTTTCCCTATTAATAATGATGAAAGAAAATAACAATATTAATTTTTTTTTCTATGACTAAAATATTAATTGGTTATTAAAGGGTATTCATTTTTTTTAAAGGCAGGGACGAGTTAGGATTTTCTTCCAGTGGGGGCACAGCTGTATTGGAGAAAACAGAATATGGTTAGAATTTTCTAGATTATCCTTATCTTTAGGATAAGGTTAGTTTAATATTTAATTATAAATATAAATATTTTTATTTAATAAAACTTATCGTGAAATTATGGAAGACAATGATTATGGGAACACAGTAATTCTTGAAGCTCTTTAACTTTGGCTATGCCAGAGATTTTGGGTCTAGCTGACTAACAGAGGTGCTACCTTACGGCCACTTCTACTTTCAAGTACCCATACACATCCTCCCTCAATGTTGGAAACTTTATTTCCATCAAATCAACACAATCAAATTTCCTGCTCTGGAAGACACGGTTGATGGGCCTCATTGAAAGCGAGGATATGGATGGCTTTCTCAATGCTGACCTCAATACCAAATCGTCAGGTTTTGGTACAAACGGCTGATGGTGCAATAAAAAAGGATAATCCTGACTACTCCGCCTGGAAACGCTCGGATCGTCTTCTTCTCGGCTGGATTACAGGACCTCTATCCGAAGAAGCACTCGAGTGGGTGGTCGGACTTGACACCACATCCGAGGTTTGGACGGCACTTCTTGATCATTTTGCACATGAATCTAAGGAGCGGGAATTTGCTTTCCTGCAGCAGCTGCAATGTCTTCGTAAAGGCACGACTACGTTCGGACTTTCAACAACATTTGTGACAACCTCTCTTCAATTGGTACGGGAGTTGATGATCGCAATAAGGTATTCTCTCTTCTCCAAGGACTTGGATCTGGGTATGAATCATTTGTTACAACAATGCTAAAACCCCCAATTCCTTCATACAATGAACTTGTTCCATTGCTGTTTAGTCATGAAACATTGAAGAATTTGCACAGCGGTCAAAATCTGGATCACAGCGTTGCCTTTCTTAGCCAATTTGATAATGGAAACAAAAATCAGTATAAGAGATGGAATGCCATTAAAAATGTACCTGCAAAGAGTCGAAATAAAATAAGAAAAAAAAAAGTGGTAAATATATTGCAAAACTTATCATCATATTTTTTTGGTTCGTCTGTTCGTTAATCCATCACTGTCCCAACCAGCTCATTTTTTTAATTTGTCGGTGCCGGTGGCACACTGAATTAGATCTATCACGATTTCTTCAAGAAGCTTCCATCGTCCAATTTTGATGAAGATGATGAGTGATGAATGAGTGGGTAAAAGAAGATGATCATTGAAATATAAAAATTGACGGTGATAATCACGGAAGTAGAATTATGCCCGGCTTGATTGCAAGATCATTGCCTGGTCCAATCTCTGATACCATAAAGAATTTCAAATAATTTCCATAAAATCACCGTTACTATGAAGAGAAGAAATCCTCTCAATTTACACATAACAATAACCAAGATTATTCAAATTCAAATGCAATCCTAAAATCTCTAACAAATATATTTCTAATAACCAAACCAACCAACCTAATCATATTTCTAATATCTCTAACAAGTTGATTGACCAATAATATTAGTAGGCATACGTATGAAAAATCTAAAGCCGTCAAGAAATGACCCTTCCCTTTTTATCAATATAAAATTCACTTAAAGAAAGAAGTTTATGTTACAAATAGATCACATGTAAAGTCCAACTCTATAGGGCCTACTTGAGTCAACCTTTGATCAATTTAGCTCATTTCATATTTGTATCATCACCTTGATTTGGCATCATGCTAAGTTTTGATGCCCATTGATCCTTTACCCATAATTGGATTGGATCTCATAAAAAAGAAATATATTATCATTAAAATAGTATTAGACGTTAAGACTATTAAATCAAGAGTTAGGATGATTTCAATGTCCTTGGATGCCATCTACACATGGTAGAGATGGTAAAAATAGAAAAAAAAAAAAAAGATGATAGAAAGGTTCCATGAAAATAGGTCCACTTATAAAACATCTAAGTTGTTGAAAAACAACCTCCTCTATAGTGTATCTATAGACCCTAACGAATTTCACTCAAATGACTCATCTTAAGATGGTTAACTTTAAAATATATATATATATATTCCATAAAATTTTAATAAACAAATTCAATTTTTTCATATAGATCAATTTGACTTGGGCCCATATCACATTGACTTATACTTTTCATAGAGAAGTAGAGCATTTATTTTATGGGGTTTATGTTTTTCCAAAGTATGCCTCATTCAAGAGCATCAGCCCATAAGGGGCGCCTACATTCAAAGCCTGTTTAATTTTTTTAAGTGGGCTTTACTCAAGAGCTTCAATAAATACTCTCTAAACATGGTTGAATGTGGGATGAGACATTGGCAATGGATCTGATGAGAATGATGATATTGCAGAGAGAGAGAGAGAGATAACCATAATATTATATCTTTTAGGAAAAGAAAATGTCAATAATACCCTTATTAAGTCAAGAATACCCTTGTTACTCTCTAAAGTTCTCAAATAGTAGATGAATTTGAGGATGGGCAAAAGGGCATAAAATAAAAATGCATAAACACACTTCTATATTTTCTCTTGCTTACCAAAGATGAAAGTAAAATCGAGTGGGGGCATGTGCCCACACTCAACCCCCTCCCTCCATCCTTAATTGGTTAAAGGAGAATTTATTAGATGGCCATATTTTTTAATCGATCACCTTTTTTTCTTGAATTGTAGTCACCTCTAAGAATAAGCTTCTAAGAATTATTATGAATTCAATTTCATGCAAAACAAACTATAAATGAGAATGGCTACAAAAATTTCTCAAATCACCTATGGGGCTAGCCAAGCTACCTGTATGTGGCATGGTTGAACAACAATGGAGCCCGTGTGTACAAAAATTGACGTTGGTGAAAATTATGAGAAATGAGCAATTGCCAATAAATAATTAAAAAAAGTGATAACAGTATGTGCCTAAATATTACGGACTTAGTTAAGTGGACATTAAGCTTCTGGTATCATTGTAAAACTTCTTTGGGAAAGATTAATTGCTTGAGACCTGAAAGGGAAGGAACGAAAGAAAGGTCGGAAGCCCTAGCTGCAGTCAGCCGGAGGCACTCCGATGCCTAAGTTAGTGCAGTCACTATGAGTGGGGAAAGAAGAGAGAGTTTAGAGTATGGACATATCTGATAGCATGCATTTGGTGGGTTTACCTCATGCATATATATAGGGGGGGGAGTCTCGTCAGATCTTTCCTTTGGTGGTCCCATCAGCTCACACCATGCTTCCTTGGTGGAGGTAGGTAGACGCACTGTCTCATCGGATCATGCGCTGACTTCTCCTATTAATGCGGACATGATCGTTAAATAAGGATAGCCCCTTATCATCATCTGACGCCCGTCTTATCTGTCAATATGTTCTGCAACGTAGTCATAGCTTTATGGAATGCAATTATGGTTTAGTACTCATCTTAGTTGGCCGTGCCGAGCTGAAGATGATGCCGAGACCAGGTACGGACGTATTTTGGCACTGTTGTCGAGGTGCCCTATACCGAGATCGAGGTGAGCGTAGCTGGTACTTTTACCGAAGCTAGCTCAAGCTCAGTGCTAGCTGGTACTGTTGCCGAACTGGATACCAAGATCGAGATAAGCCAAGTCGGTATTGTTACTGGGATTTGCATAATCCTGTTCTCGGAGAATGCCCTGCAATCAATGCTTCATACTCGGCTTCGTTATTGGATGCCTTGAAGCCAAGTGCTAAAGCTTGTTCGATGACAAGGCCCTCCGGAGATTGCAAAACAATGCCAGCGCCATCCTTCTTGGGGTTTGAGGATCCGTCGATGAAGATCTTCCACTCAAAATCGAGGAACTGCTCCAAGATTGTTCTTGTTCCGCTTCGGTAGCTTCATCCTCATTGCCCCCCAATTCGGTATCTAACTATCTCAGTGCCGAACTAGGACAGACGAATTCCACAATGAAGTTTGCTAAAACCTGGGCCTTGATCGTCATTCTAGGTTGATATTGGATGTTGTATTGGCCCAGCTCAACCGCCCATCTTGAAATCCTTCCAGAGAAGTCAGCATTTCTGAAAATGGACTTAAGCGGATGTTTAGTAACAACCACTATGGTGTACGTCTGGAAGTAGTGGGAGAGTTTGCGAGAAGCACTAACGAGTGCTAATGCAAGTTTCTCCAGCTGTAGGTACCTGGTCTCGGCGTCAAGCAAGATCTTGCTCGTGTAGTATATAGGCTTCTGCTACTTGTCTTCTTCTCTAACGAGTATCGAGCTCACTGCATGGTCCGAGACGGCCAGGTACAGAAAAAGCACTTCGCCCTGTTTTGGTGTAGACAACAGGGGTAGTGAAGACAGATAGTTTTTGAGTTCTTGGAGGGCTATTTCGCACTCTGGAGTCCATGGGAATTTCGAACTTTTCTTCAAAAGTTGAAAGAAGGGGCGGCACTTGTCTGAAGCTCGGCTGAGGAAGCGATTGAGTGCGGATGCCATCCCTGTGAGCCTCTGGACTTGTTTCGCCGAGGTCGGACTCTAAATTGCCTGGATTGCCGAGATCTGCTTTAAATTGGCTTCGATTCCTTTTCTGGTGACTAGGCTTCCCAGAATCTTACAGGAGCCGACACCGAACGCGCATTTGGACGCATTTAGTTTTAGCTGGAACTCTTTGAGAACGGTAAATGTTTGACCTAGGTCCGCCAAGTGTTCCTGTGACCTTTTAGACTTGACAACCATGTCGTCAATATAGACCTCCATTGTCTTACTGAGCTGGGTTTGGAACATCTTCATTACCAGCCTCTGGTACGTTGCCCCCGCATTTTTTAACCCAAAGGGCATCACTTTGTAGTAGTAGATGCCTCTAGGTGTTATGCATGCGGTCTTCTCTTCGTCAGGCCCGTTCATCGGAATCTGATGGTAACCTCGGTAGGCATCGAGGAAACCCATCTTGTCGTGCGCGGCAGTGACTTCAATCATCTGATCAATCTTCGAAAGTGGAAAGTTGTCCTTAGGACAGGCTTTATTGAGGTCGGTGAAGGCCACGCAAACCCTCCACTTCCCATTCTTCTTTTTAACTAACACCGTGTTGGCCATCCACTCCGAGTAGTGTACTTCTCTTATAGCCTTGGCTTCCAGCAGCTTTTCGACCTCTTCGATCACTGCTTCTGTCTATGGGATCCCCATTCTACAAGCTTTCTGTACTACAGGTTTGTACTTGGAGTCCACGTTCAGCTTGTGGCACATGATCTCGGGATCGATGCCTGGCATCTCGTATGGCGTCCAGGCGAAAACTTCCTTGTTTCACAACAAGAAGTTCAGCATCTTGGACTTTTCAGCTTCGGGGAGCTGGCTCCCAAGCAGGAAATATCTTTTTGGATCGTCGAGATCAATTCTGATCTCGGTCAGATCTTCAATGCTTTTCTGATTTGCAGATCGACCAATGTCCTCGAGTTCTGCCTCTAGTTCAGCCATACGTACTTGCTGCGGCTTTGTTTCACCAGGCACCACAGTCATCATGCATTGTTTGGCCATTTGTTGGTCTCCTCTAATCGTGACCACCTCAACTCGGCCGTTCGCGTTCTCTAACGGGAAATTGAGTTTTTGGTGACGGGTGGAGGGCACCGCTTCCATATTGTGTAGCTAAGTCCGCCCCATGATTGCGTTATATGGGGATGGTGCATCCACCACTAGGAAGTCGGCTAACATGGAGGCGCCTCCAATTTGGACTTCTAGGGAGACTTTCTGTTGATACCAAAATGTCGCTTTACCACTTCAACATCAAGAAGTCACATAAAGCCGCATCCTACTACAAACAGGCAATGCCACTTTAAGCATCAGATCTTATCAGAATTACTTGAAAACTGATAGATCCTTCAAGACATCCAAAAGAGGAGTTCACTTGAAGTTTCGGGCCATTCCGACATCATTTGACCTAACTTCACTCCTCTGGCAACCAAACAGCGCTCCTGACGGCGGCGGTGTCGAAGATATCAAAACTTCGATCTGAGCCTACGGATGGTCTCAAAATACCTCCAAAAGGCTCCATGTCGAATTTCAGGTCATTCCGACAACGTTTAACCCGGCTTTGAAGCACCAGAAGAAAATCAAGCCCCTCCGCGGCGAGAACCACCGGGACCATTACTCATCAAACGGAGCACATGGGCGGCTTCAACATACTTCAAAAGGGTTGCACGTCAAGTTTCAGGTCATTCCGACAACGTTTGACCCGGTTTTGATGCTCCGAAAGAAAATCAAGGCTACCGGCGGTGGGGCGCCCTGGGACCATGACATCCAAATCAGAGCCAATGGATCATCTCAAAATGACTCCAATAGGCTCCCTGTCAAATTTTAGGCCAATCGGACATTAGTTGACCGCACATCAAAGCGTGACATCTCCCTCGCGCCGAAATCAAGCCTAACAGCGACGGGACCCCAAACGGCTTCAAAACTCAAACAAAAGCCCATGGCTGGTCCTATCTACTGCTCAGGAATCTCCATGTAAAATTTCAGGTCATTCTGACAAAAATCAGCAACTATGTGCGGCAAAGTCTTCGGCTTTTCCAAAGAATAGGAAACTTTGTGCCTGGTTTTGCACAACTTCTCATTGGGTTTTCTCCAGGAGAACCAAGTCAAGCAATGAGGGAAAATATCAAGAAAAATACATTAGAAAAAAGAAACAAAAAAGCTCGAAAAACGGCAGACAAAACGGCGACCAAAAGGGGAAAATCCCCCATGGTCGCCGGCGACCATGGCCCACGGGCGCCAGCGACCCTGGAAATCCAGGCCGCCGGATTTCCGCTGCAGGGCCCCTTTTTCCGATTCTTTTCGCATTCCGGGAGTTCCAACCCTAATGATTTCCTGAAAGTCTGATTTTTGATGCTCGGAAACGACTGATCTTCGTCAACATCACGGATCCGCCGTTAAGAGCATGAAATCGTCACCGATCGCTCCAAGATCGCCAATCGGCTGACCAAGAACGTGCACTTTCTGTCCGATCGACTGAGAAATCGACAAGACAGATGTCATCGGTTCGTTGGTATCAACCAATATTTGAATTTGCATGATCATTCGACATCGATCAACATGAAGATCCATCATTGATCATCGCAAGAAGAATTCCAAAAGACACGGCACGGCCCGCGACTCTTCAACTCCTCGACAACCACTTAACGATGTTAATTGACCCAACTAAATGCGGTCATTAACTCATTATTTTGGACGGCCCAATCAGAAGCAAGGAACTGAGAGTTACAAGTCCAAGTCATCATGACATTAAAGTTATAAAATTCCTCTCATCATGGAGATTAAAGACAATTAAATGCCCATTATCTCCACCGGCCAATCAGAAGCCAAGAAAAAGGAGTTACAAAACAAAGGATTTAAAACTTGTAACTCCTCCCATTATGTGATTTTAATACATTAAAGCCCATAAAGTCACATAAAGGCAACCAAAAGCCTATAAAAGGAGGTGATTCCAAGAAACAGAGACACACGAAGAATCCCGGAATTCCGAACTCAAGATCCAGAAGCCCTTTTACTCTGAAGAAACTCTGCTGCAACAAACACCCAAAGGTGATCAAAGCCGGTGTTCCAAGAAAAAGCCCCCTCTTCTCCTATTCAACATGGCTAAGACGCGGCTCTTCAGCCCTCTCTTCGTTTTTCATTGGATATAGGACCTTCCCTTGGTTCATATCCTCTAAAAAATTGAAGTCCAAGCCAACCCAAAGAATCAAAGCATCAAGCGTTCTCACCTGAAGGACGATGGCGAAGTCTATACATGACTTGCGACCGTCGATCTGAACTGATCCCCACAATCTCCTAAGAAGTCAGATCCCTTTCTTACTTTTCTATTGTACTCTATATTTTCTTTTAAGAGACAAAAAAAATCACATTTCTTGTCTTTCTTTATTGATGAGATTTGTAAATCGCCTTTCACGACAAACAAAATGAAACCGCCTCTAACGGCATTAAAAAAAAACTGTCTATTTTCTTAAATATATGTGAAATTTGAAAAGTTAGAAAAAATGTTAATTTCCTTTCTACTTGTGAAGGTGGATCTCCAGATCACCATTTCTAAATTTCAAGTATAATAGAAAATCTGGCATACCCGTACAAAAATATAGATGCCCTTTTTTCTCCCCCTTTCCTCCCTCCATTCGGATCCTCTCGGCGACCCCAGGGACAAATGGGAGAGGAAAGGAAGAAAAAAATCGGGTCCATCAAGCTGGCATACTCGGTGGGACCAGTTCATTAGAGAACGCGATGCTTGAATTCTCAGGCTCCTTTCTAGTTAGTGGCCTATATTGGATCTTGCGTCCAAAAAAAAAATGAGATGGGATTTTTGGAAATTTTCTACCTTTGAACTCATTTCCATTCTTTCTCATTTCCAAAAAATTTTAAAAAATCTCAAAAAAAAATCTGATTTCTTTTTAGATTCAATTTTGAGAAACTTTGATCCTCTCCTCTTTGAACTTGATAACTCACAGAAATGTTCGCAGCTATTGTTCTTATCGGGGAATGGGTCATCTTTTCTCTTTGATTAATCCGATAGGGATTTCCAAAAAATTAAAACTCTTCAAAAAAAACTCCTTAAAAAAAAATCTTTTTTTTTGGAATCAAATTTGAGAAAGTTTGGTCCCCTCCTCTTCGGATTTAGCGCTCGTGGAAATGTTTGAGCCCTTATTCAAATTGGAACATCATTCGTTCTCTTTGATGAATCCATCAAAAAAAAATTTAAAAAACTTTTCAAAACCCACTACGGTTGCACCAATTGCGCTCTTTGACCAAAGTGGATCTAAGAAAAGCCTTGTCCAGAGTGTGGAGACAGCTAGACTATTTGAGGCAAGGGTCCTTCAAACGGGTTCATTAAGTAATCCTACCATTACACCTGGGGGCTGATCTATCTACTAAGGTTTCATAAGACCGAATTAAAAACCTTTGTGTTCTTTCCAAAAAAAAAAAAACAAAACAAAATTTTTCAAAAAAAATCGTCATCTTTGGGTTTACATCTGAGAAATCTTGGTTCATTCCCTTTCGGATTTGGCGCTCGCAGAAATGTTTGAGCCCTTATTCGGATTGGAACGCCATTTGCTCTCCTTTATGAACCCGATTTTGGCCTTTCAAAAATCTCATCTCGTGTCTATTCCAAGGATGCGATTTGCAACATTTGTGCCTAGCGGTGCTAGTACGCCCTTCTGGGTCTACTGTATTCGCGACCGACACATTTGTATCTCCAACTTATATCATCTTACCTCGAGTGAGCCTCGCTTCTCGGTAATTTGAATTAAGGTCTACAATTGTTTCTAGCAGTCACTGGAATGCTCGCTCTGAGCCTCCCGTACTTGTGTTTATAACAGTTTTATCCTCTATGGCTTTTTGCCTTCTTCACCTCGCTTGGACTGGGCCATGTTCCCCTAGCGATTTGAAAAGACAAAACCATAGTTCTTTCCCATTTATGATTACTATATTCTTGTGATTACTAACGGATGTGGTCTTGTTTCAGAAGTTTTCCAAAAACTAACAATGGTAGCTTCATTAACCATCACTTTCGATGAGAACAAGTACCAGCTTATGCTCTAGGAGAAGCAGAACAAACGCACTCATAAGCACCCTGCTAGCTGCCGAAGCGTCACCTCCCTCGGCAAATCTCAGAACACCGAGTCGACCACTACTCCTCGGACCATCATCTTCGGATCGCTGAGACCATTCCCACTTCCCGTAGAGGAAATCGCACCTGCGCAGAAGATCGCTCCGCAATTTGTCACTGCCATGACACCGAGGGCGAACGCGAAGAAACCTGAAGCCCGTGGCAACCCCACGAAGCCTCAACCTGTAAAGAACCAGGTCTACCCTAAGACTTGGTCCCCAAAACCTTCACCAAAACAAAGGAGGTCCCAAGTATCTGCAAAGCCAGCATACCTAGCCCCTCTCAAAGAAAATCGGTTCTATCCTCTTTCATACATGAAGGAGGAGAAACCAGCCTCTTGCCTGATAAAGAAGGCAACCCATCATGAGCCGGCTTGCTCCTACAAGCCAAAAATCAAATCATACATCACTAGGCCTCTGCAAGAACCTGCCAAGGCCTGCACTCCTGCAGTTCGACCCTTTATCTCAACAGGGGCTGAACTCGCAAAATTCAAAACTTCGCTACGACAGTCAAATGACCGAGTCCAAATCCTGTTCATGCCTAGCTTTAAGGAAGACAGGCTCGACTATTGCACTCGAGAGAGTACATCCTTCATCGCTAAAGCCCAGCCAGAGCTGACAGAAGCTCAAATTGCCCGTCGCATACGTCGCCGCATGTCGTATCGACAAAAGAGATTAGAGAAACAAAGGACCCAGCATCCTACCCTCCAAGTCTCCCAAAAATGGGTCGAAAAAGAAAGACTCGATCAAGTTGCTGTTGTCCATATGGTTGGCAAAACCAGAATACGCCAGAAGTCGGCAACCAAAATTCATGTCCGGCGACCGGTGACTCGCAGCGTCTCCCGGACACGAAGACGCCTGGAAGAATCTTCTGCTCCTTCTGTCCAAGGACAACGGAGTAACCCTTCCTCAAGCTCTTCAAGAATGAGCCCCAACTCAGTCACCATGACAATCTCCTCATTCGAATCACGAAGGATGAACGTCTTGACTACAAACTCTGAGCAACCTCGCAATCCACCTCTTGATGAAACGACCATACGCATCCAGCAATTGGAGCAAGGTCAGCAGAGGATTGAGGCTCTAATGGAAAATCTTTTCCTCACTTTGCAGCATCAAGAAAACAACCAATCTCCTCCAGATAACGAGGAAAATGCAGAAAACAGTGAGTCACGCGCCCTTACCAAAAAGGACGTTGACAATATCCTCGCCAAAGCAAAAGAAGAGGGTACACTAAAGGAGCATGGGATCAAGCCACCATATCCCTTATGGATGGACTCGATCCCGTTCCCTACAAAATTCAAGCAACCTACTCTCCAAACATATACGGGGAAATGTTCAGCCAGACCGCACTGTTGACACCAAAAATGTCACTTTGCCTCTTCACACCAAAAGCTACACGGAGCCGCATCCTACCAAAATAGGCAGGCGCCACTTCAAGCATCAGATCTTGTCAGAATCAAACAAAAACTGCAAGGTCACTCAAAAGAACCAAAAGAGAGGTACACATGAAGTTTCGGGTCATTTCGATATCATTTGGCCTAGCTTCACTTCTCCAAACAGCTAAGCGGCAGCTCCCGGCAGCTGAGCACCCCGGGACCATGGCACCCAATTCGGAGCTTGTGGATCATCTCAAAATAACTCCATTAGGCTCCCCATCAAATTTCAGGTCAATCGGACATCGTTTGACCAGAAGTCAAAGCTCAGCATCTCTCTCGCAGGAGAAACAAAGGCAAGCGTTTGCATGACTCCAAACGGCTTCAAAACTCAAACGAAAGCCTATGGTTGGTCTTAACTACTGATGAGGGAGTCACACGTCGAATTTTAGGTCAATCGGACATCGTTTGACCGAAAGTCAAAGTTCGGCATTCCCTCGCGGTGACATCAAAGGCAAGCGTTTGCATGACCCCAAATGGCTTCAAAACTCAAACGAAATCCTATGGTTGGTCTTAACTACTGATGAGGGAGTCACACATCGAATTTCAGGTCAATCGAACATCGTTTGACCGAAAGTCAAAGTTCGGCATTTCCCTCGCAGTGAAATCAAAGGCAAGCATTTGCATGACCCCAAACGGCTTCAAAACTCAAAAGAAAGCCCATGGTTGGTCTTATTTAATGCTCAAGAAGCTTCACCTCAAATTTCAGGTCATTCCGACATCGTTTGACCCTGTTTCAGCTTCTGGCGGAAAATCAGCAGTTCTGCGCTCGGCTTTTCCCGGAAAATCGGAAACTTTGCAAACCAATTATTAAGGATTCTCATCATGTTTTTCAGAGGGAAATCAAGCCAAAAATGTGGAGAAATGTCATAGAAAACAAACAAAAAAAACGGAAGCGAAAAACGACGAAAAACGGCCAGAAACGGGCCCCGGGAAGCAATTTTCCCCCCAGGGTCGCAGAGCTCCGCGACCCTGGGCCAGGCCTGCGACCCTGGGCCATGGTCGCCGGCGACCATGGCCCATGGTCGCCGGAGACCATGGGGCCGGCGACCCTGGGAGGTCCGGGGCGCCGATTTCGCCCCGGGACCCCCCATTTCGTCCGTTTTCGCGAGACGAGTTGTTCTGTCCCTGTGATTTTTCCAGATTCAGACTTTTGAGGCTCTAAATTCGCCGATCTTCGCCAAGATCATAGGAATCCTTCCAAGAACTTCAAAAACTTCGTTGATCGCCAGCTGAACAACCAAAAAGTGCACTTTCTGCCCGCCCGATCGCGAAATCGACTGGACAGATGCTGCCGGCCCGCTGGTATCAACCAATGTCTGAAACTACATGATCATCTGATGTTGATTTACATAAGGATCCATCGATGATCATCGCAAAGGGAATTCCAAGAGACGCAACATGGCCCGCGACTCTTCAGCTACCAAGGTGGCCACTTAGTGCAATCAATTGGCCCGTTTATGGCAAGTTAATGCGGTCATTAACCCATTATCTTGAACGGCCCAATCAGAAGCCTCCGTTCAGGAGTTACAAGTCCAAGCAATCATGGCATTCAAGCCATGAAACTCCTAACATAATGGAGATTAAAGGCGATTAAATGCCCATGACTCTCCTCCGGCCAATGAAATCCAAGGGTCAGGAGTTACAAAACAAAAAGCAATTAAACTTGTAACTCCTCCCTTAATGAGCTTTATTACCATAAAGGCTCATAAATCACTCCTAAAGGCTACCAAAAGGCCTATAAATAGGAGTCCTCTCCAAGCATTCCAGGAAATCGGGAGGGGGGACACACACAGAAGGATCCGGGAAAATCGCCACAGATCAGGAAAAATCGCCAGAAAATCATTCAAAAATCCTTGGAGAAATCTCTACAACCCTGCTCCTTCAAGAAAACTCTGCTGCAACAAGTTCAACAAGGTGATTGAAGCCCCTTGGGGGGCCACCCCCCCAAAGACCACCTCTCCTTCTATCCAACATGGCTAGATGCGGCTTTTCAGCCCGTCTACTCAGTTTTTTACCGGATATAGGACCTTATCTTGGTCCTTATCCTCTAAAAATCTGAGGTTGGAGCCAAGCCAAGAAATCAAGCACTATGTTCTCATCTGAAGGACGATGGCGGAGCCCATACATGACTCGCGACCATCGATCTGAACGAGCCCTCCCACAATCGCATGAGAAGTTAGATTCCTTTTTCTTACTTTTCTGTTGTAAATTGTATTTTTTCTAAAGAGACAAAAAAAAATCACATCTCTTGTCTTTCATTATTGATAAGATTTGTAAATCGCCTTTCATGGCAAAATCGCCTCCAACGGCACCAAACCGCCTTCTACGGCACAAAAACGCCTTTCACGGCATTCAAACAAAACTGTCTCTTTTATTAAAATATGTATGCAATGGAAAACTAGAAAAAAGTTTCATTTCCCTTTTTACTTGTGAAGGTGGATCTCCGGATCACCATTTCTAAATTCCAAGTATTAAAGAGAAATTGGCATACCCGTACAAAAAAAACTGATGCCCGCTTTTTCTTTTTCCCTCCACCATACCCCGTCAGCCCCGGGGCGGAGGCAGCTTTGGAAAAAGACAAAAGCCGGGTCCATCAAGCTGGCATACCCGGTGGGACTCGTTCATTTGATGAACATGTGCTTAGATTCCATTTGGCTCCTTTTTAGTTGGTGGCCTATGTTGGAACTTGCATCTAAAAAAAAAAAACACATGAGATGGGATTCTTGGAAATTTCTTCTTTTGAGTTTATTTCCAGTATTTCTTGTTTCTAAAAAAAAATTTCTCAAAAAAATCAAAAACAAAATCTGATTTAAAAAAAAAATTTCAGATTTTTCTCTTTTGGGTTTAAGTTGAGAAACTTTGGTTTTTTCCTTTTCGGACTTCGGGATCGCAGAAATGTTGAACCCATTTTCGGAATGGAACACCATTCGCTCTCTTCTATGAATCCATAAAAAAAAAAAAAAAAAAAACAAAATCTGATTTACAAAATTTTTTCAGATTTTCCTCTTTTGGGTTTAAGTTGAGAAACTTTGGTTTTTTCCTTTTCGGACTTCGAGATCGCAGAAATGTTGAACCCATTTTCGGAATGGAACACCATTCGCTCTCTTCTATGAATCCATAAAAAAAAAAAAATCTGATTTACAAATTTTTTTCAGATTTTCCTCTTTTGGGTTTAAGTTGAGAAGCTTTGGTTTCTTCCTTTTCGGACTTCGGGATCGCAGAAATGTTGAACCCATTTTCGGAATGGAACACCATTCGCTCTCTTCTATGAATCCATAATAAAAAAAATCTTTCAAAAAAAAAAGCCACTAAGGTTGCACCAATTGCGTTCTTTGACCAAAGTGGATCTAAGAAAAGCCTTGTCCAGAGTGTGGAGACAGCTAGACTGTTCTAGGCAAGGGTCCTCCAAACGGGTTCATTAAGTAATCCTACCCTTACCTGGGGGCTGATCTATCAACTGAGGTTTCATAAGATCGAATTGGAGATCTATGTGAACTCTTAAAAAAAAAAAAAAATCTTCAAAAAAAAAAAGAAAAAAAAAAACTTCTGTCATTTTTGGATTCATATTTGAGAAATCCTGGTTCCTTCCTTTTCGGACTTCGAGATCGCAGAAATGTTGAACTCATTTTCGGATTGGAATACCATTTGCTCTCTTCTATAAAGTCCAATCTTGACACTTTCAAAAAAAAAAAAAAACTTCCGTCACTTTTGGATTCATATTTGAGAAATCCTGGTTCCTTCCTTTTCGGACTTTCGAGCTCGCAGAAATGTTGAGCTCATTTTCGGATTGGAATACCATTTGCTCTCTCCTATGAATCCAATCTTGACCTTTCAAAAATCCCATCTCGTGTCCTTTCCAAGGATGCGATTTGCAACATTTGTGCCTAGCGGTGCTAGTACGCCCTTTCGGGTCTACTGTATTCGCAACCGACACATTTGTATCTCAACCTTATATCATTTTACCTTGAGTGAGCTTTGCTTCTCGGTAATTTGAATTAAGGTTCACAATTGCTTCTAGCAGTCACTGGGACGCTCATTCTGAGCTGACCCTACCTGCGTTCAGAACAATTGTGCCCTCTATGGCTTTTTTGCCTTCCTCATATTGCTTGGGCTGGGCCATGTCCCCTCGGGCGACTTGAAAAGGCGAAACCATAGTATTTTCCATTTATGATCACCATATTCTTGTGATTACTAATGGATATGGTCTTGTTTCAGAAGTTTTCCAAAAACTAACAATGGCAGCTTCATTAACCATCACCTTTGATGAGAACAAGTACCAGCTCATGCTCCAAGACAAACAAACCAAGCGCACTTACAAGCGCCCCGCCAGCTGCCGAAGCGTCATTTCCCTCGGCAACTCAGAAGACACCGGGTCAAACTCTACTCCCCGGACCATTGTCTTCGGGTCATTGGGACCATTCCCACTACCCGCAGAAGAAACCGCACCTGCCAAGAAGTAGAGAACCGCCCCTCAACGTATCACTACAGTGATACCAAGGGCGATCATCAAGAAACCTGAGGCCCGTAGTGCTCCTGCAAAGCCTCAACCAGCAAGAAACCAGGTCTGCTCAAAGACTTGGTCTCCAAGGCCTTCACCCAAACAGCGAAGGTCACAAACATCAGCAAAGCCAGCATACCTGGCCCTTCTCAAGGAGAACCGGTTCTACCCTCTTGCTTACATGAAAGAGGAGAAGCCTACCCTCCGCCAAACAAAACCAACTCAGCACGAGCCGGCTTGCTCATACAAGCCCAAAATCAAATCGTGCATCGTAAGGCCTCCGCAAGAACCTGTCAAGGCCTTCACACCTGCTAGTCGACCCTTCCTCTCAACGGGAGCCGAACTCGCAAAATTCAAAGCTTCGCTGCGACAGGCAAAGGACCGCGTCCAGATCCTGTCCCTGCCCGTCTTCAAAGAAGACAAGCTTGGCTGCTGCGCACCAGGGACTACTTCCTTCATTGCTAGGGCACAGCCAGAGCTAACCAAAGCTCAAATCGCTCGTCGTATGCGTCGCCGCACGGCATATCGACAAAAGAGACTAGAGAAGCAAAGAACCCAGGATTCTGCACTTCAAGTCTCCCAAAAATGGGTCGAAAAAGAAAGACCCGACCAACTTGTTGCTGTTCATATGGTTGGAAAAACCAGAAAACGCAAGAAGTCAGCAACTAAAATCCATGTCAGACGACCGGTGACTCGCAGCGTCTCCCGGACACGAAGACATAAAGAAAACTCTCCCGCTTCTTCAAGCCAAGGACGTCGGAGTGACCACTCTTCGAGCTCTTCATCTAAAAGAACGAGCTCCAGCTCAGTCACCAAGACTGTATCCTCTTTCGACTCTCGAAGAATGAATGTCTTGGTCACAAATACTGAACAACCTCCGCCGCATGATGACGTAACCGCACGCATCCAGCAGCTGGAGCAAGGGCAGCAGAGGATAGAGACTCTAATAGAGAACCTAATTCTCAATCTTCAGCGTCCACAAAATAATGAAGCTCCTCCGAGCCATCAAGGCGACGAGGAAAATGCGGAAAACAGTGAGTCACGCGCCCTTACCAAAAAGGACGTTGACGATATCCTCGCCAAAGCAAAAGAAGAGGATACACTAAAGGAGCATGGGATCAAGCCACCATATCCCTTGTGGATGGACTCGGTCCCGTTCCCTACAAAATTCAAGCAACCTACTCTCCAAACATATACGGGGAAAGGTTCAGCCAGACAACACGTCATCCATTTCAAGATCCTGACGGGAGCTATTGCGGATCAAGATGCCCTCAAAATCCGCCTCTTTGCAAGTACCCTAAAAGGTACGGCCTTTGATTGGTACTCCACTCTGCCGGAGGACTCCATTCAAAATTGGGCCATGATGGAGACACGCTTCCTAACCCACTTCAAAGGTGAGGATCATCCTGTTACTATGGCTCAGCTCTGCAGCCTAAAACAGGGAGAGAATGAGTCAACATATGATTTCATTCACAAGTGGAAGGCAATGGCATACAAATGCTCCGATGTACTGCCACAAGCGTCACTGGTCGACATCTGCCGAAACAACATGAGAGCAAGAATCCGCTCCATGATCATCGGCAACAAATCAAAGAACCTGGGAGAACTCCTGGAAGCATCTATGGAAGCTGAAACGGTGATCAAAGACCTCAACAGTCAGAAATCATTAAAGAAAGAGCCGACTACCATTGCAACCTCAAAACCAAAGAAAAAGGAGGTTCTCAATGTGCAAACCAAGTCAGCTCCTCAGCAGCCAAAGAAAGATGAAAACAAAGCTACTGGTAAAAAGCCTGAACTCTCTGATGCCTTCAGAGAACGGGTAGAAAAGAAATACCCGTTTGATGAAGATGTTGAAGAAATCTTTGGGGCACTCCTAGCAAACGGCAAACTTACATTGCCTGACCCCAAAAGATCAGGAGATGTTGGCAAAACCAACGATCCTCGGTACTGCCCATACCATCAGATGGTCTCGCATCCTCTCAATCAATGTTTTGTTGTGAGAGAGAAGATAAATGAGATGTGGAAAAACGGAGTCATTACCTTCGACAAGAACTATGGGTCTGCCTCCGTCAACATGGTGTCGTGTGGACAAAAACAAAAATCACTAAAAGAGAAGATCACTACTTCCTTCAAGGTGATAAAGATGACCCAAACGTCCCAAGAGTTGGTTCCATATCCAACATCAGACGGACAGCCCATATGGGTACACCCCGATCTCCTAGAAGATGAAAATTGGGAGGTCGTCAAAACAAAGCCAACCGCTCAACAGCGAAGGCAAGCCAGAAGACAACTCCGCAAGCTCAAACAGCAGGAGAAAGCTCCGAAAAAGCAAGAAGTCGCTGAAAAGGCAGAAATCTCCTCTACCGCTTCACTGGGGGCAACAGAAGAGTCCTCTCCTAAGGCTTCAAAGGCGATAAGAAAATTCACTCTTGGTGATTTCATGCCACCACATCTCAAAGATGAAACTACGCAGGGGGCATCATACTCTTGCAACTCAGTGGTCGGATTCTCCATGGATGGATATGAGTCCAGTGACACCGCCAGTGACATCGATGAGTGGGAAGAATCCCTCGAAACAGGAGAATATCTCTCCGACGAGGAATGGATCCCTGAATCTCATCTTATGCCAGTAATCTGGTATAACCCATTACAGCCGCAAGGATCCTGGTCTGATGATGAAGAAGACCAAGAGGCTGTCCAAGAAAATACTCCAGTGGAACCCAACCATGTTGAACCACAAGGAGCAGACGACGAAGAAGATTTGGCTCCCGTGCCTAATCTCGATGAATACGCAAGGATCTTGCAGCACCTTGCTATAGAGCAAGAACAAGGTCGCATCAATCAGCTTCGTCACAACCCAGCACCGGAAGTTCCTGAAAATCTACAGGAATCTCCTCCGGTAACCCCGGAAAACGAAGAAAGCTGTTGGATCGACGATCCTCTTACATCTGAGGACGAATCTGATTCCCAACAGTTCATCTTGGAGGCAACTTCCGTCAAAGTTACTTGCAATGCAATAACTCAGGATGATAATTCCTCACCTTCTCAGGCTTCGTCTCCTGGAACAGTGACATCGGAACTCAAACCTCTTCCGACCGATCACCTTGAAGAAATTCCAGCCGGTGAAATCTTCTTCGGAGAAAATCCGGTCAATTGGTCCCAAATGCCCGATCTCATCGGTGATGTCTGGACCAACAAAATATTCGACAAAGAAGGAAAGTTGCTGGATGCTGTTCAGGACTTGCTCCCGGAAAATGCTCCATGCAACACAATTACTGAAGATGGCAATGCTGACACAGAGAAATCTTCAGCAAATGAGAAGGAACAACCCCTCGATCTCGAGGGTGATCTTCTAAACAAAGACCCTTCTCCAGAAGCTCTTGAAGTTGGTAGAGGTACCCGTTCTGGCCGGGATTACCACAAAAACTACAACCAACCTTCTGCTTCTTATGTAAATCCTTCAGGAAAACAAGCTGTAAACGCCCCTAGTGGCAAGAATAATGAAAATGCAGGCCCCAAGGAGGCTTTCAAGTACGACTTGATTCAGCACTTCAAACACATACCTGCACGTCTGCACATCCTAGACTTGTTACGAATGTCACCACAGACTCGTGATAGTCTCATTTCAGAACTACAAATGCTGGATGCGGATGTCGACAAACATGCCCCACAAGTCCTACAAATTGAAATGGACCATAGGGTCAAAAAATCAAAAACTCCCTCAAAAGGAGAAAAGAAGAAAACTGAAGGATCCTGCATCGAATGCCTCTCGGTTCAAAAAGCAGCAAGTGCAACCATCGCCTTCACCAAGGAAGACCTCCTGCTAGGCGAGACAAAGCACAACCGACCGCTGTACTTCACCGGGTACATCAAAGAGGTGCCAGTACGCAAAATCCAGATCGATCCAGGTTCTGCACTCAACCTCATCTCCACTTCGGCACTCGAAGAACTGGGCATTCCGCCTAGCAAGCTGAGCCACACGTCTGTGTCCATCTTTGGATATGATGGCAGCGCTCAAAGGCCGATCGGCAAAATCAGGTTCAAGTTGCAAATTGGTGATCTTATCTCCGAGGTCACTGTCTATGCGATAAAGACCCCTTCATGCTACAACATCCTTCTCGGACGTCCCTGGATACACGAGAATGGTGTTGTCCCTTCGACTTTACATCAGTGCATCAAGTTCGTTGGCAATGACGGCTTGATACATCGAGTGTTTGCAGACAAAAAGCCCTTCAAAGGCAAACAGCATCCTTTGCCGAAAATCTCCAGAAAGACAAAGGCAAGGCTCCTCAGCAATCACCGGAAGAAAATAAACCCTCTATCAAAACCGAAGAGAATAATCAATCTCCCTTCATGGTCTCCCTCAAGTCTTCAAAGCCTCTGGTGATCACCACCAAAGCAAAGAAGACAAAACAGAGGGCTGGGGGCAAGTTTGCTGTCTCCTTCGTGTCTATCTTGCAAGACACGGATTCGGACTCAGAGCCAGAAGACGATACATCGTCAAGCCAAGCTGATGATCAACAAGTTCAGCCCGCTCTCACTCCGATGGAGACAACCGTTGACATAGAAGATCCAGCATCTGCTTCCTTCGTTGTTCCAGTAACATTAGCAGAAGAAAAGTCAATCTTCTTCCATAAATCGGGAGTTTCTTCATCAAATTCTTCGCTTGAACCTTTCCAAAATGAAGGTATGCCTCAACTATCCCTGTATAGTCCAATGGCGCAAGCTATCATGAAGAAAATGGGCTACGATGCTCAGAACCCAATCGGTTTGGGAGATGGCCGTGGTATTATCACGCCATTGGAACCAACCCTGACCAAAAGTCAACTGGAAGGTTGGAAACCCCACCGCCAAAAAGAAAAGTCTTCACATGGGCTAGGGTATGATCCTGACGCCTCCTTGAGACAGTTGACACAAAGGCCGCAAAGTCATCCTGTCGACCAAGCCTCAACATCTCATATTAATGAACCACTGTCTCCAAAAGAAGTGCCCTACTTCGACCTAGTTTCAACAGGTGATTGGGACCATCTCATAGCAAATCTTGAGAAAAGTACCAATCAAGAAGACCCATGGACAAAAGCAGAGCCGTGGTCTGTAGATACCTTTGGAACTCCAGAAGGCTTTGTTGGGTTGGAAGCCTCCGAAAATATTGTGGAGGAACCACCTTCAAATCTTCCAACAGAAGATTCTGTTCAAAAGATAGACTTGGGAAAACCTGATAACTCACGTCCTGTATTCATAAGCAAGAATATAAAGGATGATGAGTTACCCGAGTATATCGCGTTTCTTCATGAGTTCGTTGATTGTTTTGCATGGTCTTACGCTGAGATGCCTGGCTTAGACCCCAAAATAGCAGTCCATAAACTCAATCTTCAAAAAGATATCAAGCCTGTCAAACAAGGCCAAAGAAGGTTCCGTCCTGACGTGATGGACAAAATTGAACAAGAAGTTCAAAAACTCAAAAGCGTTGGCTTCATCCGTGAGGAACAGCATCCTGAATGGTTAGCCAACATCGTCCCCGTGACAAAGAAAAATGGGCAAATCAGGGTCTGCATTGATTACAGAGACCTGAACAATGCATGCCCAAAAGATGAATTCCCGCTGCCTATACCGGAGGTGATGATCGACAATACCTGTGGGTTCGAGCGAATGACATTCATGGATGGCTTCTCTGGCTACAATCAGATAAAGATGCATCCTGAAGATGGAAAACACACAGCATTTCGGACCCCGTTTGGCGTGTATTGCTACACTGTCATGCCATTCGGTCTGAAGAATGCCGGCGCTACATATCAGAGGGCTATGATGAAGATATTCCAAGATATGCAGCACAAGACGGTCGAATGTTATGTCGATGATCTCGCCGTCAAAAGCAAAAGAAAAGAAGACCATCTCAAAGATCTTCGAGAAGTCTTCCTCCGACTTCGCAAACACAAACTGCGAATGAATCCCCTCAAATGCTTCTTCGGTGTTTCATCGGGTAAGTTTCTCGGATTCATAGTACGGAAAGCTGGCATAGAGCTTGACCCCACCAAAGTCAAGGCTATCCTAGAAATGCCATCTCCAAGAACCCTAAGACAATTAAAAGGGCTCCAAGGAAGATTGGCATACATTCGGCGGTTCATCTCCAACCTATCTGGAAAGTGCCATCCATTCTCTCGGTTAATGAAGAAAGGTGTCGATTTTGTCTGGGATGCTGAATGTGAAGCCGCGTTCCAGGACAACAAGTCATACCTGACAAAACCTCCAGTGTTGGCTGCCCCCACAACTGAAAAACCATTCCTCTTGTACACAAGAGCCCTTGACTGTTCTTTAGGCGCTCTACTCGCACAAAAGAATGACCAGGGAAAAGAAGCTGCTCTATATTACCTTAGCCGCATGTTGGTAGGTGCAGAGCATCGCTACTCTCCAGTCGAAAAAGAATGCTTGGCAGTGATGTTCGCCGTACAAAAACTGCGTCACTATCTGCTATCCAACACAGTGTACCTGATTTCGAGGATCAACCTCCTAAAGGTCCTTGTCACAAAAGCAGGTTCTCTCAATGCCCGACTGGCAAAATGGTCCATCCTCCTGTCACAATTTGACATTAGGTATGTACCACAAAAAGCAATCAAAGGCCAAGCTCTAGCAGACTTCCTCGCGGAGCATCCATTGCCTAAAGATTCTCCACTCAGGGATGACCTCCCAGACGAATCAGTCTACAGTGTGGAGACTTCCTTATCAAACGCTTCCTGGCACATGTACTTCGATGGCGCAACCAGGACAAATGAAAAGGGAAATCAAATATCGGGAATTGGCATTCTCTTTGTTAATCCCGACAAATACATGATTCCACACGCATTCTCGCTACTGGAACCATGTTCAAACAATGCAGCTGAGTACCAAGCCCTGATCATAGGATTGGAACTCGCCCTTGAATCCGGTATCACTACGCTGGAAGCTTTTGGAGACTCTCAACTGATCGTCAACCAGATGAATCAGAAATTTGAAGTCAGGAAGCCCGATCTGTTGCCTTACTACAACAAAGCACAATCGCTTCGACAAAAGTTCGACATCTGTCATATCACCCACATCCTCAGAGGTGGAAACATTCGTGCAGATGCCCTGGCTGGACTTGCTGCGTCTATGGCAATCCAAGAAGGGGAAAACATGCAAATTACAGTGTGTCAAAAAAGGATTCTCCCTCCTCTCAACACACATCAAGCAGTTGCTGAATGCCACCAAGTGGTTGGAAGTCGGATCTCCGTCCTTAAACCTCTGATCAGCGACTGGAGGGATCCGTTCATTGATTACATAATGTTCGGAATCCTACCTGAAGATCCAAAAGAACGGGTAAGCATCCAAAGACGAGCCCCAAACTTTCATTTGGATATTCCTTCAAAAATGCTGTATAGAAAATCCTACAATGGAGTACTTCTATGCTGCTTGTCACAACAAGAGGCTGAGAGAACACTCAAAGAAGTACATGCTGGTCTTTGTGGAGCCCATCAGGCTGGGCCTAAGCTCTACGATCAGATAAAAAGGTTAGGTTATTATTGGCCTACCATGGTGGCTGATGCAATGCAATTTGCTAAGCGCTGCCAACAATGCCAAGTTCATGGAGATTATGTCCACATGCCTCCGGAATGGCTACATCCTACAGCAATCTCATGGCCTTTTGAAGCCTGGGGTATGGACATCATAGGTCCTATCTCCCCTCCATCGAGCAAAGGTCATCGCTTCATCTTCGCCGCTACGGATTATTTCTCCAAGTGGTCAGAAGCATTCGCGCTTAGTGAAATGAAGACGTCATCAGTCCTTCACTTCTTGCGCACCAACATCATTTGTCGCTTCGGCATATCTAAAAGATTCGTCCATGATAACGGACCACAGTTCCGCGATCACCGATTCTACAGGTTCTGCGACAAATACAAAATCCAAAGTTGTCCTTCAACTCCGTACAATCCGGCAGCGAATGGACTAGCAGAGGCCTTCAACAAGACGCTCTGCAAAATCCTCAAGAAAATGGTCTCTAGTCACAAAAGAGAATGGGGCGACAAACTGCCTGAAGCTTTGTGAGCCTATCGAACCATCGTTCGAGGACCAACCCAAAGCACACCATTCTCCTTGGTCTATGGATGCGAAGCTGTTGTCCCTTTGGAGGTTCAAATTCCTTCCTTAAGGGTATCTCTACAAAATGACATGACGCAAGAAAGCAATGTCAAATTGAGACTCCAAGAGCTGGATAACCTCGATGAGAGACGGCTCGAAGCTCTACAAAGCATTGAACTCTACCAAGCACGCATGGCAGGATCTTTTAACAAGAAGGTCAGGCAACGCGCCTACAAAAAGGGAGACTTGGTTCTTACAGTAAAAAGACCAATGGTTTTTGCCAACAAATCCAAAGGCAAATTTGAACCAAAATGGGAGGGACCTTTCGTCATCGACAAAGTCTTCTCCAACGGCACATACGCTCTTCTAAACATGGAGGGTGACAGATGTATGCTGCCCATCAATGGGAAGTTCTTGAAGCGGTACTACCCTTGAAGGCTTCTTCCATCGGGTCAGAGCGACGCCTGCACGGCCAAAGCCTATTCCTAGGTATCTGCTCGTCAAACCCACTCCTTTTGGAATTTTCATCAAAAAAACCCCTCAAAACAATGTTTCTTTCATCGTTTCATTGTTAAAAAAAAAAGCAAATCCAAAAATCCAAGTTTAGGAGCTTCTTCCCAAACTTGACCAAAATTTTCGATCCTTGAAACCAAAATTCATGGTTTGAAACAAAATCAGGACCTAGGGATTTCAGCCCTAGTCCACCTCGACTTTTACCACCAAAATGGTTTTGAGTCAAAATTTACGACCCTCGTGTCTTTAAACAAAAAAATGGTTTTTCAAAAACCGCAAGGAAGCGACGTTCAGTCGATACTTGCAAAACCCAAAACCGGAAGGATGCGAACCCCATTCGATACTTCCAAAACCCCAAAATTTCAAAAATCGTGGAGACGCAACGTTCCAGTTGATATCCACAACCCAAATTTTAAAACAAACAAAAAAAAAAAAACAAAACAAAGGTTCGAAAAAACCTTAAACTTCAAAAATCGTGGGGAAGCGACATTCCATCGATACCCACAAAACAAAATTTTTGAAGACAAAAGCAGGGAAGCGACGCTTAGTCGATACTTGCACCCAAATCCGCGAGGAGGCGACATTCCATCGATACTCGCAACCGAATGAGCAAGGAAGCGACATTCCATCGATACTTGCAATACCATTCAGTAGGGAGGCGACTTTTAGTCGATACTTGCATTTTTGAAAACCAAAAACCTGGCTTTCACGCCAAAAAACCCGGCTTCCATGCCAAAAATCCGGCTTTCACGCCAAAAAATCAAAAATCCGGCTTTCATGCCAAAAATCAAAATTCGGCTTCCATGCCAACAAAACAAAACTCGGTTTTCAAAAAAAAAAATCTGGCTTTCATGCCAAAAACAAAAAATCTGGCTTCCATGCCAAAAAAAAAAAAGAAATTTCGGCTTTCATGCCAAAAACAAAATCTGGTTCTTACACCAAAAACAAAACTGGCTCTCATGCCACAAACCAAATCTTGGCTTTCATGCCATCTCAAAAATTTTGGCTCTCATGCCATAAACCCAAATTTGGCTTTCATGCCACCTCAAAATTCGGCTTTCATGCCATCAAAAAAAAAAAACCTGGCTTTTACGCCAACCAAAACAGAAACCCGGCTTTCATGCCAACAAAACAAACTGGTTTTCAAAACAAACCGGCTATAGATGCCATCCAAATCCGGCTATAGATGCCACCCGAAATTTGGCTTTCATGCCGTGAACAAAATCTGGCTCCCACGCCAAAACATGTCTCAAAAACTGGCTCCCATGCCAAAACAATCATTTGTCAAAAGATTTCTCACAAAATGACAAACTTTTGATCACATCCCATTTAGCAATCACTTTAATCACAATATTTGAGTGAGCGTAGGGAAAACAAAAAAAAAGTACCAAAAAATACATGTGGTACCAAAAAAAAAAAAAAAAAGAAAAGTGTTCATAACCACTACAAAAATATATACCAAAAGAAAAAATATACATGTGGTATATAAAAAGAGAGAAAGAGTTTCTGTTAAAAAAAAAAACAGGGCCTCAGCCAAAAATGCTCTCCAGCCAAGCTTTCAGCTCCTCAAGCAAACTCTTGACTTCATCCGTCAGAGTCTCCAAGGCACGCTTCTTCAAGAATCTGCCATGAGTAGCTGGAGAAGGCTCTATCCCAACTGCTACACCGGACTTTCAAGCCCTCCTTCTTCCTCAAAAAAATCGTAGAAGGCGACGAGCTGAAAGTACAAAAGCCTGAACTCCTCAGACTGCTCCTCAAGGACGCTGTCAATCGGCATAAATTCCTCATAGAGTTTGCCGAGGATGGGTAACCAGGTAATGGCACTCAGCTCCTTCAAAGAAAAACCAATCTCACCATTCGTAACAATGAAGGTGTTGGTTTGTGGAAGGAAGGACTCCAGCATGGCCATAAAAGCCTCATCGGAGAAAACTACGGTTTGCCTAAAAGCGCGAACCGCATCAAAAATCTCGGCCTCCTTCAGAATGGCACCGCCGATCTGCAGGATGTGATCAGTCCACGACTCCCAGCCCGAGTCAACACTGAAACGGCCACGAAGTCGAAAAGGCTTCACCCAATTGCTGCCATCGCCCCTGAAAATGCCAAGGCCCACCGGTCTCAAATCAACCGATGGATGATCAGATCCTTGGTAGCCGCTGGCCGGCATCAACATGTCCAGACGGACAGGCGACTTCTCTGCATAACCAGGAGGACCGCCAACAAAAACCCCGGTCTTGACCACAGTGGTCCTCTTCACCCAGCTTGGAGGATCTTCTCTCTTAGAGCAAGTGGGAGAAAGACTCATGATCGAAATAGTACGATCAAAAGGCGACCGGGTAGAAATGGTTCTCTCCTCACCATCGGCTGTGTAAGAGAACTGAAAGCATCTCCTTTGATATGACGAGTCATCAGGAGCTGCATCACCAAAGAAAAAGGTAGGCTTGGGCACAACGCTCTGATCGTCCATGACCCAAGGACGATTGCTTGCCATAATCTTGTAAAACTCCTCATCCTTGAGACCGATCAGTCGCTGTCTCATCTCATCTCGGTTGAGCGAGTCACACTCTTCCAAGTTTCTCTCCACATACTGGACCTTCTCCCAAGCCTGCTGTACAGCAGCATTGGAAGATCTGGCAGATCGACGAGGTGTATCGGTAACGGGCTTCTTACCCTTGTTCGTTCTGGAGGAACTACCTGCAAAGATTGAAAAAAAAATCAATCAACAGAATGACAGAATTTTGCTAAAAAAAATCCTAGCGAAATTTTGGCATGACTCCGGGGCAATTCCGAAGAAAAGGGAATCACCCCGAAAAGAAAGGAAGCCTGAAGATGAGCTCAACATCGCTGCGAGCTCATGATCAATGAAGGTTTCTCAAAGAAGACTCGAACTCAAACATTGCTGCGAGATCAAGACAGTCTTCTCAAATTTCCGCAAGAATCGGAAAAGAGCTCAACATTGCTGCGAGCTTCAAATCCCAAAACTTGCAAAAAAGCTCCTCGAAACCCCCGCAAGACTAAAGAAAGAGCTCAACATTGCTGCGAGCTTCAAATCTCAAGACTTGCAAAAGATTTCCAGGTGTGCATCATCATCATGCTCCCAATTCAATTTACCAAAAATCATGCATAAAAGAAAATCATCATGCACTAGATGCTAGGAAAACCTTGACAAAATTTGATCAATTCCAACCCAACTTGGTCAAAACCAAACTTTGTCTAAGTCAAAATTCATGTTGACTTAACATAGAAACTCTAGCCTTCTATCTTGATGCATCAAACAAAAAAAAAATGCATAAACATCTTGAAATGCATGAAACCTCATTATCATACAAAAAGAGGAGAAAGGAAAGTTCTTTTTTTAAAAAAAAAAGAAGAAAAAAAAAAAAGAAAAAATTACGGGCTGGCCCACAGGCCGAAGCCCACAGGCCGTGGCCCATGGGCCACATGGCCGTACGGCCCAAAGCTGTACGGACATGTCCTTACAGCAGCAAAAAAAAAAGAGAGAAAAGAAAAAAAAAAGGAAGAAGAAAAAAAAAAAGGGAAAAGAAAAGGGCGTGTAAAAAAAAAAAAAAAAGAACACGTGCAAAAGAAAAAAAAAAGAGAAGAAAAAATGATGAAACTTTCTTTACATGGAATTTCTTGTAAAAAGAAATAAAAAACTTACTTGAAGCCATGGATGGAGAAGAAAGAAGAACTTGAAGACTCTTGAAGAAGGAGGATTCTTGATCTTAGAGCAACTCTTGAAGACTTTTGCAAAAAGAAAGCAATAGGAGCAAGAGATCCCACCTCAATTGCTTTTATAGAAGAGAGCAAACCAAAAGAGGAAACAAGAGAAAAGCAAGGAGGAAAGGGCTAAAAATTAGCAACCTTCCCAAAAGAAAAGGAAACTTGGGATATTCTCTCCCAAAACAAAGATTCTTTGAGAAATTCTCTCCAAAAAGAAAGGGAATGAGAGATATTCTCTCCCAAAGAAAGATATTTTGAGAGAATCTCTCCCAAAATCAAGGAAACTTGAGAAAATATCTCAAAGTAAGGATATTTTTAGATATTCTCCACCCAAAGGAGATATCTTTAGATATTCTTTACAAAGTGACACCATATGAGATCTAAGCCATCCTTCAAAGCTTAAGGTCCCATGGGTTAGCCCATATGAGCCAGGTTTGACCACCTAGGCACTAAAAGTGGCTTTTAGTCAAAATTTCTCTTACCAAGAGCGTACAAAAATGGTCCCATGCCTCTTTTGAGTTGATTGGACCATACCATACAAAAATCCAAGCTTCATGAGTTTCCAAAAATCCAAACCATCCCACCTCATGAACCAAATTAAGCCAAAATCTTGAAATTGACATTCCACAAAAGCCCAAACCACTCCAATGGACCCAAAATTGTCCCAAAGAGTGAACCAAAAAACCAAACCATGGTCCCCTAACTCGCCACATACAGCCTGTTAGGTCACAAGACCAAAACCAAAAATCAAAACCCGACCCCCTAACTTGCCACATACAGCTTGTTGGGTCACAAGGTCAAAATCAAAACCAAAAACCTGACCCCCTAACCTGCCACATACAGCTTGTTAGGTCACAAGGTCAAAATCAAAAACCAAAAAACCAAATCCAAATCCAAATGTCATTCTCAAAATCTTGCCTTAAGATGGTACGTGATCCCTCTCACTACCATAAAATCCCCTGGAGGCTCAAAAGGCTACTCCATATAAAAAAATGCTCAAAGACTCTTGGTCAAGTCAGAAGCTCTTCTTCAAGATTCTCTTCGAGGCACATCGACTACAAAAGCTATATCGTCGCTGTACCTCGAGGGGGCATTTGTTGACACCAAAAATGTCACTTTGCCTCTTCACACCAAAAGCTACACGGAACCGCATCCTACCAAAATAGGCAGGCGCCACTTCAAGCATCAGATCTTGTCAGAATCAAACAAAAACTGCAAGGTCACTCAAAAGAACCAAAAGAGAGGTACACATGAAGTTTCGGGTCATTTCGATTTCATTTGGCCTAGCTTCACTTCTCCAACAGCTAAGCAGCAGCTCCCGGCAGCTGAGCACCCCGGGACCATGGCACCCAATTCGGAGCTTGTGGATCATCTCAAAATAACTCCAATAGGCTCCTCGTCGAATTTCAGGTCAAACGGACATCGTTTGACCAGAAGTCAAAGCTTGGCATCTCTCTCGCAGGAGAAACAAAGGCAAGCGTTTGCATGGCCCCAAACGGCTTCAAAACCCAAACGAAAGCCTATGGTGGGTCTTAACTACTGATGAGGGAGTCACACGTCGAATTTCAGGTCAATCGGACATCGTTTGACCGAAAGTCAAAGTTCGGCATTTCCCTCGTTGTGAAATCAAAGGCAAGCGTTTGCATGACTCCAAATGGCTTCAAAACTCAAACTAAAGCCTATGGTTGGTCTTATCTACTGATGAGGGAGTCACACGTCGAATTTCAGGTCAATCGGACATCGTTTGACCGAAATTCAAAGCTCGGCATTTCCCTCGCGGTGAAATCAAAGGCAAGCATTTGCATGACCCCAAACGGCTTCAAAACTCAAACGAAAGCCCATGGTTGGTCTTATTTAATGCTCAAGAAGCTTCACCTCAAATTTCAGGTCATTCCGACATCGTTTGACCCTGTTTCAGCTTCTGGCGGAAAATCAGCAGTTCTGCGCTCGGCTTTTCCCGGAAAATCGGAAACTTTGCAAACCAATTTGCAACGATTCTCATCATGTTTTCTAGAGGGAAATCAAGCCAAAAGTGTGGAGAAATGTCATAGAAAACAAACAAAAAAAACAGAAGCGAAAAACGACGAAAAACGGCCAGAAACGGGCCCCGGGAAGCAATTTTCCCCCCAGGGTCGCAGAGCCCCGCGACCATGGCCCATGGTCGCCGGAGACCATGGGGTCGGCGACCCTGGGAGGTCCGGGGCGCCGATTTCGCCCCGGGACCCCCCGTTTCGTCCGTTTTCGCGAGACGAGTTGTTCTGTCCCTGTGATTTTTCCAGATTCAGACTTTTGAGGCTCCAAATTCGCCGATATTCGCCAAGATCACAGGAATCCTTCCAAGAACTTCAAAAACTTCGTTGATCGCCAGCTGAACAACCAAAAAGTGCACTTTCTGCCCGCCCGATCGCGAAATCGACTGGACAGATGCTGCCGGCCCGCTGGTATCAACCAATGTCTGAAACTACATGATCATCTAATGTTGATTTACATAAGGATCCATCGATGATCATCGCAAAGGGAATTCCAAGAGACGCAACATGGCCCGCGACTCTTCAGCTACCAAGGTGGCCACTTAGTGCAATCAATTGGCCCGTTTATGGCAAGTTAATGCGGTCATTAACCCATTATCTTGAACGGCCCAATCAGAAGCCTCCGTTCAGGAGTTACAAGTCCAAGCAATCATGGCATTCAAGCCATGAAACTCCTAACATAATGGAGATTAAAGGCGATTAAATGCCCATGACTCTCCTCCGGCCAATGAAATCCAAGGGTCAGGAGTTACAAAACAAAAAGCAATTAAACTCGTAACTCCTCCCTTAATGAGCTTTATTACCATAAAGGCTCATAAATCACTCCTAAAGGCTACCTAAAGGCCTATAAATAGGAGTCCCCTCCAAGCATTTCAAGGAAAGGGGGGACACACACAGAAGGATCCGGGAAAATCGCCACAGATCCGGAAAAATCGCCAGAAAATCATTCAAAAATCCTTGGAGAAATCTCTACAACCCTGCTCCTTCAAGAAAACTCTGCTCCAACAAGTTCAACAAGGTGATTGAAGCCCCTTGGGGGGCCACCCCCCCAAAGACCACCTCTCCTTCTATCCAACATGGCTAGATGCGGCTTTTCAGCCCGTCTACTCAGTTTTTTACCGGATATAGGACCTTATCTTGGTCCTTATCCTCTAAAAATCTGAGGTTGGAGCCAAGCCTAGAAATCAAGCACTATGTTCTCATCTGAAGGACGATGGCGGAGCCCATACATGACTCGCGACCATCGATCTGAACGAGCCCTCCCACAATCGCATGAGAAGTTAGATTCCTTTTTCTTACTTTTCTGTTGTAAATTGTATTTTTTCTAAAGAGACAAAAAAATCACATCTCTTGTCTTTCATTATTGATAAGATTTGTAAATCGCCTTTCATGGCAAAATCGCCTCCAACGGCACCAAACCGCCTTCTACGGCACAAAAACGCCTTTCACGGCATTCAAACAAAACTGTCTCTTTTATTAAAATATGTATGCAATGGAAAACTAGAAAAAAGTTTCATTTCCCTTTTTACTTGTGAAGGTGGATCTCCGGATCACCATTTCTAAATTCCAAGTATTAAAGAGAAATTGGCATACCCGTACAAAAAAACTGATGCCCGTTTTTCCTTTTTCCCTCCACCATACCCCGTCAGCCCCGGGGCGGAGGCAGCTTTGGAAAAAGACAAAAGCCGGGACCATCAGTTGGCTGCCCCTACCACTGGAAAACCACTCATCTTGTTCACAAGTGCTCTCGACCATTCCCTGGGCGCTCTGCTTGCACAAGAGAATGACAAGGGAAAAGAAGTTGCTCAATACTATCTCAGCCGTATGCTGGTAGGTGCGGAGCATCGCTACTCTCCAGTCGAGAAAGAATGCCTTGCAGTGATGTTCGTCGTACAAAAGTTGCGTCACTATCTGCTTTCAAACACAGTCTACCTGATTTCGATGATCAACCTCTTAAAGGTCCTTGTCACAAAAGCAAGTTCTCTCAATGCCCGATTGGCAAAATGGTCCATCCTCCTATCACAATTCGATATCAGATATGTACCACAAAAGACAATCAAAGGTCAAGCTCTAACGGATTTTCTCGCAGAACATCCATTGCCTAAAGATTCCCTACTCAGAGATGATCTCCCAGACGAACCTGTCTACAACGTGGAAACTTTCTCACCAAATGCCTCCTGGGACATGTACTTTGACGGTGCAACCAGGACAAATGAAAAAAGAAAGCTGATCTCGGGAGTTGGCATCCTCTTTGTTAGCCTCGACGAGCATATGATTCCACATGCTTTCTCACTACTGGAACCATGCTCAAACAATGTAGCTGAATACCAAGCTCTAATCGTAGGATTGGAACTCACCCTAGAATCTGGCATCACCATGCTGGAAGCTTTTAGGGACTCTCAACTGATCGTCAACCAGATGAATCAGAAATTTGAAGTCAGGAAACCTGATCTGTTGCCTTACTACAACAAGGCACAATCACTTCGCCAAAGGTTTGACATCTGTCACATCACCCACATCCTCAGAGGTGAGAACATTCGTGCAGATGCCCTGACCGGACTTGCAGCATCTATGGTGATCCAGGAAGGAGAAAACATGCAAATTACAGTGTGTCAAAGAAGGATTCTCCCTCCTCTTAACACACACACCTAGCAGTTGTTGAATGCCACCAATTGGTCGGAAGTCGGATCCCTATCATCAAACTTCCGATCGGCGACTGAAGATATCCGTTCATTGATTACACCATGTTTGGAATCCTCCCTGAAGATCCAAAAGAACGGGTAAGCATTCAAAGACGAGCCCCAAACTTTCATTTGGATATACCTTCAAAAATGATTTATAGAAAATCCTTCGACGGAGTACTTCTACACTGCTTGTCACAAGAAGAGGCCGAGGAAACCCTCAAAGAAGTACATGCTGGTCTTTGTAGAGCTCATCAGGCTGGTCCTTGTGGAGCTCATCAAGCTGGTCCCAAGCTCTACGATCAGATAAAAAGGTTAGGATATTACTGGCCTACCATGGTAGCTGATGCTATGCAATTTCCTAAACGCTGTCGCCAATGCCAAGTTCATGGAAACTATGCTCATATGCCTCCAGAATGGCTAGACCCTACAGCTATCTCGTGGCCGTTCGAAGCTTAGGGTATGGACATCATAGGTCCTATCTCTCCCCCGTCAAGCAAAGACCATCGCTTCATCTTCGCCGCTACGGATTATTTCTCCAAGTGGTCAGAAGCATTTGCGCTCAGTGAAATGAAGACCTCATCAGTCCTTCAATTCTTGTGTGTCAACATTATTTGTCGCTTCAGCATACCTAGAAATTCGTCCACGATAACGGACCACAATTCCGGGATCACCGATTCTATAAGTTTTGCGACAAGTACAAAATCCAAAGCTGTCCTTCGACTCCGTACAATCCGGCAACAAACGAACTAGCAGAAGCCTTCAACAAGACACTCTGCAAAATTCTCAAGAAAATGGTCTCTAGTCACAAAAGAGACTGGAGAGACAAACTACCTGAAGCTTTGTGGGCTTATCGAACCACCGTTCGAGGGCCAACCCATAGCACACCATTCTCTTTGGTCTATGGATGCGAAGCTGTTGTCCCTCAGGAAGTACAAATTCCGTCCTTAAGGGTATCTTAGCAAAATGACATGACGCAAGAAAGCAATGTCAAATTGAGACTCCAAGAACTGGACAATCTCGATAAAAGACGGCTCGCAGCCTTACAAAGCATTGAGCTGTACCAAGCACGCATGGCAGGATCTTTCGACAAGAAGGTCAGGCAACGCACCTATAAAAAGGGCAACTTGGTTCTCGCAGTAAAAAAGCCAATGGTTTTCGCCCACAAATCCAAAGGCAAACTCGAACTAAAATGGGAGGGACCCTTTGTCATTGACAAAGTCTTCTCCAACGGCGCATACGCACCTCTAAACATGGAGGGCGACAGATGTATGCTGCCCATCAACGGCAAGTTCTTGAAACAGTATTACCCTTGAAGACTTATGCCACTGGGTCAGAGCAGTGCTTGCACGGCCAAAGCCTATTCTCAGGTACTCGCTCGTCAAACCTGCCTCTTTTAGATTTTTCATCCTTATGTTGAGATTTCTAAAATTTCAAAACAATGCTTACTTTCATAGTTTCATTATCAAAAAAAAAAATCCAAAAATCCAAGTTTAGGAGCCTCTTCCCGGACTTGACCAAATTTTCAACCCTTGAACCCAAAATTCATGGTTTGAAACAAAATCAAGACTCAGGAATTTCCACCCTAGTCCACCCTGACTTTAACAACCAGAAACGGTTTTAAGTCAAAATTTACGACCCTCATGTCTTTAAACAAAAAAAATGGTTTTTTTTAATAAAAAATCCGCGAGGAAGCGACACTTAGTCGATACTCGCAAAACTAAAAAACCGGAAGGATGCGAACCCCATTCGACACTTCCAAAATTTCAAAATCGCAAGGAAGCGACACTTTGTCGATACTTGCAAAATTCAAAAAAAAATCGTGGAGACGCAACATTCCAGTTGATATCCACAAACCCAAAATTCAAACAAAAAACCAAGGTCCAAAAAAAAAATAGAGACCTCAAATTTCAAAAATCGTGGGGAAGCGACATTCCATCGATACCCACAAAACCAAAATTTTTGAAAAAAGCAAGGAAGCAACGCTTTAGTCGATACTTACGCCCAAATCCGCAAGGAGGCGACATTCTATCGATACTCGCAACTGAATGAGCAAGGAGGCGACATTCCATTGATACTTGCAAGACCATTCAGCAGGGTGGCAACTTTTAGTCGATACTTGCATTTTTGAAAACCAAAAATCGGCTATAAATGCTAGAAACCCGGCTCTCATGCCAAAATCGGCAATAAATGCCAAAAACCCGGCTCTCATGCCAAAAATCGGCTATAAATGTCAAAAATAGCTTGTTCCTCCAATAGCTCAAGATGTTGCTTGGTCTCAACGACCTCTTTATCAACACGGCGCAGGTCCTCTGTCAGCCAGATGATAGCCAACTCGGTAACACTCCTCTCCCGAACGAATTGCTTCCGAGTCCGCGAGATTTCGTCCAGCTCCGACTTGACCTCGCCAGAAGGCTTTAAAAACATCTCATTGAAGAAGTCACCGCTTGGGAAGCTCTTGGTTTCATTCCACTTGCTCCCTAAAGCTATGACCTCATCAACGAAAGCCTTCGCATCTACAATGTCCAGGCCGATTTCTTCGCTATCAGCAAGAATGTCATGTACATGCTTAACCATGCTAAAGCCAGCTTCTAAATGCCAGGAAGAAAGAGTTTCAATCCATGAGCTCAAAACGCTCTTCAGCACTTTCTTCGCGTACTCAAGAGATGACCTGGATGAAGGCTCACCCCTCTCCATTGGTCGACTGCCCATGTCATGACTTCCTGGAGGAGTGGTCATTAAGCTCTTTCTAACCGGAGACACTGGCGAAGGAATCTGCTCAGACGATTTCTTCTCTGCCGCATTAAAACTAGAAGAAGAAGTCCCTACTTCTTGTTCAACTGCAGGCATCTCCTGCTCTGGCACTGAGATGGACGGAGGAACTTCTTCTGTCGCCTCACAATCTGCCAGCAAAACAAAAAAAAGAAAAAAAGAGGTATGAATACGATCTTGTCAAAGATTTTCATCATCATCAGGGTAATTACTACAAATACCTTATTCGACGATTGGCGGAATACTTTCTGCCTCCATGAGTTCATCCGAAGTATCGTCAAAGGCCGCGTCCATGGATGACTCGAAATCATCAGAATCCTATGGCAAGTCAGCTGACAAGAAAACAAGCAACATGTTAGCGTATGACAGCACAGACAAGAAAAAAAGAAGAAATACAAAGAAGTTATACCAGATAAAAATTCTGGAATCACTCCAGAGTCCCTCGGTTCTTCTTCAGATGTCGCAATCGGATCCGTCACTGCCTCATTGGTTGGAACCTCAGGCATCATCAAATCCTCATCTTCGACTGAAAAAGGAAGAGAAGGCAAATCAAAATAAGAAAATCTCAAAGAAAAGAAATTGAAGGAGAAAGAAGAGGAATCATACCTTCATCAACGGTTTCTTCCTCTCGGCTCCTCTTTTCCGGAGGCTCATCAACGTCCCCGGACGTCTCTTCAGCAATGGTAGGAGGGACTTCTGGATCAGGAGATTCATCATGCTGTCTCTTATTACGGCGTTGTCTTCTCTTCCTCTTGCTCCTATGGAATGGTTTACTTGAAGTACCCGCCCCACTGTCAAAGTCAGGAGCTTCGCTTGATTCCTCACCGGACGGTCTGCTCTTTCCAGTAGACCCTATGGAAGCCTTTGTTAATTCCGCTTGCATCCAAGCGTCGATCTCGGCTTCCTCCTCCTCGAGTTGTTCTAAGACCTCACTAGGCATCTTTTGTACAGCTCCTGCTCATTGAGAAAGCCGATCTTGTGCTTCTCTCCTGATGGTCCCGGCTTTTGTCTTTTTCCAAAGCTGCCTCCGCCCCGGGGCTGACGGGGTATGGTGGAGGGAAAAAGGAAAAGCGGGCATCAGTTTTTTTGTACGGGTATGCCAATTTCTCTTTAATACTTGGAATTTAGAAATGGTGATCCGGAGATCCACCTTCACAAGTAAAAAGGGAAATGAAACTTTTTTCTAGTTTTCCATTGCATACATATTTTAATAAAAGAGACAGTTTTGTTTGAATGCCGTGAAAGGCGTTTTTGTGCCGTAGAAGGCGGTTTGGTGCCGTTGGAGGCGATTTTGCCATGAAAGGCGATTTACAAATCTTATCAATAATGAAAGACAAGAGATGTGATTTTTTTGTCTCTTTAGAAAAAATACAATTTACAACAGAAAAGTAAGAAAAAGGAATCTAACTTCTCATGCGATTGTGGGAGGGCTCGTTCAGATCGATGGTCGCGAGTCATGTATGGGCTCCGCCATCGTCCTTCAGATGAGAACATAGTGCTTGATTTCTTGGCTTGGCTCCAACCTCAGATTTTTAGAGGATAAGGACCAAGATAAGGTCCTATATCCGGTAAAAAACTGAGTAGACGGGCTGAAAAGCCGCATCTAGCCATGTTGGATAGAAGGAGAGGTGGTCTTTGGGGGGGTGGCCCCCCAAGGGGCTTCAATCACCTTGTTGAACTTGTTGTAGCAGAGTTTTCTTGAAGGAGCAGGGTTGTAGAGATTTCTCCAAGGATTTTTGAATGATTTTCTGGCGATTTTTCCGGATCTGTGGCGATTTTCCCGGATCCTTCTGTGTGTGTCCCCCCTTTCCTTGAAATGCTTGGAGGGGACTCCTATTTATAGGCCTTTAGGTAGCCTTTAGGAGTGATTTATGAGCCTTTATGGTAATAAAGCTCATTAAGGGAGGAGTTACGAGTTTAATTGCTTTTTGTTTTGTAACTCCTGACCCTTGGATTTCATTGGCCGGAGGAGAGTCATGGGCATTTAATCGCCTTTAATCTCCATTATGTTAGGAGTTTCATGGCTTGAATGCCATGATTGCTTGGACTTGTAACTCCTGAACGGAGGCTTCTGATTGGGCCGTTCAAGATAATGGGTTAATGACCGCATTAACTTGCCATAAACGGGCCAATTGATTGCACTAAGTGGCCACCTTGGTAGCTGAAGAGTCGCGGGCCATGTTGCGTCTCTTGGAATTCCCTTTGCGATGATCATCGATGGATCCTTATGTAAATCAACATCAGATGATCATGTAGTTTCAGACATTGGTTGATACCAGCGGGCCGGCAGCATCTGTCCAGTCGATTTCGCGATCGGGCGGGCAGAAAGTGCACTTTTTGGTTGTTCAGCTGGCGATCAACGAAGTTTTTGAAGTTCTTGGAAGGATTCCTGTGATCTTGGAGAAAAAAGGCGAATTTGGAGCCTCAAAAGTCTGAATCTGGAAAAATCACAGGGACAGAACAACTAGTCTCGCGAAAACGGACGAAACGGGGGGTCCCGGGGCGAAATCGGCGCCCCGGACCTCCCAGGGTCGCCGGCCTCATGGTCTCCGGCGACCATGGGCCATGGTCGCCGGCGACCATGGCCCAGGGTCGCAGGCCTGGCCCAGGGTCGCGGGGCTCTGCGACCCTGGGGGGAAAATTGCTTCCCGGGGCCCGTTTCTGGCCGTTTTTCGTCGTTTTTCGCTTCCGTTTTTTTTGTTTGTTTTCTATGACATTTCTCCACATTTTTGGCTTGATTTCCCTCTGAAAAACATGATGAGAATCCTTGCAAATTGGTTTGCAAAGTTTCCGATTTTCCGGGAAAAGCCGAGCGCAGAACTGCTGATTTTCCGCCAGAAGCTGAAACAGGGTCAAACGATGTCGGAATGACCTGAAATTTGAGGTGAAGCTTCTTGAGCATTAAATAAGACCAACCATGGGCTTTCTTTTGAGTTTTGAAGCTGTTTGGGGTCATGCAAATGCTTGCCTTTGATTTCACTGCGAGGGAAATGCCGAACTTTGACTTTCGGTCAAACGATGTCCGATTGACCTGAAATTCGACGTGTGACTCCCTCATCAGTAGTTAAGACCAACCATAGGCTTTCGTTTGAGTTTTGAAGCCATTTGGGGTCATGCAAACGCTTGCCTTTGATTTCACCGCAAGGGAAATGCCGAGCTTTGACTTCTGGTCAAACGATGTCCGATTGACCTGAAATTCGACGAGGAGCCTATTGGAGTCATTTTGAGCATTTTGAGATGATCCGCAAGCTCCGAATTAGGTGCCATGGTCCCGGGGTGGTCCGCCGCCGGGAGCTGCTGCTTAGCTGTTGGAGAAGTGAAGCTAGGCCAAATGATGTCGGAATGGCCCGAAACTTCATGTGTACCTCTCTTTTGGTTGTTTTGAATGACCTTGCAGTTTTTGTTTGATTCTGACAAGATCTGATGCTTGAAGTGGCGCCTGCCTATTTTTGGTAGGATGCGGCTCCATGTAGCTTTTGGTGTGAAGAGGCAAAGTGACATTTTTTGTGTCAACATCTCCGGAAAAAAAAAGCCAGGATTTCCTCTCGACGGACTCCTTCCGATCTGCCAAGACCCTTCCCAGGAGATTGCTTGACATCAAGCTCCTTCTTGGAAAGCCCCCGGTACATTGAAAAGCTTTCCGCGAACCATTTCGTGAAGCCAACAGTCCGGAAGGTGGGCAACTCAGGATAGGAAATCATGGAGGTAGTGTCCTCCGCGCTGTAAAAGGCACTTGCATTCCTTCCATCCTGCAAACCTCTAACGCGCTTCACCATGCTCGAAGGCGCTCCGACAACGCCTTGAGAGAAGTCCAACTGTAGCGCGAAACGCAAGGGAACATACGGTTGGATATCAATAAAAAGATGTCTTCGGTACACCATTATACCAACACGTATGTTAAAAAGTCACCCATTTTCTGTATTGGTCAAGGAGTAGTGTCTTCCCGACCCCGCCCTGATGGAATCACGGGAGGCTCCAAAATCAAAAGCCTTTTTCCGCAAACCTGGGGAAAGCTTCACTGAAGATTGCCCGATCTCGACGTCCCTGAACCGTCGGATCCTCAAACGGGTAGACAAAAGAGATTCGGAAACGGTTGTCCCTCTAGCCAACCGAATCATGAAAGGGTCATCATCCTACGCGACTCCTAATCGATGGAATCCAGGACAGTGGTACACATACCACGAATAGAAAATATGGGCTGAAAATACCCTGTTCATAAGGAGCCCAAGCCGAACCAAGAAAGCAGCAGCCTGCAGTTCGGTACATAACTAGGAGTAAAGAGCTGGCACCAAAGCCAACCGCTCTCCGAACGCCATCTAACAAGCCAAAAAAATACGGTGCGGCCTGATGTGTTCCATCTCCACCAGCGCAAACAGCCTCACCCAACCAATAAGTGAGGTAAACACCGAGATCTCTTCGCAGTGCAATGTCAGGACAAATGGCATTTGTACTCTCCAAGAACTTCTTCAAGTCATCTTGCATAACGAAGATCTTCTTCGAACCTGGGTTCTAGGCCCTAGAATCTTGGGCCATACTTTCAGAAGAATCTTAACCGTCAAAGAAGTTGGAGCTACAATTCTTCCAACTGCTGCACCGGACTTTCGAGCCCTCCTTCTCCTTCAAATAGTCATAGAAGGCGACGAGCTGAAGGTACAGAAGCCTGAACTCCTCAGACTGCTCTTCAAGAACGCTGTCAATAGGCATAAATTCCTCATAGAGTTTGTCAAGGATAGGCAGCCCGGTGATGACGCTTAATTCCTTCAAAGTAAAACCAATCTCACCGTTCGTTACAATGAAGGTATTGGTTTGTGGAAGTAATGACTCCAACATGGCCATGAAGGCCTCATCGGAGAAAACCACGGTCTTCTGAAAAGCATGAACCGCGTCGAAGATCCCGGCCTCCCACAAAATGGCTCCACCAACCTGCAGGGTGTGATCAGTCCATGATTCCCAGCTCGAATTTGCACTGAAACGGCCACGAAGTCAAAAAGGCTTCACCTAACTGCTGCCGTCACCTAGAAAAATGTCAAGGCCAACCGGTCTCAAATTGACCGACGGATGGTCAGAACCCTTGTAGCCACTGGAAGGCATCAGCATGTCCATACGGACAAGCGACTTCTACGCATATCCAGAAGGGCCGCCAATAAAAATCTCGGTCTTTATCACATTGGTCCTCTTCACCCAGCTTGGAGGATCCTCCCTCTTGAGGCACGTGGGAGAAAGACTCATGATCGATACAGTCTGATCAAAAGTCGACCGGGTAGAAATAGTTCTCTCCTCACCATCAGCTATGTAAGAGAACTGAAAGCACCTTTTTTGGTACGTCAAGTCGGCAAGGACTGCATCGCCAAAGAAGAAGGTAAGCTTGGGCACAACGCTCTGATCGTCCATGACCCAAGGACAATTGCTTACCATAATTCTGTAGAACTCCTCATCCTTGAGAGAGATCAATCGCTGTCTCATCTCATCGCGGTTGAGGGAGTCACACTCTTCCAAGTTTCTCTCCACAAACTGGACCTTCTCCCAGGCCTGCTGTACGGCCACATTAGTAAACCGACGAAGCGCATCAGTAGCAAGCTCTTTGCCCTTGTCCGTTCTGGAGGAACTACCTGCAAAGGATGACAAATGAAAAATCAATCATCAAAGTGACAGAATTTTGCAAAAAAAATTCTAGCAAAATTTTGGCATGATTCCGGGACAATTCCGAAGAAAAGGAAAACATCCCGAAGAAGATAGGAAGCAAGAAGATGAGCTCAACACCTTCGCAAGCCCAATGAAGCCTCATCAAAGAAGGTTTGAACTCAAACATCGCTGCGAGATCAAACCAATCTCATCAAATCTCCACAAAGCTCCTCGAAATCCAGCAAGTTCAAAAAAGGGCTCAACATTACTGCAAGCTCCAAATCCCAAAACTTGCAAAAGATTTCTAGGTATGCATCATCATGCTCCCAATCAATTTACTAAAAAGCATGCATCCAAAAAAAATCAATCAAACTTTGTCAAAGTCAAAATTCATGTTGGCTTGACCTAGAGATTCTAGCCTCTTATCTTGATGCATAAAAAAAAAAGAGGAAAGAAACAAATATGCATGAACATCTTGAAATGCATAAAACCTCATCATCATGGTGCATAAATCTCATTCTCATGGTGAGCAAAAAAAAAAAGAGAAGCAAAAAAAAAGGGGGGATAGAAGTTTCAAAAAAAAAAAATTGGGCAGTGCGTGGCAGTACGGCCAGGTCCGTACAGCCAAGAAAGAAAAAAGAAACGTGCAAAAATGTCAATTTCAAGGTTTGGCTCAATTTGGCTCATGAGGTGAGATGGTTTTGGATTTTGGAAGCTCATGAGGCTTGGAATTTTGTATGGTCCAATCAACTCAAAAGAGAGGCATGGAACCATTTTTTTTTTGTATGCTCTTGGTAAGAGGAATTTTGACTAAAAGCCACTTTATGTGCCTAGGTGGTCAAACCTGGCTCATATGAGCTAACCCATGGGACCTTAAGCTTTGAAGGATGGCTTAGATCTCATATGGTGTCATTTTCGTAAGGAATATCTAAAGATATCTCTTTTGGGTGGAGAATATCTAAAAATATCTTTACTTTGAGAGATTTTCTCAAGTTTTCTTGATTTTGGGAGATATTCTCTCAAAATATCTTTCTTTGGGAGAGAATTTCTCAAAGGATCTTTGTTTTGGGAGAGAATATCCCAAGTTTCCTTTTCTTTTGGGAAGGTTGCTAATTTTTAGCACTTACCTCCTTGCTTTTCTCCTCTTTCCTCTTTTGGTTTGCTCTCTTCCATAAAAGCAATTGAGGTTGGATCTCTTGCTCCTATTGCTTTCTTTTTGCAAAAGTCTTCAAGAGTTGCTCCAAGTGCAAAAGTTCTCCTTCTTCAAGAGTCTTCAAGTTTCTTCTTCTTCTCCATTCATGGCTTCAAGTAAGTTACCCTTTTTTTTTTTTTTTTTTTTTACAAGAAATCCATGTAGAAATAGGATGGGAAAAAGAAAGTGTTTCTTTCTTTTTTTTTCTTTCTTTCTTTTTCTTTTCTCTTTTTTTTTTTCTTTTTCCTTTTTGCACGTTTTTTCTTCTTTTTTTTTTTTCGTGCTTCTTTTTTTTTTTCATTTTTCTTTTCTTTTCATTTTTTTTTTTTTTTTTTTTTTTAGCAGAAGAGGAAGACATGGCGATCCCTGATGTTGCAACCGATGAGACGATGCCTGACCCTGTGGAGACGCCAGAAGATAAACCAAGGGATTCTGAAATGAATGCAGAATCTCCAACTGGTATTACTTTTCCCGCTTTCTTTTTCTTTTTTGTCTGTGAGTTGATTGGCTAACACACACATTTTTTTTTTTGTATCAGCTGATTTATCACAGGATTCCGACGACTTTGAACCATCGATGGACGCCAGTGTTGACGATACTTCCGATGAGTTCATGGAGAGGGAAAGCATTTCGCCAATCGTCGAAAAAGGTACTTTCATGGTAATAACCCTGATAGTGATTTTTAACAGGATCATATTCATACCTTTTTGTGTTTGGCAGATTTTGAAGTGACAGAAGAGAGTCCATCGCTTCCTTCAGAGCCAGAGCCAGGGATGCCAGAAGTTAATTCTCCAGCCAATTCTGACGCGGCAGAGGCAAGACCTCATGTTGAGACTCCTTCTCCAGTGGCCCCGATTGGAAAGTGTTCTGTTGTTACTCTTCCGATGGGACATGACTTGGGCAGCCAATCGTCAGAGAAGGGTGAGTCTTCATCTGACCCATCTCTTCAGTATGCGAAGAAGGTGGTGATGCGGGTTTTGAGTTCTTGGATTGAGACCCTCCTTTCTGGACATTTGGATGCTGCACGTAGCAAGATTCCACATGTGAAGGAGATTCTCAAAGATGCTGAGGAAGATATTGGTCTGGATGTTACGGACGCCCGGGCGATCGTTGATAGGATCATTGCATTAGGCGACAGGTGGTTTGAGACCATCAGCTATCCTGATGACCAGTTCTTCCAAGAGATGTTCCTGAACCCTGCTGAGAAGGCTCAATCGGAATTGAAAGAGACTGCACAGGGCAGAAAGCAGCTGGTTCGGGAGAGGAACCGAGCAGAGTTAGACATCATCAAGCTGCAGTATGACCTTAGCATCCTTGATGGAGAAGTTGAGGAGGCAAGGAAGCATCTCGAACACTTAAAAGTCCAAGTCGCCAGTACGTGGACCGCCATAACAGAGGCTCGTGACAGGGAGAGTGCTTTGATTTGCCAAGTTGCAGAGATCGATCAGATTCTCAATAGGAAGGCTAGAGAGAATGAACGATGGCAGGCTGCTCGGGATAATCTTCCTGGTGTAGCAGAAGGGATAGAGCCTTCTCCAGCTACTCATGGCAGATTCTTGAAGAAGCGTGCCTTGGAGACTCTGACGGATGAAGCCAAGAGTTTGCTTGAGGAGCTGAAAGCTTGGCTGGAGAGCATTTTTGGCTGAGGCCCTGTTTTTTTTTTTTTTAACAGGAACTCTTTCTCTCTTTTTTATATACCACATGTATTTTTTTGGTATACATTTTTGTAATGCTTGTGAACACTTTTCTTTTCTTTTTTTTTGGTACCACATGTATTTTTGGTACTTTTTTTTTGTTTTCCCTACGCTCACTCAAATATTGTGATTAAAGTGATTGCTAAATGGGATGTGATCAAAAGTTTGTCATTTTGCGAGAAATCTTTTGACAAATGATTGTTTTGGCATGGGAGCCAGTTTTTGAGACATGTTTTGGCATGGGAGCCAGATTTTGTTTGCGGCATGAAAGCCAATTTTTGGGTGGCATTTATAGCCGGATTTGGGTTTATGGCATGAGAGCCAAAATTTTGGATGGCGTGGAAGCCGAAATTTTGAGGTGGCGTGGAAGCCGATTTTGATGGCGTGAAAGCCAAATTTTGGGATGGCATGAGAGCCAATTTTTTTTTGAGATGGCATGAAAGCCGAATTTTGTGGCATAAAAGCCGATTTTTGGGGTGGCACGAAAGCCGATTTTGAGGTGGCATGAAAGCCAATTTTTGGGGTGGCATGAAAGCCGATTTTGAGGCGGCATGAAAGCCAGTTTTTGGGGTGGCATGAAAGCCGATTTTGAGGTGGCATGAAAGCCAGTTTTTGGGGTGGCATGAAAGCCGATTTTGGTATGGCATGAGAGCCAATTTTTGTTTTTGGTGTAAGAACCAGATTTTGTTTTTTTTGAAAACCGAATTTTGTTTTGTTGGCATGGAAGCCGAATTTTGATTTTTGGCATGAAAGCCGGATTTTTGATTTTTTGGCGTGAAAGCCAGGTTTTTGGTTTTTTGGCGTGAAAGCCGAATTTTTGGCATGGAAGCCGGGGTTTTTTGGCGTGAAAGCCAGGTTTTTGGTTTTCAAAAATGCAAGTATCGACTAAAAGTCGCCTCCCTGCTGAATGGTATTGCAAGTATCGATGGAATGTCGCCTCCTTGCTCATTCGGTTGCGACTATCGATGGAATGTCGCCTCCCCGCGGATTTGGGTGCAAGTATCGACTAAGCGTCGCTTCCCTGCTTTTTCTTCAAAAACATTTGTTTTGTGGGTATCGATGGAATGTCGCTTCCCCACGATTTTTGAAGTTTGAGGTTTTTTCGAACCTTTGTTTTGTTTTTGTTTGTTTTGAAATTTGGGTTGTGGATATCAACTGGAACGTTGCGTCTCCACGATTTTTGAAATTTTGGGGTTTTGGAAGTATCGAATGGGGTTCGCATCCTTCCGGTTTTGGGTTTTGCAAGTATCGACTGAACGTCGCTTCCTTGCGGTTTTTGAAAAACCATTTTTTTGTTTAAAGACACGAGGGTCGTAAATTTTGACTCAAAACCATTTTGGTGGTAAAAGTCGAGGTGGACTAGGGCTGAAATCGCTAGGTCCTGATTTTGTTTCAAACCATGAATTTTGGTTTCAAGGATCGAAAATTTTGGTCAAGTTTGGGAAGAAGCTCCTAAACTTGGATTTTTGGATTTGCTTTTTTTTTTTTAACAATGAAACGATGAAAGAAACATTGTTTTGAGGGGTTTTTTTTTATGAAAATTCCAAAAGGAGTGGGTTTGACGAGCAGATACCTAGGAATAGGCTTTGGCCGTGCAGGCGTCGCTCTGACCCGATGGAAGAAGCCTTCAAGGGTAGTACCGCTTCAAGAACTTCCCATTGATGGGCAGCATACATCTGTCACCCTCCATGTTTAGAAGAGTGTATGCGCCGTTGGAGAAGACTTTGTCGATGACGAAAGGTCCCTCCCATTTTGGTTCAAATTTGCCTTTGGATTTGTTGGCAAAAACCATTGGTCTTTTTACTGTAAGAACCAAGTCTCCCTTTTTGTAGGCGCGTTGCCTGACCTTCTTGTCAAAAGATCCTGCCATGCGTGCTTGGTAGAGTTCAATGCTTTGTAGAGCTTCGAGCCGTCTCTCATCGAGGTTATCCAGCTCTTGGAGTCTCAATTTGACATTGCTTTCTTGCGTCATGTCATTTTGTAGAGATACCCTTAAGGAAGGAATTTGAACCTCCAAAGGGACAACAGCTTCGCATCCATAGACCAAGGAGAATGGTGTGCTTTGGGTTGGTCCTCGAACGGTGGTTCGATAGGCCCACAAAGCTTCAGGCAATTTGTCGCCCCATTCTCTTTTGTGACTAGAGACCATTTTCTTGAGGATTTTGCAGAGCGTCTTGTTGAAGGCCTCTGCTAGTCCATTCGCTGCCGGATTGTACGGAGTTGAAGGACAACTTTGGATTTTGTATTTGTCGCAGAACCTGTAGAATCGGTGATCGCGGAACTGTGGTCCGTTATCATGGACGAATCTTTTAGGTATGCCGAAGCGACAAATGATGTTGGTGCGCAAGAAGTGAAGGACTGATGACGTCTTCATTTCACTAAGCGCGAATGCTTCTGACCACTTGGAGAAATAATCCGTAGCGGCGAAAAAAAGCAAAGAAGCAAAGATCCAATCTCCTCTTGCTTTTATAGAAGAGAGCAAATCAAAAGAGGAAACAAGGAGAAAAGAAAGGAGGTAAGTGCTAAAAATTAGCAACCTTCCTAAAAGAAAGGAAATTTGAGATATTCTCTCCTAAAGAGAAGATTCTTTGAGAAATTTTCTCCAAAAAGAAAGGAAATGAGAAATATTCTCTCCCAAAGAGAGATACTTTGAGAAAATCTCTCCCAAAAGAAAGGAAACTTGAGATATTCTCTCCAAGTTAGAATATTTTTAAATATTCTCTATCCAAAAGAGATTTTTTAGATATTCTTTACAAAAAGACACCATGTGAGATTTAAGCCATCCTTAAAAGCTTAAAGTCCCTTGGGCTAGCCCACGTGAGTCAAGTTTGACCACCTAGGCACTAAAAGGGGCTTCCTTTCAAAACATTCATTTTACCAAGAGCATACAAAATGGTCTCATGCCTCTTTTGAGTCGATTGAACCATTGAAAAAAAAAAAAAAAGAAGAAGAAAAAGAAAGAAAGCCTCATGAGTTTCCAAAAAATCAAACCATCCCACCTCATGAACCAAATTAAGCCAAAATCTTGAAATTGACATTCCATAAAAACCAAAGTCTGGTCCCCTAGCTTGCCACATAAAGCTTGTTAGGTCACAAGGCCAAAACAAAAAACCTGACCCCCCAACTTGCCACATACAGCTTGTTAGGTCACAAGGCTAAAACCAAATTTGACCCCCCAACTTGCCACATACAGCTTGTTGGGTCACAAGGTCAAAATCCAAAAAATCAAACCCCGACCCCCTAACCTGCTACATACAGCTTGTTAGGTCACAAGGTAAAAAAAAAAAAAAAAACCAAAAATCCTTCTTAATCGCCTGATGCACCACAAACAGCCCTTAGGTTCATAAGGCCAAAAGGAAAACCCAAAACCCAAAACCCAAATCCAACCCCCCCATGTCATTTTCAAAACTTTGCCTTGAGCTGGTACGTGATCCCTCTCACTACCATAAAATCCCCCTGGAAACTCAAAAGGCTATTAAAAAAAAAAAGCTCAAGACTCTTGGTCAAAAGCTCTCATTCAAGTTTCTCTTCGAGGCACATCGACTTCAAAAGCTACTCGTGGTTGTACCTCAAGGGGGCATTTGTTGACACCAAAAATGTCGCTTTGCCTCTTCAACATCAAGAAGCCACGTGAAGCCGCATCCAAATACAAACAGGCAATGCCGCTTCAAGCATCAGGTCTTAACAGAATTACTTGAAAACTGATAGATCCTTCAAGACAGCCAAAAGAAGAGTTCACATGAAGTTTCGGGCCATTCCGACATCATTTGGCCTAACTTCACTCCTCCAGCCATCAAACAGTGCTCCTAGCGGCGGCGGCGTCGAAGATATCAAAACTTCGATCTGAGCCTATGGATGGTCTCAAAATACCTCCAAAAGGCTCCGTGTCGAATTTCAGGTCATTCCGTCAACGTTTGACCGGGCTTTGACGCTCCAGAAGAAAATCAAGTCCCTCGGCGGTGAGAACCACCGGGACCATTACTCATCAAACGAAGCACATGGGCAGCTTCAACATACTTCAAAAGGGTTGCACGTCAAGTTTCAGGTCATTCCGACAATGTTTGACCCGACTTTGATGCTCTAAAAGAAAATCAAGGCTACCGGCGGTGGGGCACCTTAGGACCATGACATCCAAATCAGAGTCAATGGATCATCTCAAAATGATTCCAATAGGCTCCCTGTCAAATTTCAAGCCAATCGGACATCGGTTGACCGCACATCAAAGCGTGACATCTCCCTCGCTGCGAAATCAAGCCTAGCAGCGACGGGACCCCAAACGGCTTCAAAACTCAAACAAAAGCCCATGGTTGGTCCTATCTATTGCTCAGGAAGCTCCACGTCAAATTTCAGGTCAATCCGACATCGTTTGACCTAGTTTCAACTCTTGACAAAAATCAGCAACTCTGTACGGCAAAGTCTTCGGCTTATTCAAAGAATAGGAAACTTTGTGCCCGGTTTTGCACAACTTCTCGTTGGGTTTTCTCCAGGAGAACCAAGTCAAAAAATGAGGAAAAATGTCAAGAAAAATACAGGAGAAAAAAGAAGCAAAAAAGCTTGAAAAACGGTCGACAAAATGGCGACCAAAAGGAGAAAATCCCCCCATGGTCACCGGCGACCTTGCCCCATGGTCGCCGGCAACCCTGGAAATCCGGGCCGCCTAATTTCCACAACAGGGCCCCTTTTTCCGATTCTTTTCGCATTCCGGGAGTTCCAGCCCCAATGATTTCCTGAAGTCTGATTTTTTATGCTAGGAAACGACTAATCTTCGTCAACATCACGGATCCGCCGTCAAGAGAATGAAATCGTCACCGATCGCTCCAAGATCGTCAATCGGCTGACCAAGAAAGTGCACTTTCTGTCCGATCATTGAGAAATCGACGAGACAGATGTCATCGGCCCGTTGGTATCAACCAATATTTGAATTTGCATGATCATCCGACATCGATCAACATGAAGATCCATCGTCGATCATCGCAAGAAGAATTCCAAAAGACGCGGCACGGCCCGCGACTCTTCAACTCCTCGGCCACCACTTAATGATGTTAATTGACCCAACTAAATGCGGTCATTAACTCATTACTTTGGACGGCCCAATCAGAAGCAAGGAACTGGGAGTTACAAGTCCAAGTCATCATGACATTAAAGTTATGAAACTCCTCTCATCATGGAGATTAAAGGCGATTAAATGCCCATTATCTCCACCTGCCACTTAGAAGCCAAGAAAAAGGAGTTATAAAACAAAGGATTTAAAACTTGTAACTCCTCCCATTATGTGGTTTTAATACATTAAAGCCCATAAAGTCACCTAAAGGCTACCAAAGGCCTATTATGTGGTCCTTATCCTCTAAAAAACTGAAGTCCAAGCCAAGCCAAAGAATCAAAGCATCAAGCGTTCTCACCTGAAGGACGATGGCGAAGTCCATACATGACTTGCGACCGTCGATCTGAACAGGTCCCCGCAATCTCCTGAGAAGTTAGATTCCATTTCTTACTTTTCTATTGTACTTTGTATTTTCTTTAAGAGACAAAAAAAATCACATTTCTTGTCTTTCTTTATTGATGAGATCTGTAAATCGCCTTTCACGACAAACAAAATGAAACCGCTTCTAACGGCATTAAAAAAAATGTCTCTTTTCTTAAATATATGTGCAATTTGAAAAGTTAGAAAAAAGGTTGATTTCCTTTCTACTTGTGAAGGTGGATCTCCGGATTACCATTTCTAAATTCCAAGTATAATAGAAAATATGGCACACCCGTACAAAAATATACATGCCTTTTTTCTCCCCCTTTCCTCCCTCCATTCGGATCCTCTCGGAGACCCCGGGGACGGATGGGAGAGGGAAGGAAAAAAAAATCGGGTCCATCACTTTCCCCTTAGGATACACCGGTTTTGAACTGAAGCCCACCAAGGGAGTGCGAGCTTCCTGCAAGTCGTCCTCTTTCAGACCCAGCTTCTTGAAGCAGTCAAAATAGAGGATCTCCGACGAGCTCCCGAGATCCACAAGAATTCGTTTCACCTTGAAGTTCTTCAACCTCAGGGTTAGAATTAGCGGGTCGTTGTGGGGGAGCTAGACCCCTTCTAGGTCTTCATCTGAGAACCAGATTTTGAGTTTCTCTTTCCTAGTTTTCTTTGCTACAGGTCTCAGCTCGGTTGTCATCACCTGTTTGCCGTGTGAAGCCCTCCTAGCCTCGGCACTAGCCTAGTTACCCCCTTTCGGCGCGGGAGCCTAATGAATGACGTTAATAATGCCTTTTGGCTTGTTGTTGTCCTGATCTTCGTCAGGTCGACGCTGATGAGCTCAGTTGACTCTTCCACCCTCTTTGATGAAATCTTTTAAGTGCCCATCCTTGACGAGCTTTTCAAGATGAGACTTAAGGGCCATGCAGTCTTCGGTTCTATGCCCATTCTGTTTGTGATAGGTATAGAATTTGTTATGGTCTCGGGTGGAGGGATTATCCTTCATCGGCTGCGGCCATTTGAAGTAGGGCTGCAATTTGATCATGCCAAGGAGCTTATAAATGGGCTCCTTGAAGATCGTTTTCATAGCTTTGTAGGAGTCAATGGCTGGCTTGGACTTCCTGTTGCCCGCAAAGGTGGAGGTCGAGATCGCTGCCGAGCTTGTCGAGGCCTTCTTCCGGTCTGCTTCCCTTCGAGAGAATTTCTTGTCCCTTCTAGAGGGTCGGTCTTCCAGCCAGAGGCCGAAGCTTTCATGAGCGCGGGCCTCATCCTCTTCCTGCTCAACAAACTGGTTCACCCTGGCCATTAATGCTTTCATTGTGACCACGGGGAACTGAACTAGGTCTTTTCGGAGCTCATTGCCTGGGAGTAAAGCCTGCTTGAAGCATATGATGGCCACTCCATCAATGGCGTCTTCAATTTGGCTGTAGACGATCTAGAATCTTTTGGCGAACCGAGTAATGTTTTCAGGCCGCCTCATTCTGATCGCCATGAGGTCGTCGTCTATCTTTGGGATGACTCTGTGTGCTTGGAACTTTTCCATGAAGGAGTTTCGGAGCTGCCACTAGTTCGAAATCGATCCCTCTGGGAGTGCACAGAGCCACCTTAGGGGGAGGTCGCCCAAACTGGAAGAGAAGACTCTGCAGTTCAGGTGTCCAACGTCGCCCCATACTAACATTCGCTGGGTGAAGTGTTGGAGATGTGCTGCAGGGTCTGAGGTTCCATCATAGAGGACGAACCTTGGGACACCGAATTTATCAAGGAGGGAGAAGTCTTTTATCTCCTGAGAGAAGGGAGATGTGCCTTGGTCCTCAATATCATAGGCGTTTAGCCGGTCTCGAGTGAAGCTGACCACCTCCATATTGCACTAGATCGTCTGCATGACTTAGCGGTCAAGCCATTCTCTCAAGGCTTCGTTATTCTCCGGTCTTTGGCGTGATCTCCTTGAGTCCTCGTGTAGATGACTGCTGCTCGAACCTTCATCGTAATCTCGGTTTCTCCTCTTGTTGGTCAGGACTTGCCTCAAGTCCTGCTCGACCGAAGGAGCTCGATTTCGTTTGGGGGATGGAACCCGGGCTTTCTTCTTCTCCTTGAGATGCCTTTTGAGTTGACGAATTAGCTCATCTTGCTCTTGGATGACAAGGTTCTGAGCCCTAATATTCGCAAGGAAGGAGTTGTCATCATCATCATCAACAGTCTGATGACGAGATTGATCTTTGTCATCATCCTGTGACGGGACTGATGAGATTTGGCTACCGATTCAGTCACGGGCCCCTCTACGCTCATAGCTCCAAAATTTCCGCTGGATCTCCTTTTGCGAGGGATATTTGGCGATATTTCTAGCAGCGGTGGTATTGCCTCTGGTGGTGGAAACACCGGTGGCGGCGGCACCAGGGGTGGTAGCAACGAGGCCTTTTGGGACCTTGACGAGCCTTCGCCATTTCTGGTCTTTGGAGGCATGGTCTCTATAGATTTGGTTTGATCTCTTCCCACAGACGACACCAATTATAAGTGCCTAAATATTACGGACTTAGTTAAGTGGACATTAAGCTTCTGGTATTGCTGTAAAACTTCTTTGGGAAAGATTAACTGCCTGAGACCTGAAAGGGAATGAAGGAAAGAAAGGTCAGAGGCCCTAGCTGCAGTCAGCCGGAGGCACTCCGATGCCTAAGTTAGTGCAGTCACTAGACAAAGGATGAGTGGGTGGGGAAGAAGAGAGGGTTTAGAGTATAGACGTATTTGATAGCATGCTTTTGGTGGGTTTACCTCATGCATATATATAGGGGGAGTCTCGTCAGATCTTTCCTTTGGTGGAAGTAGGTGGAGGTACTGTCCCATCAGCCCACACCATGCTTCCTTAGTGGAGGTAGGTAGAGGCATTGTCCCATCGGATCATGCGCTGACTTCTCCTATTAATGCGGACGTGATCGTTAGATAAGGACAGCCCCTTATCATCATCTGGCGCCTGTCTTATCTGTTAGTACGTTCTGCAACGTAGTCATAGCTTTATGGAATGCAATTATGGCTTAGTACTCATCTTAGTTGGCTGTGCCGAGCTGAAGATGATGCCGAGACTAGGTACGGACATATCTTGGCACTGTTGCCGAGGTGCCCTATACCGAGACTGAGGTGAGCGTAGCTGGTACTTTTACAAAAGCTAGCTCAAGCTCGGTACTAGCTGGTACTGTTGCCGAACTGGATGCCGAGATTGAGATAAGCCAAGTCGGTACTATTACTGGGATTTACGTAATTCTGCTCTCGGGAGAATGTCCCACACAATAACTACAAGAAAGAATCAATATAAAATGTTGAGACATATAATGGTGCTTATGAAAATTAAGAAAGTAAATTGAATAGAATGGGAGACAAGTACTGGTTTTGTTGGTTTTAGAGCAACGATAGATTTCAATATTTTAACCTGACTTTAGTTTAGAATGAGTTGGGGTTTTGGCCAACCCATACGACCTCGCCATGTTTATAACAAAGATAGAAAAACTCATCTATTGACTCTTTTTATCTCATTTTAATTAAAGACCACACTACAAGAAAATAGATTTTTAGTAGCTAGCTTTTAGTGGGGGCCGACTAAAAGCGCTGCTATAGATCACTTATAGCGGCGGCCAACAATGGTGCCCACTAAAAGTTAATTTTAATTAACTTTTAGCTGCGCCCGCAGCAGTGGCCACCGATATAGACCCCACTCCGATGGCTGATATGGGATGGGTCCAATGCACACATCAATCTTTGGCTCCAAGTTTAGCCAATCACGGACTAATGTTAAGGAATGTGTGTAGAATTTATTGTCGTGCATAATCGAATGGAAGAACTGATGAAGCGTAATGAAGACAGGAGTGCATATCTGGAAGAGATGCAGAGGAAACAACAGAGGATGCGTGCTGCTATGGCGGATATGATGTCATGACCCAGGCCCAAGATCCAATCAATCCGAATCAACTACGGGTCACGAATCCATCATACTTACTCCCGTAAACTCCGAATTAACCGAAGTTAAAACGAAATCCACAAGGGATAACAATCATACCTAACTATCAAATGTACATTTTTGCGGAATATATACATTGACGAAACATTTATTCGAACAAGTTCTTTACATTAAAAGTAAAGTTCAATATACACAATTCATTTTCCTATTAAGTCAACCACTGCATATTTAAAACACAATGCAAAGGACAAATATTTACATCTTAAAATGATTCTATGAAAGTTCTCTCAAAACATTTTCAAAATATTCTATTCATTGGCACTCCGATTCAAATTCATTCGATTAGACCTCCTGGAGGTATTAGATTGGCCTCCTCTGCTGGCGGTGCAGCCTCGGCATGACCGGCACGGGCAACTAGGCCTGTAATGTCATCAAGAACACCGTGAACACGACGGGTCATCAATGTATACACAGATCTATGATAATTCATGCATGAGAGTACCTATGCATGAGAGTCAAGTAATTTCAATTACTATATTGGCAACTACAATAGCATTTGTTTCATTTCCGTTCAGTTCATTTCTTCCCAACGAAAGTAGTCAGTGTATTTTGTAAATACAAATACCAGTCATTCATATTCATTCATGTTCATTGATATTCATTCAGTTCAATTAGTCATTTCAGTGAGCACTATTATTATTAAGTGGCTTATCAATGAGGGACTTTTCAGTCCATAATGTGTTCATTTCATGATTTATCAATTTAGTGACTTTTCAGTCTATACTGTTACTTTTCAGTCAATAAAGTGTATTTATTACATGACTTTTAGGGGTGTAACGGTTCGGTTAACCAGTCAATTTGGAAAAACCATTAACCGAACTGTAACCGCGATTTTCTGTCTTTTAAAACCGTAACTATAACCGTATCCACAAAAACCGTGGAAAACCATAACCGTGGCTAACCGTATTAAACGGTTCGGTTATGGTTAATAACCGTGAAATGCCTTCCCCACATAAGGGGATAAATGTGAATGATTGAAGGTAAAATGACACATAAGGAAAAATTGAATAAGGTAAGAAATATTTCATTTAGCCCCCTTATTTTTTCTTTTATTTGTAAATGGTACGGTTAATCACATATGGTTAACCGAACCGTATTATACGGTTCGGTTCGGTTAATAACCGTGAATTATTATGGAAAACCGTAACCAAACCGAATCGTGTGGTTTTTGGATTTCATTAACCGTAATCGTAACCGAACCGTAAAATACGGTTATTAACCACGGTTCGATTCGGTTCGGTTCGGTTAGACGGTTTTTCGGTTTTTTTTACACCCCTAATGACTTTTCAATGAGGGACTTTTAGTCCAATGTGTGGAATCTACCAATGTCTGGATCAGAGATCACTGGCATTACTACGGAGCTCGAGAACACTTTTCAGTTCATCTACTGCAGTAGGATTGTTCATTAGTTCATTGTTACATTTAGTCACTTGTTCATTATTCATTAGTCATTATTCATTCAATATTCACTTCAGCACAGTAACATGCTTACGAAATTACTATGTAGTGCCAGACTCATAAATCCAATTAAATCAGTTATGCTATTCAGACTTCTATCAATTTCTAAACAATTATCTAAACCAAACAATTGAGTGAAACGTTCGTTATCAATGTACGTGTCACTGTCGATGAAATCACTTTAATTGAATTTGTACATTAAGATAACCTTAGCTAACACTTATGAAGGTTTAGATACCACTAACACTAGCCTTAGTAATTAGGCTTTCATATCAAAAAAATCAGACATCAATCAGAAACTTTTCTCAAGTTCGGTCACCTTGACGATCACTTGTCGGTTAACCGGATTCTGGGAGGCAGCTAACCGAATTACATTCGGTCAGCTTTTCAGAACCTTATAATTTCTGATACATTCTCTCCTTTCGGTCACCAATTCGGTCACCTACTTGGCTAACCGAATTCTCAAATCTGGCTAGCCGAACCCATCTCGGCTACCTTTCAATTAGCTTTCCAGAAGCTTGTCTTCTGATGGAAATTTCTGACTTAATTTCAGTCACCTGGCGGTCACCCTTCGGCTAGTTGAATTCCCAAATTCGGCTAACCGAACTTCGTCGGTCAGCTTATGGTTAGCTTTACAGAGGCTGACATTTTCCATGAAAATCAACCCAGGTGGGTCGGTCAGCTAGTGGTCAGCAGTTCAGCAACAGAACTTTAGATTTCTGAAGTGAAAATTCCAAATCTGAGCTTCTTGAGCTCAAATCACTTCAATAACATCTTAAATCATAAGAGGTGCATATAGTTGCCTTGTTGAAGATTAATTGACACAAAGCCCCTTTGATTAGCTTGGTTTGAGATGGAAATCCCCAAATTGAAACTCTCTCTCAACCTAAAACCAAAAACCAAATCATAAACACAACTCTTATATGCTATGTGTGCTAGAAACTTACTACAACCACTCAATCCAACTAGAAAATCCTATAGCACATAATGCACTTACTTAAAGCTCTAGTGGAGAGAAATTTGAACTTTCTCTCTAGCTTTATATCCAAGAAAATCCAATAAGAAGGTGAAGAAGACGAAGCCTCTTCCAAATTCTCATTCAAAGCCTCAATCTTGATGCTTGATGGAGAGCAAATGGAAGAAAGAAGAAGAATAAGAGAGTCTAGGGTTTGCTTGAGATGGAAATAAGTGAATGAGCTCATTGAAGCTCATCTTAAGCTTATATAAGATCAATTTGCAATTAAGTCCTCCACTTCCATTCTTATTTCAATTCGAGTCAAATGAAGGGCCATTTGATCCGATTCTCGTCAAATGAGTTCAAGTCTATTATGAAAGTTATCGTATTCGTCGAGATACGGGCGTGGGTATCAAGAGTTTCCGTATTCGACAAAATACGCGGAAATCCATATTTACGAAAAAGTTTTTGTTTTCATTTGTTTGAGTATAAAACCAACCCAATTACTTTAATCTCATTCATTATCACTTCATTAAGCCCAAATCAATCATTTGAGACTAATCTCATTGAATTTGGTCATTAACCATCATTAGTTTAATTAAACATGATTAATTAGTAATAATTTCAATTAATTAGAGTTAATCTCAATTAACTCGGGACAGAGTCTAACATATGATGTGGCAGTTGTCTGACTAACAACAGAATTCCTTTGAAGGGGTAAGTCCGCATATTTATTGTGCATTATTATTTATTGTATTTCTATGGTTTGTAAGAGGATATTTCAAATGTTTACCTTTTTTTTGCAGGGAGAAGATAGAAATGATCATGGAGCAAATGAATGAAAAAATTAAATTATTATTAATAAAGCTTTTATTTCATGATAGTAGTAAATATAATACTACTGATACAATATTAGTCTAAAGGATTAGTTTTGATGGAACTCTTGTCCTTTTGGAAAATCATGGTTGTGATTATAATTTAGATTTCTCATTCGATGTTGCTTAAAATTTAGGTACAAATTTGATCTATGAATATAGTATATAGTATGGTGATTGTGCTCATGTGGGGGCAAGTTGGATTGCAAGTGGATTGATATACAATTTATCTTCCACTTTATTATTTGGTCGTTTGTTTATAGTTTGTTTATAATGATGGATAACAATTTTTAGAATTCTTGATTTTTTTTTTCTCTTATATATACTTACAGCATTGGTGATTTATATGGACTATTCTTTGTTGCCAATTGTATGCTAAATAATTGGGAAGAGAAGTTGACCATCATTGCTATGGGCAAAACTAAAGATTATGAGCTTGTAATTATTCGACTTGGAGATTGCTTGGGGAAGGAAAGAGATGAGGTTTGTCTTTATATGGTTTCTCCATGCTTGAGAATATCCTTATTAGATGTCACTCAAGTTGTAATTAGGTTTCTCTTTTTTAGATATGAGTGAAGCATGACTGAATTTGTTTTGTTGTTATTTTGCAGATTGCACTAGGTGCTAGAAGGTGTAATGAAGTTTTTGTAAATGATGCAAAATCTTGCATCTTATTTGTAAGAGTTCATTTATGGTACTTGTTCTTATTTATATTTATTTGCTTTATTTTCTTTGTTCTCTAATATTCGTTATTTTAAGAGCATTATTTATTAATACTATTATCATCTTTTGATCACTTGTGTGGAGCATAGGCAACGATTAATTTTCTATAAATATTGCGGTGATGGCACTCTTGATGATGTGCTTTACTCAGGTCATGAACTAAACGAGAAACTAAAGTATCTTGGAATTCATGTTCCGGATATCCCATGGAGTTGCCAAATCTTTAGAGTAAGTAACATTGAAATGTAATTGTCTTCAACAAAGGTGATGTCCAAAAATGTGTTAGCCAACTCAACTCTAACAAATGTAATTGCAGATGTTTAGATGTTGTCTTGATGATTGCTAAGAGATGGTGACTAAAAAAAAGGTGAAGGCCATTCGAAATGAAGCTGAAGAATTAAGATGGGGACGATGGTTTTAGAGGGATCTGCTACCACTGTTGTATAGTATGAAATTGTGTGAAAAGGTTTCATATAGAGTGTTGGTTTTTCAAAGGACTATCTTGTGTTTTAACCTTAATCGTCATTCAAGTAGACTATGAGAAATTAGATATGGGTCTTATTCAATTTGGTTTTAAGTACCGAATAAAATCCACGATTTAAATTGTTATAAAAAAGTAGTTTTTTTATTATTCTTGGTATACTTTGTCTGGATTGACTTAAACAGGATTATCTACATGAAATGCAATGGAAGTCTCTTGTAATTTTTTTTTAAATTACCACTTTTAGCGTGGGCCACCTGAACGCCGCTAGAACATTAACAAAATTTTAAATATATAGCGGCAACTTTGTCTTACTTTTACCGGCGACCAACGACCCCCACTGAAAGCTATTTTCTTCATTTAATCATCCCACGAAACTTTTTACAGGTGGCCGACGGCCCCCACTAAAAACCTAACAGCGGAGGCCAATGGCCGCCACTAAAATATATGCCCACAGCTTCTATACCGTTGGCTTGTGGGGGCTAAGATGGTCGCCGGTATAAGTTTTAGCAGGGGCCAATCTATGTTTTAGCAGCGGCTGTCGGCCCCCCACTAAAAGTCGAGTGAGTCACCTTGTTCTAGGAAGTCGTGTAGAACCATTTGATAAAAAATTCATGTATATTTTTAAATAATTATGCTCAAGGTTAGAGTCGGCAATTTAAAAATGACGATTGCAATGAAATTTGAAGCTTATGTTTGATTTTTTTTATATTCAATATATAAACTAAAGAATTATGAAATATGCAAGATTTTTTTTATTTTTTTTTTGCTTATTACAATATTTCTCTTGCATGGGTAGTGTATATATATAATAAGTGTTAGATCCATTTTAAATATTATTTTGAAATTAGCTTTTAAAAATGACTCTGTCGCGCCCCACCCTAGAGAGTGAACAACCCTTTCCCATCAGCTCGAGCTGATGAGAGTGTCGGCCTATATGTGTGTGTGTACAATATAGGGATATACTCCTACGAGAGTTACTCTCACGGCATTATGAGAGTGAGGGGTGGGGCCCCCCACATTTAGACTGTTGGCAATAAATATGGATGTGAGAGCCCCCCACCTATACTCAATTAGTACTCGTCCATCTCAGCAGACCATTAAAACCCACCCCCTCCTGTAAATACGGGTCCCACCAAATTTTGATATATCCAAATGTAGTGAATCATTTGATCAAGAGTAAATTTTATTGTTGTATATAAAGTTGTTAAACTTGTGGATCCTCACTTCAACTCAAAGCTGATGGGAGGAAATCCATTCGCTCACATGTTTGGGGCCCACCTTCAGTCCATCTGAGTGGACAAACCCCCACTCCCTATAGTTCAAGGGTCCCACCAACTTTGATCTATGCAAATGGATTGTGCACACTTTGCGAATGGACTATACACCATTAAACTTATGGGCTCAGATGATGATGATAGGCCGATCGGATGTGGCTAACTTTTTGTACATAGGATGGGCCCAAGCAAATCTTCAAATCCCCCAACCTCACCCCCATGTGGGCCCCACATGCGTGAGTGGACAAGTTCCGTATGAGCTTCAGCGCTAGGGAATGTATATCTATATGAGGAGCGTTACAAAACTCCCTGGGCGATTTTCATAAAAAAGGCCCATTTTCTAAGCCTATAAAACTATGACACATGTCATCATCAAGTTAAATGCGGATAAGAAATCTAAAACTTCAAAAACCTCCTTTTTTTAGCTATGTTTCCTATGTGAGGTGGCCAAATCTCATTCGACAAGTCAAATGGGGAAAAAACTCCCCTTTTCAAAGTGGTGAGTTTTTTAGAATTCCTATATATATATATACACACAAAGTAATATTCAGGTGAGAACTAGTTCTCACATATTATATGAGAGCTTTTTTGTGAGCCCCAATTGTGGGCCCCATTTGGGGATGGGACCAGGGGGGATGAAAAGATCTATGTGAGACCACCCCGAGTATCAAATTTGACCCAAACTCATACCCCTAACCCCTTCATCCGTGGCCCACAAGTTTAATGGCTCCATATTCAAAAAAATATTCAACCCTTGATCCAACGGTTCAGTCCAATCAGATGTATGCCAATCTGTAACGCCCCAATTCCGGATACCGAGAAAGTCGTCAGAATATCCGAAGTTGGCGCGCTACTCCCCAGAAAATCCAAGAACTTCCAAGATCATAGGTCCGCAGTGAGGTCCAATTTAAAACTTTTGAACAATATAATATCAATGGTTAAATTGCGGAAGCATAAGAAGTAAAACGGAAGCAATAGGTATCATGATATATCAAATATGAGCGGAACTGTAGTCCAGTTTAAAGTATCAATTGATAAGAACAAAGATAATTACATGTTTGACAGCTACCCAACTCACTACAGAAATCTCTCAAAACCCAAACAAAGATAAACACTCAAAGCCCGGGTACTGGCTTTCCACCCTCCGGCTCAACATCTGGGTCGGCCGGTCCCCAACCGTAACTCCAGCTACGAGCGCTTCTACGAGCGCAAGCGCATCCTCCTAGTACTCGGGATCGAAACCTAAGCACCAAGATGGGTCAGATCTAAAGTTCTGGCAAGTCATAATATACAAGTAACATAGGACATATGTATCAAAAGAGTAGAGACAGTTACACAGTTAAAGAATATCAAGATACATGATCTAGGCAGTTGAGCAAGATAAACATATAGAGTCACGACAAATATAGCATCTAGTCTAATACAATATGGCACATTCACACGAGCTGGATACCGAGGGATATTATGTCGCGGCCCTCCCATACTGAACACAATTACGGCGGGGAAACTCACCAGTGCTGGGGAATGACTAGCCCCCAAACAGTCACACTCAACAGTCTCACCATACTCATCACTCGGGGAGACTGGACTCGGTATCACACCGTCCGTCCAAACATAACTCATCATGATAGCTCACTCACACTCATAAATAGCTCCTACCAGGGATGATCAGTCCAAAGGCTGAGCTTAAATCAATTGAGTGAATGTCTATGCCGACTCAAGGAAGACTCTAAAGGTCTGTGTCTGTCTAGGCTTTGCCTTGCGTGAACAATGTCCTAACGAGGTCTCTAAGAGATTCAGATATCCATTTCAGTCCATGGATTACAATCCAAATCCAAGCCCACTCGTTGAATTCATACCAAGGCCCATCAAACACATGGTCTGGTCTAAAACAGTCCATACGAGGTAACATGTCCATTTCCAATAATAATCAGTCCATTCTCATCCAAAATGAGTTATAAGTCTAGTACAATCCACCTCTCCAATTCTAAAGGTATAACACATCCATGGTTCAAAAAACCGGCCGAGACCGGTCCGATATCTCGCTGAGATATCGGACTCGGTCCAAATTCACCAAAGTCTCGGCCGAGATATTCATTATCTCGGGACTTTTTTCATCTTGGCCGAGATATCGGCCGAGATGAATATAAAGCTTCAAACCCTTTTTTTTTTTTTATTCTTCTCCCATCTTCATCTTCTTCTCCTCTTTTCTCAAAACCCCTACTAGCCATAGCAGCAGCCACCTTCTCTCTTCCATATTTCCAAATCTCACTTATATTTTTTGAAGAAAATATTATCTAAGGTAAGAGGAAATCAACTTAAAGCATATTATGTTTTTTTTTTTTTTTTTTTATAGATGAAGCATAGAGGTTTGTCACTTACTCACTTGTGTAATTGTGTTGTTTTCTTCATTTAGAAGTTAGATCTATATACTTTCATGCTAGATCTACTCATACACATGATTTTGAACTTTTTTTTCAATTTTTTTTATTTTCGGATTTTTTAATATTTGAATTATAATATATCATTTTTGGGGGATTTCATCATAAATATGTTGTTTTAATGATTCATGATCATTGTATGGTGTGTAAATGATAGATCTACATACTTTTATGTTAGATCTATATATTTAGGATTTTGAAAATGATTTTATTAATTTTTGTTTTCCAAAAAATAATTTTTGTTACTTGTTAGGATATTTGTGAAACCAAAGGCTTATTAATAGTGTGTAGATGATAGATCTACATCTACTCATAGTCATAAACATGATTTAGATTTTTATTTTAATTATTTTATTTTTGGATTTTTTAATATTTGAATTATAACATATCATTTTTTGGGGATTTCATCATAAATATGTTCTTTTAATGATTCATGATCATTGTATGGTGTGTAAATGATAGATCTACATACTTTCATGTTAGATCTATATATTTAGGATTTTGAAAATGATTTTATTAAAAAAAAAATTCAAAAATTAATTGTTGTTACTCTTTAGGATATTTATGAAACCAAAGGCTTATTAATAGTGTGTAGATGATAGATCTACATCTACTCATAGTCATAAACATGATTTAGATTTTTATTTTAATTATTTTATTTTCGGATTTTTTAATATTTGAATTATAATATATCATTTTTTGGGGATTTCATCATAAATATGTTCTTTTAATGATTCATGATCATTGTATGATGTGTAAATGATTGATCTACATACTTTTATGCTATATCTATATATTTAGGATTTTTGAAAATGATTTTATTAAATCTTGACTTTTCCTAAAAATAATTGTTCTTAAGTGTATTAGTGTATTATTACTATTGCATGAATTTCTTATTTTATAGGAACAAGATGGTGCGTTCAATAGATCCGGCATGGAACCATGGTGAACCAGTTGGAAGCAAAAGTAGAGTGAAATGTAATTATTGTGGAAGAGTGTTCAATGGCGGGATTACTCGATTGAAACAACATTTGGGGCATGTAACAGGACAGGTGATAAAATGTCATAAAGTGCCACCAAATGTAACTGCTGAAATGAAGGAGCTCCTAAATGCATCAACAAAAAAAAAAAAAAAAAGAGTTACAACAAAAAAGAAGAACTGAGGAATTTGATGCATGTAGAGAAGAAGTATTCGGTTCCTCCGATGATGATGACGATGAAGACTCGGAAATGAGGACGGCTAGGAGAGAACGTGTTAGGTCACTTCAGGAGGAGGAAGAGAGAAGAAGAATGCAATATGAAGCAGCCTCTAGAGGTAGCCAATATGAGCAGGGTGGGTCATCCGAACCTGGGGGAGCAAGTTTGCATCGGGCATTTAGTCAAAAACAACCCCGTCGAGATCCAGACATTGAGGAGATTGAAAGAACTCATACACGTGCACCTCAGCAAGTGGGGTCAACTGACCCATATTCTCATAGAAAACCAACATCAAAGCAGCCCAGCATTATGAAAGCATTAACGGGCAGGCTTGGTAAAGCAAGAGAACATCTAGTGAGAGCTGCTGGGAAGTTTTTTTTGGATGGAGGCATTCCTCCCAACAAGGCATCATCTCCTTATTTCACCACCATGTTAGATGCAGCTGCAGAACATGGTCCAGGTATAAAGGCACCTATCCCTTATGAGATTGGGCATGTATGTGTTGAGAAAGAGTATGAAGAGTTGCAGGCTTGGGTGCAAACTTTCAAATGGGCATGGAAGGAAAGAGGTTGTACACTAATGTGCGATGGGTGGACGACCATCACACACCGTCATCTCTTGAATTTTCTAGTCTACTCGTCTATGGGCACGGTGTTTATCAAATCAGTTGATGCAACTGATTACATTCAAGATGCAAAATATATTAATAAGTTATTGAATGAGGTGATTGAAGAAATTGGGGCAGATTGTGTAGTTCAGGTTGTTACCGACAATGCTGCAAACATGAAGGCTGCAGGAACGATGCTGATGAAACAAAGGCCAAGAATTTTCTGGTCTCCATGTGCAGCACATTGCTTGGATTTAATGCTTGAAGATATTGCAAAAGGAAAAGTCATGAAGTTTGTGATTGGTAAGATAAAGAAGATCACCAATTTTTTTTATCAATCATATAGACTCATTTCCATGATGAAAATGCATACAGACAACCATGAATTATTACGGCCTGGCATCACTAGATTTGCCACCCACTTCATTGCTATCGAAAGTGTTTACAAGTATAGAGAAGGACTTCTCCGATTGATAAAATCAAATGAATTCATGAATTCAAAATGGGGAAAAAGGCCAAGTCCCATTACTGTTGAAGTATGTAAAACAATTGAGTCCAACAAGTTTTGGCCTCATGTGAAGGGTGTTTTAAATGTTTTTGAACCCCTAATAAAGGTTCTTCGATTGGTTGATGGCGATGATAAGCCAACAATGGGCTTCTTACATGAGGCCATGGAGAGATCAAAGCTGGCTATTCAAGGAGATTGTAGATATTACAAAAGGTTTTGGAAGATCATCGACGATCGATGGGGACGACAATTAAAACATGATTTACACATTGCCGGTAAGTGAAGAATATCCTTTAACACTTGAATTGTTGTATTAACTCTCCATTCTCTCCTCAGTCCTCAATCCTCACTACATTAATTTATCAAGGACTAAAATTCATTGGTTTTACTGTTACAGGATACTTCTTTAATCCCCAATTTACGGATGGACACATATCTAATGAAATCCGTTTGGGACTAAAAAATGTAATTGAAAGATTGGCGGAGAGTACAGATGAAGCAATTTGGGCTACTAATCAGGTAGGAATGTAGGATAATTAAGGAAAAAAAGTATATAACATTGTAATTTCTCTAATTTATTTTTCTACGTTAATATCTTCATATTGACATATACAATGTACGGGCCGGAAGCTTTGGAACGACGACTGCACGGAGAGCCGTGACATAGACCTATCCTGGTATTGATTGTAATGTCATCTCTATATTATTTAAGGACTTATTATTTTTTTATTGACTCTAATATCATTTCTATTTTTTTTTCAGCTGAATGGTGGTTGAATTATGGAGAGAGTGCTCCTGCACTAAGGACGATTGCTATTAAAGTCCTTAGTCAAACTACATCGTCTTCCAATTGTGAAAGAAACTGGAGCACATTCTCATTTATCCACACAAGACCAAGAAATAGATTGACAATGCAAAAGCTAAATAAATTGGTCTACATTCACTACAACCTCAAACTCCGGAGTAGAAATAGAAGGAGAAGACAGTTTGAGGATCACCGGGATTATTTCTGTCCAATTAATTTGGACTATATCTTTTCAGAAGATGATACTGTGTTAGGTCAATGGTTGGAGGAACAAGAAGAACCGGTGTTAGACCAAGACCCAGAGTTTGAGCAGTTGATAGAGGATTTGACTGGGGAAAGGCTTGAGCCAGTGAGGGCTGCAGAAAGGATAGAAGAAATAAACTTGACAATGCAGCAGGGGCGTGCACCCAATACAAGTGAGCCAAGGGAAAAGGAGGTGGATGAAGAGAGTGAGTCAAGTATTTCTACTTCTTCATCATCAGCAGGAATTCCACCTGACTCTCCCGGGGATGAGGGTCATTATAGAGATGATGAGCCTGTCATTTATGAGACAATTGAGCATTTTCCTCATGCTACTAAGTTAGATCCTCGCCGTGGCTATGTCAGACATGTTGGATAGACTGAGGCAGGGAGTAGTAGTAGCGCCGGCGCCGCTACTCATGGTCATCATGGAAGTTATGTTGGCCAAGGTGCCATGTATGGACAACATGGGGATTATGTTGGCCAACAAGGTGCCATGTATGGACAGCATGAGGGTTATTCATATGACCCTAATTGGGTACCCCCTTCACCAACACCGATTATTTCTATCGAACAGATGTTAATTGAGCAAGGGAGGCTTCCCCCACCAGTTTCTCGACGACCTATTTATGCCCCTCATAACTATTTCATGCCATTTGATTACAATCAGCCATCTCAATCCACAGACACAGGGGATCAAGATAGTTCATCATCTTATCAAGAACAATATGAATATGGTTATGGATATGGTAGTGCTAGTGCTGCACAGCAGTATGGAGCATATCTTTTTAGCCAAAACCGAAGAAATGATGATGATGATGATATCGAGCCAGGGCGACACTCCACTTGGTATTAGGCTGTCAATCTGTCATACACTCATACTCATCAGTCTCTCTCTAATCTCTACTAGTACTCTCCACTAGTCCCCTCTAATTTCAGGTAAACCATGAACATTTTTATGCCCAAGTGCTTTATGATTTACCTATCTCAGACTTCTCAGTCACTAACTCACTATCTCATTCATTAATCTTTAAGGTCTTGAATTTCACAACTTTATTTGATGATTAAGTTAGTATTAAATGATGATTGATATGTTATCTTTATCTTCTTATATTTGACACTAATGAATTGATTATGAGCATAGCATCAATAATGTTTGCATTATATGAAATACTGGAAAAAAGACAGTGAACTGCGAGTCTGCGACATAGACAGGACTCATAACTTAAGGTGACCGAGATTTTGATTTATTGTTGTTAATAATGGAAACAAATATAGTTTTCCAGCATTTTCTAATATTCTGGATTTTTTGGATATTTTTGCGAATTTTTTTGGATTAAAAAAAAATTCACACTGCGATGACCGCGACGGACCGATATCCGCGACCGATACCGATATCATATCGGTTTTTCGGCCCGGCCGATACCGCGACCGAGACCGAAATTTTAAACCATGAACACATCCATACTTAGGCCATAAAAGGGTCCGCCTAGCCACAGACACGGGTCAGTGTTCACCCAATTACTTCACCAGGTCACCTCTAAGTAGTCCTAGGTTTAGGTCATTCATTTCCATTTAATTAACGTCATAAGCTATAGTAAGGACATAAGAGTGACATAATAAGATAAGTGGAGTATGAACTCCAAGTATGAGAATCAATAGGGAAATAACAATAAGTCAACCTAGGTAATGGACCACATTCAGGTCCAGGTTCATCTCAGGTAATTTGATCTCTAAATGGAGTCTCAGATGTCAAATGATACTGTGTTTGGTGCTCCTGAAGTTACGGGCATCATTGACAACGTTTAAAGATCGAATCATCGTCGATTAAACGACCAAAACCCTTCTTGGTGGTCCCCATGAGTCAAGGTTGAGCCACACCATTGACTCGGACTTGACACATCAATAGAAGTCCATTTGGATGGTCAATGGGCCCCACAAAAGATCACAACCTCAGAATGTGAAAACTGGAAAATCACTCAATTCAGTGTCCTCGGTCGATTGAGTACACTGGATGTTGACCCTCAGGTCGACCATGTGTGCAGTGTGCTCGGTCGACCTCCTGGCCTGGTCGGTTGACCGAGTACACTGGGAAAAATTGAGTCAGCACCTGGAAGGCATGATCTGTTCTCAGGAAATTTCCTGTGTGTCCGGTCGACCTCCTGGCCTGGGCGGTCGACCGCATACACAGAGAACCTGGAAAAAGGATGTCCCAGCTCTCAGGCATTTCCACTACTGATCCTGTGTGCTCGGTCGACCCGGACAGGGCTCGGTCGACCGCGTACACAAGATGTCTGGGTCTGAGGGAAAAATCCAGTTCCCAGTTGATTTCTGCAAAACCTGTGTGCTCGGTCGATCGCACACACTGAACTGTCAGTTCTGCAGGAAAAATAACTGAGACCTGTATTTTCTCAGTTTCAGTGTGCTCGGTCAACCGGACTGCAGGTCGGTCAACAAGGTACACGCAATCTGAAGAAAAAAACCAGATTTCAGGGTTTCTTCTCCTTCAACCCATATTTCCATTAAAACTCCTCCAATCTCGCCCAAACATCACAAGATCAATATAAATCATAAAAGCACTTCATTGTACTACCATCCAACACCAAACGGCCATTGATCTTCCAAATTTGAGATTCCATCCATCAATGCCCAAAATCCATCAATACTAAGCTCAAGGGTAGATCTACTACATATGCATTAACTGAATCGAAAATTGCAGAATCAATGTAAATAGAAACATACATTCTATGCTAAATATATATATTGCACTTGCCTTGATTGAGATGCAAGGTTGTAGAGAGAGAAAAGAGAGAACCAAGCCAATAAGAAGAAATCCCAGCTCCTAGGGTCTTCTCAATCACCAAACCAGCCCAGAATCTCAGATCTAGAAGAGATTTCTACTCCTATTCCCACATCCACAGAGAACTTCTATAAGGAAGAAGAATCTAGAGAGAGAAAGAAAGGAAATGAAATTGAACTTACAAGAAGGTTCTTACCTTGGCTAGAAGAGAATTAGGAGATGATCAAGATAGAGAGAGGGATACAAGTTGTGGCTGAGATAGTGGGTCTTCTTCTTCTTCTTCTTAGAGTTCTAGAGAGAGACAGAGGGGGGGGGGGAAGGAGAGGGGAATTGAGGAAGATGAACAGTAGCTAGTGTATGGTATGAGGAGGCGTAGTATTTATAAGTTAGGGGTTTAGGCTAGGGACTAAAATAACCCTTTTAGTTTGTATAGGATTAGGGTTAGGGTAGAGGACATTTTGGTCTTTGGGGTAGAGTTCTAGAAGATTCTTTAGTGGATACCCCCTATAGAAATTACTAATATCTAGCTAGGGCCTCCAACTCACTAACTAACCCTAGAAATTGCAAAAGACCCCTATTAATTCTATTACTAACACAACTAGACTAATCTAACTAAAACTTAGGAAAGTATATAACTAGCCTTACTAATCCATTAATTAGTATAATTAGCTAATATACTCTATTAAATAGCATACAAAATTCAAATTGAGGGCCCACAAGGGGTGGGGCCTCACACAATCCTTAGGATTAGTGACTATCAAGGGGTTCCCTATTGGTTGCTAGGTTTGGATGGATTGCTAGTTGGCTCTTGCAAAAAAGTTCTCATATAATAGATGAGAACTCGTTCTCACTTGAATATTTCTCATATATATATATAAGGGTGCTCTTGTGAGAGACACTCTCACCTTATTACGAGAGATAAGGTGGGGGCCCTCACACCCATATCCAATGTCAAAAACTTAAATGTGAGGGCCCCCACCTTTATCTCTCGTAGTAAGGTGAGAGTGTCTCTCACAGGAGCACCTCATATATATATATATATATATACATATAGATATATATGAGTCCGAATTCCCTGTATGAGATACTATTACATCCTATCAAAATTTTCCAACTGTATCAAATCTCATCTTTTTTTTTTTTTTCATTCAAAGTAAGTAATAGAAATTCTGTATTGAAAGTATTGAAATTGTATCTCCCTGTTTCGTCACATGGATATATATATATATATAGAAATTCTAAAAAAAAAATCTTATATCAAAAGGGGAGTTTCTGACCAAATATAATAGCCTAGTATTTTAAGAGAAAATATAAAAAGATCTGTTATGAGAATGTGAATCCCATATTGAGTCAATCGAATCATTTCACATGTACTACCCCATGCATTGGTATAAATCCCAAAAATTTTACTCATCCAACTTTTACTCACCCTGAAATCACAAGAAAGTAAGGCCTCGAAAACTATTAAACTCTGGGCCATAGAACAAGTTGTTAGAATGATCTAATGGAGTTAGAAATTCTCAGTAGATTTCATTTAGATTGTTCCATCTTTCAACGGCATCCATGGTTGTCATATAAAATGATCTGTTATGAGAATGTGAATCCCATATTGAATCAATCGAATCATTTCACATGTACTATCCCATGCATTGGTATAAATCCCAAAATTTTCACTCATCCAACATTTACTCACCTTGAAATCACAAAAAAGTAAGGCCTCGAAAACTATTAAACTCTGGGCCATAGAACAAGTGGTTAGAATGATCTAATGGAGTTAGAAATTCTCACTAGATTTCATTTAGATTGTTCCATCTTGCAACGGCATCCATGGTTGTCATATAGTGTGCCCAATTGGGAAGGGCGTTTTTTACTGTCATTTTGGGATAAATTGCCATTTACTTTTAGGACCGTTATAAACAATAGCATCTGTTCAACATCTAAGACATTCCCCCCATGCACCCCGGGGTCCGTCCGGGGTCTGGATCCCGGGGTGCATAGACTTTTTGTTGCTATTGACACCTGACGAAACTAGCCTTAGTTGAGCCCTCCCGCCACATTTTCTAACGACACCAGACGAAACCAGCCGTTGACATCCCGAGGGCATGCTGAATTTTGAAAGGGGTTTCTCTGTTGCTTTCAAATCTCACACTCTCCTCCAATCAAAATCCACATTATCCTGTATCCTCCCACTCCTCATTTCTTATTCTCCTTCCCAAATTCCCCAACATGAACGCCCCCAGATAACAAATCCTCCCCTACTAAAATCCAACTTCAAAGGGCTTACTCTCTCCCCCTCTGAACTCTTAAATGTCTACTGTAAATCCGGAAGGATTGCAGATGCAGAGAAGTTATTCGATGAAATGCCTGAGAAGAATGTTGTTTTGTGCACGAAGATGATTCATGGATACGCAAAGAACGGGTTTCACAGAGAGTCCTTGAAACTCTTTGCCCAGATGCAGGTTTCGGGTTTGGTGCCGAATTCTTTCACCATGGTTGCTGTTCTTGTTAGTACAGCTGGCTTTCAGTGTCCCAAGCTTGGAGCTTCTGTCCATGGACGAATTGTCAAAAATGGGTTGGAGAAGGATTCGTTTGTGGGAACTGCTATGCTAGACGCATATGCAAAATGTGGAAGTATCAATGATTCATATAAATTGTTTGGCCAAATGGATAACCCGAGTTTGATTTCTTTTAATGCGATGATTGCTGGTTTTGTCCATAATGAACTCTTCGAAGAAGCTCTGTTGCTGTTTAAAAAAGTTTGGTGGTCTGGTCTGATACCAAATGCTGTTACCATTTTGAGTGTTGTCTGGGGTTGTACCGCTATTGAATCATTTAGACTTTGTGAGTCTATCCATGGTTTCGTTGTCAAAGCCGGACTTGATTCGAATCTTCCTGTTATCAACTCCGTTCTTAATATGTATTTGAGTTTTGAAAATTTAGAGGTTGCTAATGAATTTTTTGGAAAAATGGATTCTAAGGATGTTATTAGCTGGACATCAATGATGGGGTTTCTAGTACGGTTTGAATTTTCTTCTGATGCTTTGAAATTGTTTCATCAAATGAGAGCTAATAGCATTGGTTTGGATATGGTAGCAGCGATAAATGTAATAACAGCTTGTGGGTTGCTGGGAGATTTGATGAGAGGGAGGTCTCTCCATCACTGGGTAATAGTTAGTGGTTTTGGATAGGAGATTCCCGTTGTGAATTCCCTGATTGCAATGTATTCGAAGTGCAAGGATTTAGATTCTGCAAGAATTGCATTCAACCAGATGGTTGAGAGGAGTTTAATTTCATGGACTGCAATGATTACAGGGTATGTGCAGAATGGGAAGTCCAGAGAGGCACTGGGATTGCTTATGAAGATGAGGATTGAAGAAGATTTTAATATTGATTCAATAGTATTGATGAATTTACTATCAGCTTGCGGCAAGCTTGCTTGTTTAGATCTCTGCAAGCAATTTCATGCGTACATTTTACAAGCTGGCTTTCTGTTGTTCAAGTCAGTTCAAAATAATCTGGTAGCAATTTATGCAAAGTGTGGAGATGTGGAACTTGTTCACAATGTTTTTGAAGAGATGGATTGTCACGACATAGTTGCCTGGAATGCTATTATATATGGATATGGAATTAATGGCCAGGGACAAGCTGCTGTTGCTCTCTTTCATGACATGGAAAAGAGAGGTGAAGCACCTGACAGTGTGACATATCTGAGTGTGCTGAATGCTTGTAGTCATTCAGGTTTAGTTGATGATGGGTTGGATATTTTCAAGCAGATGCTGGAAGAGAAGAAGATTAGATCAAGGGGAGAACATTGGGGTTGTGTAGTGGACATGCTTGCACGCGCAGGGCGCTTAGAAGATGCCAGCAAATTTGTGACTAATACTGTGTCACAGGAGGTGGGTTTGAATGTTTGGAGAGCTTTGCTTGGGGGTTGTCGCATACATAACAATGTGCAACTTGCAGAATTGGTGGCAGATCAGGTGTTTCAGTTAGATCCAGAAGATTCAGGCCAAGTTGTGCTTCTTTCAAATCTTTATGCATCTGTGGGAAGGTTTCAGGAGGCTGAGAACTTGAGATCAAAGATGAGAAGGAACAGCTATGTAAAGAGTCCAGGGCTCAGCTACATCAATGTGATGCCATCTGATTTTGGCTAGCAAGTACGTTCACTCGCTTTCTTTGAGTTTCTAGTATAAGTTTAGGATGTTCTTTGGATTAGTCCAAATTCCAAGCAGCATGAATATGTAATAACAATTGATGGCTACTTATCCATTCCACTGTATTTGGGCATTGCAAAAATCAGAAATCAAATTCAGGTGGATACTTTATTTTTTCTTTTTCAAATTTTCTACCCTAAACCAATATCAATTTCTGTACAGGTGGATTAAATATCTATCTAATTATAGGTTTTAATAAGGCTTTGGTGTGTGGAAGGCCTAAAAGCTGCATCCCACCTAATTTGGTTTCTGATGTTAATGCTGCTCCAAATGCACGGTGGAAAATAGATAGCCATTGTGCTCCCAAATTATTCGACACTTTTTTATTTGGTGTACATTGTAATTCATTATTATTTGAAAAGATAGAGAAGGCGAAAAGAAAGAATCCAAAGAAAGATAGTTACGGCAAGAAAACACAGCTTAATGAGTTCTTTAGAAGATACATGTAGATTGGCCAAATGTTAACATCCGTATTAAAGGAACTTATCTCAGTATGTAGAATATATGTTATTAAAATAAAGTATGTACAATATATGAACACATACAAACAAATAATTCATATGACAGTTTTCTCATGGATACAGACATTTTCCATCTTGTTTGGAATGTATGGAAGTTGATATAAAACACAGGAAAGAGTTGTGATTTAAAGGTTTTTGTGCAATCTTTCATGACTTAGTCCAGGGGGACTCTTGCTATATCCAATAGGCAATAGTCCATGGCACTTTCTGCTGATAAAGTTTGGTGTCTTCCTCCAAGAGTTTGGTGTCCTCCGAGAGTCTGGTGTCTTCCTCAAGGATCCAACTCCACTTTATGCTGATAACACTGGTGCCATTCGAATTGCGAAAAATACGGTTTTCCATGAGCACACTAAGCCTATTGAGATTGACTGCCATTTCATTCGTCAACATGTTCTCTCCAACACAATCCATCTGCCCTGCATCTCCTCAAATGATCAACTGGCATATATTTTTACCAAAGGCTTGCCCCGGGATTGCCATGATTATATTCTTTCCAAATTGATGCTATGTTGTTCCCTGCATCAATTTGAGGGGGAGTGTAGAGATCCAGCAGATTCACAGACACAGGTCCACCATGACAGGCCCATAACCAAAAGCCCATCATAACACGTGTGAATCGTGTAAGATATGGTCAACATTCATCATAATTACAGGATTGTAATCACATCTAGATTTCCCTTTTTAGCTAGTAATCAATTATAATGAGATGTAATTTAGATTATAATTAGAGCCTTTGATTAGGCAACAGCTAATATAAATATACCTGGTCGATCCCCATCTTTGGATGAGACACGGTTTACAATTTATTCTTCTTCTTGTTTCAGCAATACAAGGATCTGTAGATCCTTTTATTCTTAAGACACCTCCAATACCCAACTTCCCTGGCCTACCATGGGCAGCTCCATCCACATTAAACTTAAGAAACTTGGATAGGTGGAGCACACCAAACTACTTTTTTCTCTCTTAGGTACACCCATCTTCAAATTTGTTCCCCAGTTGTGTAAAAGGTTTTCAATCTTCTAATCTGCACAATCCTTTCTAATGGATGCCCATTTAGCAATTCTCGATAGCACATATGTAACAAGACCCTCCCAAGATGATTCCTTTTGTCTAAAAATTCTTTCATTCCTTCCTTTTCATATAGACCAAAGTATGGAAAAGGGAATGATCCTCCACATAATCCAGCCACACCTCACAAAATTCAAAACTGCCTGGAGTTTGCTATAAAGCGACCTCATGGTCTAATTTCCTTACAAAGTTCAGCATGAAGGCATCAGAAAACCATCCATACATGTTACTTCTTAATTATAGTCTAGTTCATGATATAATACAAAGATTTGAGTCCTGTCCATTTTGGGTGTGATGAAAAAACAAGGCCGTTGAAAGAAAGGAGAAAGAATGGAAGAATGCGAATTGGTCTACCATTGAGGAAGATCTTTCTTTTGTACTAGTTGGTTTCCAAAATTACAAAAATCCTGTGATTACAATGAAACTGGTTTAGGAATAAAAATTCAAATCAGTTACACCCACAAAGTATTCAAGCCTGCCATATCCTATATCTTAAAGATTACTTCAACTACATGATATCCAAAATATCCCTCCATGAGCTTATGGTGCTTTCTCAGCTAAAGGTTCCCAGAAGGACCAAACTTCCAACACTGCCCTTCAAGTTGGAGCATCAACGTCAAACATGCCCAACTAAACTATTGATGTCATTTGCTCCCATGGATTTACTTAAAAAACTCTGCAAATTGATCTGTTTGAAGCCAATCCTTCTCATGAATGAAATGGAGGTTAAGTTCAATGTACTCTCTTCTTTCATGGAAGAAAAGATTGGAGGCCATGTGAGGGATTGCTTGATTATCACAAAGAAGCTACATGGGCTGGGATACATACAAATACATTCTTGTAGGAGGGAGCGTAACCGCAACAAATTCATGTGGCAAGATAGTATTTTGCTTCAGTATTTGACTTGCAACAATTGTTGCTTCTTATTCCGCCAAATCACCGAGTTTCCTCCTAAAATATGCGGTCAATCTGCATCATGATATTCAATCACTATCATAATGGCTATGTTCTCTGTATAGAATTACTTTACCTGCAGATAACTTCAGGTAATGTAGGATATGGTGGGGGCATCCAAGTGATGGACAGATAGAGCATGCATAAACTGTTTGCTTGTACTATCCACATTGGCAATGTCTTCTCAATAGCGAAATAGATTAACTTCCAACCAGCCTTTGAAACGACTCTAGAGCAGGAAGAGGTTAGTCTTGTGAATGGATCAAAACAACACATAGTATCAGTCGATGAATTGGCCGTATCTGATTGAGGCTTCATCTCTTCTTGCTATTTATCATCCTTTACAAGCTATGGGACCATATCGGCTGATAATTCGGGCAATCGGTTAATTTACAAAAAAAATTCTCTTTTTAATTTCTTTTGCGAGGAAAAGAGGTTGTAAACACAGAAAATGAAAGGCATTTCATTAAGAATTTGCACCCTCATTCTTTCATTTTATAAAGAAACTAGCAACAAAGGCCCGTCCTTAGCCCGGGCCCCAATAAAATTAAATAAATAGTTTATTACAAAATTCATAAAATATTAAATCTTCAAATATTTATAAAATAAAATAGATTATCATAAAAAATTTATTTTAAATCATGAAAATCATTTGGTGTGCATTTTACATTTTTTAAGAGCAGATTAATCATTAGTGAAACTAAAGGTTATGAATGATAAATAGTTCAGACCAACGTTGAGTACTAGAAAGATGTATCAATGATAAATCATGGAAGTATTATATTGTGACTTAGTTGGATTATTTGAATGGGTGCTCTACCTCGAAAGTGAAATTTCAGCCCCTAAAGAATTTTTTTGGTGGAAAGTATATGCTGTACCATTAAGTCAGCATTCTACCAAGGATATGAAAGCATATTAATATGTAAATATTTTCATTATTCTAGAAGGCATGTCCCCACCTTCAAATTATAAGATAAGCATTTAATGTAAGGCAATGCAATAAAGTTATGTATAGGAGGAAAAAAATGAGCCGGTAAAAACTTATTTAACCTCATGGTGAATAATCTATGTATCCATTCTCATGGGTTCCAGAGATATGGTGATTCTAATAAGTACCTGATAAACTACTAAACATGAAACCAAGCATGAATACATAAAGCGTTAAATATAATAAAAATCCATGAACCATTCAAATCCACCCCAAATGAACATTGGATTGGACACAGCCATTCACTAACTCAATAGTAATGATATCTCAAAAAGATTGTGCGATTCATCCACTTGTATCCGCGCTAGCCACTGAGTTTGGCACTTCACTTTCCAATTGATCGGGTGTATTACTTGTCAAAATGGATGGAGTGTTGATTTTATCTTTCATCTTTAACGCTGTTGACATAAGTGAAAATAAGTTAGTGAAATAAAAAAATCTTTTAAAAGAATAAATCTTATTAAAACAAAATTGTAAAGGCTCACAATGTTCTATTTCTGATAGTAAAAACTTTCCCTCACGATTGACGTTTATGAGTTCTATTTTTTTAATCGGAACTCCACTATCCAAAGTAGATTTGCTTATGTTCGATCCTATCTTTAGATGGAACAAGTATTCCTGCCATAGTGCTTTATGGATTTGAGGTGCGAAATGGGTGTACCAATCATCCTGCAACATTTGGTAGAAATAAATTTACAAGACAAAGAATACAAAGAAACAAACATTTGATAATTGAGATTTAGACATATTGTATATGATAGGAGCATATTAAAAAGAATAGAAACAAACAAACATTGCATCATCACCTTAGTTGCATTTACTTCAAAATTTTCTTCTGATGTATTCAAGAATTCCTTAACGACATTGTCTTGGAGCAAAAATGTTGCACTTCCAGTGTGATCCATTACAGTTATTGTTGCAATGTATCTATAGTTATAAAAGTTAAAAATTATAAAGTATAAATGAATATATTTAATTTATAAATCCAACATATTACATGAAAGTTGTGCATTTTTAATAACTTACCTTATTTTGTTTGTTCGGGTGGGGAAAGTACAATGATTGCATTGACCATTATTTACACGTGGATCGATTTTTTTATCACACATATTACAAGATACGAATGATAATGGTCTATCCATGTGCAACATTGCGACTGTAGCTTTGATTGTAACATATTTCACCTATAAATATCCAGGAAAAAATTTATTATTTCAGTTCATAAATTACAAATATAAATGATAAATGCACACAATTATAATATAAAAGATGTGAATGATAACTAACTTACTTCAGTGACTCCTTTCTCCACTATTGAAACTAAATCTTCCAATAAAATTATGTTATTCATCGAATCACCACTGTGTCCTTCATTCCTGTATTTAATCTTTTAAACATATATTTGAATGATATATTTTATTATTTAATTTATCAAAATTGAAAAGATCATAATTTTACCACTTTAGTAAAGAATTTGCCTCTGGAATAGTTGGGTTGATCATTATCCTAGTAGTGAATGATGTGCTCAGATAAATATTACCTGCACTTACTCTTAAGATTAGTGTTAAATCATATGTTTGAATTAATAGAAGAAAGTTTAACTAATTACCATTGTATTCTTTAACTACGATCGATGTAGTCAAGAGGACTCTTCCAACATTTGACGTTAAAGAATGAAAGTGGTATGATGCCAACTCTCCCTATAATGTTAGATTTAATTTTTTCAAACTACAAGAATAGAGTAGAAAAAGAGAAATTAGTATATTTATCCAATAGGAGATATTAAATAAATATGTATCTTATAAATAAACATACCTTTCATCATATAATGTAACATCTAGTTTTGCTAGTTCTGTTCCATCCTGTTTTCTTATATATGATATGCCTGTTACATCTTCTATAATTCCGATGATATCTATATAATGGGAAAAAAATGCAGTGAATAATAATTTATATAAGAATATATTCTACTTGAAGCTAGAATTCATAGTTAATTACCTGGAAGAAATTTGACTTTGTTTAGTAGAGATGCAAGTGTATCAATTGGAACAAAGTAAAACTTGATGAATGGAATTTCATGACATGGATCAGTTATTTATACGATTGAGGAATCTCTTGCCAATGTAAGCTGATAATCATGCCTAACAACATTGTACGCATCTGGAGCTGGCTTAACCCGAATATTTCTTATGGTGTAACAGCTACCCTCACATAAGTTGTTACCGAATTTTGGGATCTCATCGTTAAATAATGTCAGAAGAATTTGATCGCCCTGTAATTGAAAAAATAGAAAATAGAAATTAAATTAGATTTAATATTAAATATTTAATGTAATTACAAATATATGCAAACTATTTTTTACCTTTTCATCAATAAGAATAAGTTTATTTATTCTTCCTGCTCCCTTTCTTGTATGGTACTCTCTATCTTCAAGGATTCTGCTAAGCCTTACTTTGATATCCCATCTATCAGAAAAACAGTGGAGTTCTTCGAGGCAATGATATCTCTTGGACGACATTTATGATTGTATGATTTTCAGATCCTGTAGTAATAGGAACAAAGATTATGATCCATTTTTAATAAGAAGCATTATATTAAATATGATAACATATTTTATAGGGTCTATAGGAAAAACTATTACCTTCATTATGAGTTCGTGGAATGCCTTTTTACTTCATTCAAGACTTCATTGTATACAATATTTCTTGTATAGCCAAGAGGGATGCCATCATTTTTCTTTAGTAATATTTTCAGTCCAGATTTTTTTGTGACTCTAGAAATAGCTACATTTAGTTGGCCGTGAGAAAAGATGGGCTTAGGGAGATAAAGGCCTATTTTTTTCTGTGTTTGTCCCTGACTTTTATTAATTGTCATCGCAAATGCAACTTTTATTGGAAACTGCCTTCTCTTCAGTATAAATGGTCATTTTGTATCAGCTGTTGACATTATAATCCGTGGCATGAAGACACATTCTCCTGTATTTGTTCCTGTAATTATCTCTGCATCTATTACCTTGTGTCTCAATTCCTTGATAATAAGCCTCGTTCCATTGCATAACCCAATAGACTAATTTAGATTGCGAACCAGCATTATCGGAGTTCCAATCTTGAGGTCAAGACGGTGATTTGGCAATCCACTAACATTTAATGTATTAAGGAATTCTGTAGTGTACAAGATTCCTTGATTACTTTCATTGCTATCAGACTCCACCATTGTATCGGCGCTTAAATATGTTTGCCCTTGTGTAGGAATCATTGAGAGAACAACACCATTAATCTTGTCAACATAATCATTTAGTGGTGTTAAGATGGCTCTATCCCTCAGATAAGGTGGATCTTTATAATTCTTATTTATGTTCTCATAAACAAAGTTTATCAGTGGCAGAACCTCATCATTGTATGTATCAATTCTTAAATCCGATGGTATCTCACCCAAGTCGTCGTCATCATCATCACTGGTAGAGTTGCATTCTCCATCTCCAATACTTAATACCCATCTTGCAAACTGTGCCATATCATCATCGTTTGTCAAATTTTGCAACCGCATATTTTCTGTTAGGTTTTGAACCTTACAATTCTTCCATATCAAAGATTTTGTAATTGAAGAAGAAACTATATCTTCTCTACTTCCTTTTCTTATTACAGGCAAAATTTGTCTAAAATCTCCACCGAATGCAACAGTTATTCCTCCAAATAATTTAGAGGCTGCAGTGGGATTAGACACATTGAATATGTCATGTAGAGTTCTATCAACAGCATCAAAGGCATGCTTATTCATCATTGGCGCTTTGTCCCATATAATCAAAGTTGTATTTCGAATAAGATCAGCCAAATTTGATTTTTTACTAATGGACAACATGATGCCTCATGAGGTTGTAGTGGGATTTTGAAGCGTGAGTGTGCAGTGCGACCTCCTGGCAACAACAAAGATGCTATTCCTAATGATGCAACAGCCAAAACTATTTTGCCATCACTTCTAAGTTTTGTAATAATTGTTTTCCACAAGTATGTCTTACCTGTTCCACCGCTGCCATTGACAAAGAAGATTTCGCCCTTTTTTTCTTGACATGATGTCATGATATTGTGAAATACTTTAGATTGTCCCTGATTTAGTTTCGTATATAAGACATCAAACTCAGAGATAAGTTCTTCAGTATTGTAGGACATCTCTTCTTGGAGTAGTCTATTTGAGATGTAATCAATGTCTTCATAGTGAGGGAATGGCATATTTGTGAATTCCTTCAACGATCTTCCATTCTTATTTAAGATGGTTTCGATTTCAATAAGTGCCTGATTTTGAATTTCAAATATATAAAATTATGAATCTATTGTGCATCCTTGTCTCTCTAGTCTCATTGCTATATCTTCAGAAAGTGATTAACAGTTTTTCTCCCATAATTGTAATGGATTTGTAACCTCACAGAACATCAGTATTTCTGAAAACATGTTCCTTAATTGATGTCTTGTAGCCCAAGTTGATGCTTCGCAAATTGCATTGTCCCACTCATTGTCATCATCAAGCAATCCAAGTTCTGAGCACGCCAGTTTAAATGAATCATGCACAGTACTGTTGACTGTCCTTAGATCTTTATAGCTTTGTGCGCCACGTATAATATGTAGAAGCATTCTCAAATAGTACCTTTCACCTGTATTAGGTGGAGCATAATATAATCTCCCAATGCATTTCCGACACTTTCTTTTTGACCATATATTTTCATTACTTTTCCAAGTGTAATTCATTGGAAAGTCAACATATCTAAGACTTCTGGCTTCTGGATTTTGGCAATTTGTTGTAAACCACTCTGTGAACATTGTTTTATTCACTCCTGGTCTATTTAAAACAAATGATAGATTGTCGTTATCGCTAAAAACAACTTGTTGATTTTCGAGATGGTATTGTAGGCGTTCAACAGTAGGATTTCTATGGGGCATTCTGAACTCAAATATTCTCCAGCACGATTCTGGCGCCGAAAGATAACGACAATCAAAGTACTGTTTTATTTCATCAATTTCTTTATATCTCAATGTACCAAATGCATCTCTTGATTGACCACTTTCTTCAATAATGATAGTTGCTCGATCAGGTCCTTTGTGTATATATTTATACAAATACTTTATCACTCGTATCTGGCTGCAAATTTCAACATTTATGTGTGCATTATATTTTCTTGATAGATATGGGTTATATGGAACGACCCATCTATTGTCAAGCATAACACCACCTATGTTAATAGTTCTTCCATCATCTCTTCTTCTGTAAGTTGGATAACCATAATTATCAAGTGATGTACGCTCGTTGAAACGTTTGAGGTATTTTTTGCTGCAGTTTCCATCTTGCATACACACACATTTTGGATTTAGAGGTCCACATGGACCATGGATCATGCACCTCTTAATCGTGTCATATAACTTTGCGTATTCATTAGGGGTGTAACGGTTCGGTTAACCGGTCATGTTGGGAAAACCGTTAACCGAACCGTAACCGCGGTTTTCTATTTTTCAAAACCGTAACCGTATCCACAAAAACCGTGGAAAACCGAACCGTGGTTAACCGTATGAAACGGTTCGGTTACGGTTAATAACCGTGGAAAAAAATCTTCATTGTTATTCCTTAGCCACTTTTTTTGTGCTTTAAATAAAATTAACTTGTATTTGGGGATTAAGATACTTAAGTGCACTTGCATTTTTCTCTTTTGTTTTTAAAGGTCCGGTGAAAACTTTAGAGTACAAGAAAGCTTTCAAGCAAGTGTCATCCATTCAAAAGATTTTGTACCATGACCCATGGTTTTAAGCTTTGTAAATATTGTCCAGCATTTTCATGCGAACCATCATGTGCAAGCTTATCAACCTGTAAGATAATTTGCTACTATTAGTAACCATTCAATACAACAAGAAATTCTCACTAGGCATTAAAAAAATTTGAGCTCACTCGTTCAAGTTGCAATTTGCTAGGATGTTCAGGGAAGTTCCTTGAAACCAGTAAGCATATTCTAGGATGGTTGGGAATTATGCCAACTTTCCAACACTCATCTGAATATACATATGAAACTGAATCTGGGTAGTCCAATTTTTGATTCAATCTGTACATTTTAGTCAATTGATTCAATGTCTATTTGGCTTAACATAACTTCAGAATTACATCAAGGCCCTCTAGTTTTTCTTATATTAGTATAACGGTACGGTTAACCATATGCGGTTAACCGAACCGTATGTTACGGTTCGGTTCGGTTAATAACCGTGAATTAATATAGAAAACCGTAACCGAACCGTAGGGTGTGGTTTTTGGAGTTCAATAACCGTAACCGTAACCGAACCGTGAACCACGGTTATTAACCGCGGTTCGGTTCGGTTCGGTTCGGTTAGACGGTTATTCGGTTTTTTTTTACACCCCTAGACTCTTCATTTATATCAGGTATTTCTGCGGAAACAACATTATCTATGTCTTCAGTGCTCAGTATCTTGTGATTTTGATCCAATGTTATTAATACATGTGCATGTGGAAGCCCTCTTTTTGGAAATTCGATAGCATATATATCTGTAAAATAAGAAAATTTTTCTAACTATCAGAAATTGTAAACAATGTATATTGAAATTGAATCTTGATAAAGGGAATAAAGTTTTACTTGCGATAACTTTGCCAAAAACCTTTCCTTTTTTAACCTCTTCCATCAATTCCTTGAGCTTTATATGAAGTACCCTTGCAATAATATCAGGACGATCTTCAATTTTTTGTCCGGGAAATAAGTCTATAAAATGTTGGATCTCTATCCATTTTGGGTTACTTGTAAATGTTAAAAATATATCGGGACACCCTGCCCATCGACAAATAGCCATTGCATCTTGATATTGTTGGATCATGTAACGTGGACTACCCGTGAAGGAAGAAGGTAGTATATATCGTTGACCAATTGTTGATGCTGTAGTGTCTCCTTGAACAACTGCATCTTCAATACCTTTGTAAAAATGAAGTCTAAATGTACCTTGATTGGCTCTTATATAGGAAGCTCTGTTCTGTTCAATACATGCAAATGCATCAACAATAAACTGATGGAAGAGTTTGCCAGATAATAAGAGCGTCTTTCCTTCCTCATGTCTCTGTTGTAGTCTGTAACAGTAGTATTTTCTCATTGAGACTTTAGAACTTGATGATATTGATGACATTGAATAAGATATATTTGGATGCCACCCACCCTCTCCATAAGGAAAAAGCAATGGGTATTGTAGTGGCATATAACTTGGATGAAGTTCACTTATTCTTTGCAAAAGCCCTGAGACGCTCTCTAAGATGATATCTCTATTGGAATGGCTTGTAGATTCTTCATCAAATATTAATGCAACTACCTCTTCCACTGATGGACGATTATATCGTCTTGCATCTTTAGATCTATCAGAAAGTATTCTCATTGATATATTCCGTGGAAGCTCTCCTTGAAATTTATCCTTCAATGATCTGAATTTTTGTACATATGGATTTACTTCATCTAAAACTGCTTTTAGCCCTTCTATAATAGACTCATCCAAAGTTATTTCATGTTTACCATCTGCCAAGGCTACTCTCCTGTTTCTAAGCTCATGGGCCGTGTCATGTATATATAGTTGGGCAAACTTTGGCTGCTCACCATTTAATGGTAACAGAGATCCAATTCTATGATGTGTCTGACCATGTATACGAAATGCAAAAGGACCGCCTCCACTTAAAATGTTGTTATCAATTTTTGCTCCCAATGATGTGAATGAGAATGCATTATTATATGCTCTTATTGATCTTTTAAATTTGGAGGCATTTCTACATCCGAAATCTTCCATGAGTGATCTCAAGTACAATGGAGGATGCTGCAACATAGGTAAAATAATTTTTCCATCCCAACAACATCTGTTAAATATATAGTATGGATCAGTTGCCCTTCTTTTATTCCCCTCTTGTTCCCACATTATTGCTCCGCACTTTCGACAAGTATCATTTGGAAACCCAAAGTCTCTTCTACCATCAGTGTGACCTAAGTCAAAAGAATTGAAATAATTACTTGGATGATGACGTTATATATAAAAAAAAAAGGAATAATTTCACTAACGCAAAAGTACTTTACATACTTCTCTGAGATGAGGATTGATATCTTGATGCACGTAAATCTCGAAGCTTCATTATTCTTTGTCTTCTAGCAATCTTGCAAATATCACGTTGACCATGAACTGAAGATTGACTTTGATGAATTGCACCATCATTATAGTATCCACCTCTATCTGATGCTCCTTGTTTTTTTACCTTTTTTTAAATGAGAATTGTATTAAGCGCACAGTATGCTATTTCTAACATGTTTAATATAATTTAATGAGTAGACTATTCGTTATTATTAGCTGTTGGATTTTCTACGTAGCCTACAATCGCGGACAAAGATCAAGATCTTGAATTGGCTGTTGTCGTCGCTATAGAATGGGTCTTCATTAAACGGCGATATCTTATTGATAATAGTCTTCTTTGCCGAGCTAATTTTGAATAATGTTTAGTGCCTAGACGAGAAAATAAATTAATATATTTGCTATGTATATAAGAGTTAAAATATATATAACAAAAAAAATTGTTAATTATACAAGATATGTTCATATCATCCTTTTGAAGTACCATATTTGCTTCATGTTAATGAAAAAGTATATTTATTTCGGTCAGCAAAGGAAACTATATAAAATATGTAACTACAATAAAAGATACAAGAATTGGACAACTATTATAAATGCACTTTCTATGATAAACATTCAACAATTGTGTAGGTAAAAAAGGTATTATAAATGCACTTTCTATGATAAACATTCAACAATTGTGTAGGTAAAAAAAGAATAATATATAGAAGTATAAAACATACCTGATTTGTGAAACAAATTAATGATTTGTAAAGCACAAGATCTCTATAAAGTACCTGATTTGAAAAACAATTATGTAGGGTAAGTCTCAAGTTAAAGAGCTCTGTTGTAATATATAATGAAATTTCCTAACTCCAAACAAAACCACAAGACTCAACTCCACATAGAACCCTTCTTTAACACTCAAGTACATCGAACTCAAAAATATAGTAACCTACTTCCATCAACAGGATGAACTACAATGATTCATAAGAGAAAATTGTCCCGTGCATGATACTTTGGGATTTTAGAATTTCAATTATTAGATGATGGATGGGTATTCATATTTTATGATCTGTGTTATTAGATGATGGATGGTATTCATATTTTAAGATTTGTGTTATTAGATGATGGATGGGTATTCACGGGTTTTTTTATTTTTTTTATCTCCTATTGTTTCTTATCTTATTACAAGATGGCTATTTCACCATTATTTCTCCTATTTTAACTACTCTAAAAGGAATATGTTTTCCAAATATTTAATCCCATACAAACAAATGTCTAGACAGCTTTTTAGATATCATTTGGGAGAAGTGGGCTATGGAATTGGTGGCAATATTAATTGTTTTCGGTCTTGTCCCTTTTAAGTGGTAGTTTTGGGAAATCAAAGGAAATAAGCACTATATTAGAACAATTATTTAACCTTTTCAGTTCCTCACAACTCACCAAAATATGCATATCAGAAAAGTACCTGCCTTTTTCTATTATTGCCGATTACACAAATAAAGACCTTAAGCAGCAATTGTGGCTCAGTGAGTTGTATAGTGTTTTTGCATACGGTGGTCCAACCAAATTGATCAAATTCTCATGATCAAATTCTTTACCGTCAGGGCTCCAACCAAGGATCAATTTATGGCTGTTTATATGAATGAAAAGTGCCTCACCACTAAACTACAAGTGAAATGGTAATGGAAAAAGGTTATACCATATAAATGTGTTGGTTTTGAGATTGTAGTTCTAAAGCATATATATTAGTCAGGCACAATGAAAACACACCTAATATGTTGCAGTTTTTGAACAAAGAACCCATTCTGTGGTATATTTAGCCCAAATAACTAAATGGATCAGGAGCCTTGCATAAGCTTCAATAAGCCTGAGATCAGCCCATATGCAGCCATAGAAAACACATGTTTCTACTAAATCTCCTAACCATTATAAAAGAAATAAGTTACTAAGAGCATCTCCAAGAGGTACTTTAAATTTGTATATGCTTTTTAAAAAATGAAGGCTGATGTGGCATATGTATTTTGGCAAATGTAACTTGGCAACTCCAAGAGAGATGTCAAATGCAAATGTAAGTGGGCCTATGATCATTATTTAATGCAAAAGAAAGATTTGCACAAAAAAACTCAAATGCAAGTGGGCTCTCACCATTATTTTATTCAAAAAAATTTTTTGAAGTATGCTTTATGGTATGCCAAATTTGGCATACCATCACATACTTCAAATGCCATGTAGGATATGAAGTATCTGTTGGAGACAATCTCATATGTCAATTGGAGCTGTTGGAGGCTGACATGACAATTTGAAGTATCTGTTGGAGTTGCTCTAAGACAGTAACAGCCATATATGTGGTGACTCCTTGATCATGATGATGTGTTGATCCACTAATATAATAATAAAAAGCAGCAGTCAATTATATGATCATGTTGAAAGCCTATTCTGGATGGGAGTAACTAATTACCGGGTCAGGTCAGGTAGGGTTGGTGGGTTATTATTATATTAGTGAATTGAGATCATCTAATGCTTTCCCCCACGGTGATCGTGAGTGGACGAATCATAGTCCGCCACGTCACCGTGGGCAGCCCCTGCCCGGATGTATGTCAAGCTGTCCGCGTACATGGCAGGCTGCCAACGGTGATGTGGCATGTCTTGATTCGTCCACTCACGGTCACCGTGGGGGAAATCCTCACAGGATCCGGACTCTTAGTGGGTTAGCACTTGTAAGATGAGACAGACAGCTGCAGGGCGTGTTTGGCACTGTGTAGGGGCAGAGAAGGGAGCGAGGCAGAGCAGAGAGATAGAGATGAGAGGAGAGGCGGTGGGGAGGGGTGCCGGGAGATAGAGAGGGCGGAGCGGAAAGGGAGATCAGGGAGATGGAGAGAGCAGAAGGGAGGAAGAGGAGGGAGAGAGAGAGAAGCAGTGGAGAAGGAAGGGGAAGAGAGAAAAGGAGAGAAGAGAAGAAAGGGAAAGAAAGAATGAAGAAAAAGAGAAAGAAAGTGGCTCGCCTGTGCAGGTGGGTAGGGACGCAGAATCACAGACAGTTGCAGGGCGTGTTTGGCACTGTGCACGGGGAGAGAAGGGAGCGAGGCAGAGCAGAGAGATAGAGATGAGAGGCGTTTGGCACAGTGCAGGGGGAGAGAAGGGAGAGAGGCAGAGTGAAGTGGGTGTGGGCAAGTGAAGGTGGTGCGGTTGCAAGGGCAATGGCAGCAGCGGTGCAGCGGAGTGGGTATGTGCAGGTGCAGCAAGGAGATGGAGAAGGGAAAGGAGAAGATGGGGAAGAAGAGGAACAGAAGAAAGAAAAGGAAGAGGAAAACAAAGAAGGGAAAGGGAGGGCCTCTTACTCGTGAGTGCTGGCGAGTTCTGCGTGCGGCAAGATGGAGCGGCGCTGGTTCCGGAGTTCGGCTGTGGTGCAGACGAAGGAGATCCGCAGGGAGACAGGGAGGTGGAGATGACGGGGTGAGGATGAGATCTGTGTTCTGAGATTTGATGTGGGTTCTGAGATGGCGATGATGGGATCTGCATGTCCTGAGAAGGGAGATAGGTTCTGCTCGTTATGGGGAGGGAAGAGTTTCCAGGATCCGGGACTCTCATTCCCAATTCCCAGATATCAATGGACTCTCCTCTCACTTAGAAATCGGTTGATCCCTCCCTCTTTCTCTCTTTTTTGTTTCTTTTGTATTTCTATGAAAGGAGAGAACTTTCAAGGGTGAGGTGGCACTCCTCAGAGCCCACCTCTCCTTTTGCTTTAATATATATAACTAGCAACAAAGGCCCATGCTTAGCCCAGACCCAAAAGTGAGAATATATTATATATAAATGCATTCATAATGAGCATGTAAATTAGAATAAGCTAACATAGAAAATATCTATTAACTTTAGTTTTTTTTAAGATGGAGCGGCACTGGTTCCGGAGTTCAGCTGTGGTGCAGACAGAGGGGATCCGAGGCGATGGGCTTGGAGATGGAGAAGAGATGATGGGGCTGGGAGAGGCTTCTGTGCAGGGATGAAGATAGTGGAAGTGGCTGCTGTGAGGGGGTTCTCAAGATGGAGGTGTTGGAGGTTTCTGGGATGGACGAGGGTTAGATGGAGATGAAGATCCAAGGAGGTCTGCGCAGGGATGGCTAAGAGATGAGGTTCTGCGCATGAGAGGAGATTGGGATTGGGACGAGGGAGGGAAGAGTTTTCCGGATCTGGGACTCTCATTCCCAAGTCTCAATGGACTCTCCTCTCAGTTGATCTTGATCCCTCCCTCTTTTCCTCTTTTTTTTTTCTTGGGTATTTCTTTGAAAGGAGAGGTTTTTCAGGAGTGAGGTGGCACCCCTCACAGCCCACCTCCCCATTTGCTTTAATGTATATAACTAGTAACACAAGCCCGTGCTAAGCCCTGGCCTAAAAAATAAAAATATTTTTTAGTTTAATATTTTCTTTAGAATATTATTGATAAATAAAATAAATATATAAATATATTATTTCGAAAAATGGCTTAGGTCATTCCAACAATACCTATTTAGGAAAAAAAAGCAATGGAGAAATGAATAGAGAAAATCTTTTCTTAATAGCCCAAAATAATGTGTAACATGAACCGATAAGAAAAATAAAAATAATAATAAATAACATATATTATCTATTCACATGCGCATTTCATGAGGTTGAATCACTAAAAATCAATAAATGAACCACAAGAAGACACAATGACAAATGCATCAAGCAAAATCAATATATTGAGTTTTAGATTTATTATTCATCTATGAAAAATTATTTCAAAGAAGAAAAAACTTTTTCAATCTACTTATTCGTGGAGAAAAAAAGAATAAAAATAAATAAATGATGAAGTTTTTTCCATTAGTGATTATCGATGACATTTGGAATTTAATATATATAACTCCAATTCCTTCCTAAATTTAGTCCGAAGGAGTGCATTTCTTTTATTATCAAACCTAGCGATACCTCAAAGAAGAAATTAGCGTGATCAATAATTATATGCATTCGCAAATGCATATTATTTTCTTTTTGGGCCTATTTGTTTCCCTATTGATCATCCAACTACCTTGGTCCTCCTTGATTCAAGGTTAATTTCTATGGATCAATGGCATATGGTAGGCCACTTCAAGTATACTTCAAGCCTTTGTAAAGTAAAATCTCTCATGTGGGGCTTAGGGATTTATTATAAGATTTACATCGGTGAAAATCTCATAGCTTCATGCATATCATTGGGTTATGAGTTTTTTATGTGATTAATGGCATATGGCGGGCCACTTCAATTAGGCTTCATGCTTTTGTGAAATAGCAATCTCACATGTGGGGCTTGTATGCAAGCCGTGTAGCCAATTAGAAACCAAAAGGCATGGAAACTAACAACAATTGCATACCAATAATTATGTGGGACCCACCTTCTGGATCTCAATTACATGTATGGTCCATATGATCCTAGTGATTAATGCAGGTGTGCATCAACGTGCACCTTGATCTGAGCTCATTTTGTCAAGTCTTAAATAGCATAGGAGTTTGTGATGTGCATGAGAATCCATCAAGTGAGTGAATCCAACAGTTTACAAAGTTAATACTAAAATCATAATAATAAGAGGATTGGTAAGACAGATGTTAGGATGGATTAAGATAAGAAGATAAAATAGAAAATTTAGGAAAAGAGAGATTTAAGGGGAAGTTAGAAGGATTTTAGAAATGTAAGTTTAGGAAACCATAATCTTAATTTAAATGGAGAGATTTAGGGAGGAGATTTGGGAGGTGTAGTGGCCCACATTAAACCCAAAGCTTTATGTGATTTTGTAAGTATTTTTCTTAAAAGAGAACTCATCTACTGATGACGTGACCTCGCAACAACGGCCTGTGCTTAGCCCGGGGCAAAAATTAAGATATTACATTTTGAATTTATGAGATATCAAAATTAATTATAAACATATATTCATGCATATTTATATAAAAAGAGTCAACACATCTTCAATCATAAATACAAGTGGTCAACATCAACAATAAACTATTACAAAGATAAAGCTAAAAAAATCCATTCAACAACGGCATAAAAAAAAATAATAATAATAACAGCAATAATTACTAAAGAAGATGTAGAAAAGCGAATTTTGTTAGAACTGATCAAACCATTGTTTAGCTCTAGATTTTTAAAAAAATGTATAAACATCTTAACTTTGAAAGCCATAAATTATAAGACTTTAAAACCACGGGCTAGTATTATTTGATCCCAGTAATAATTGGCCCACCTTGGATCATCACTTAATTATGAGTCCATGTGGGCCCACGGAAGTGTAATTTATGGTGGGCCAAACCTAGGATCATATGTCTATATAATCAGATCAGAAAAGGATGCCTATAAGATTCAACAAAAAAAAAAAAAAAAACTCCAACCTCAAAACATTTTTATCACAAGCCCATCAATGAGGTGGTCTACCAGAAGGTTGGGTCTGATTTTTGTTCACATGTGACAGTCTTTGAATAGAGTAGAGTTGTATTTGAAAACTAAAAGAAAATGATATTTTTAATGAAAAATTTATCAGTATGAATTGTAGAAAGGATGAGCCTAAATATTAAAATAAAAAGATGATAATCTTGAGAGGGTATAAGATAGATGGTGTTGAGAGAGAATAATTTTAGCAAAATAGAGGGATTTTAGGGGATATTGATTGAGAGACTTTATGAGAAAGAGGATATGGATAAAAAGATTTTTTTGGAGAAAAAATTGTGGCATGTGATGACATGGCACCTTAAAGCACTCTATATTTTTTCTCCATATTTATTTGAAAGGAGAATAATTGGGTGCTGATGTGGCACCCCTCACAGCCCACCTCCTCATTTGCTTTAATATATATAATATGCATGTATATCAAGAGATTGCGGGATCAATGTTTGGAGTGTTGGATGCGAGTTTTTAATTCAACAATCCTTCTAGTAGGGGTGCACAACCGGATTTTCAGTCCGGTTTTTGGACCGGAATCCGGTCGGACCGGATTTGCGGTCCGGCTTAAATGAGAGGACCGGACCGGTCCAAAACGGTCCGGTCTGGACCACTTAAGTGGTCCGGACTGGTTTCATTTGGTTTTTTTTTTTTTCCTAAGTTTTTTTTTTTTTTTCATTTTCAGCCCATTTCTTGCCTTTTTTCCCAAATGTAAGAAGCTAGATTTTCTATTTCACTAGGGTATTTGACTTAGGAATTTTATATACTTAAAGTTTTATATTAAAAAAATTAAATTTTTTTTTTTTTTATTAATCCGGTCCGGTCCGGTCCAGACCGGTTTTTAAAAGGTCTGGACCGGACCGGACCGGACCTAACCGGTTTTTCAAATCCGGTCCGGTCCGGTCCGGATTTGGGGTCTTTAGACCACAAATCCGGTCCGGTCCGGTCCGGTTTTGCGGTCTGGTCCGGTCTGCGGTCTGGTCCGGTCTGCGGTCCGGTTCTGTGCAACCCTACCTTCTAGACTCCTGCAGTCATTCTTTCAATAGTTTGTAGGGTGCATATTTGTGGACGAATTAATATTACACTTTGGTCGGCTGGAATCCGTCTGTGTGGTAGAAATGGACTTGATCATACATGATTAAAGGGTGCCTAAGCAAATTGGCAAACACAAGGCGAGCCAAAAGTTATGCAGCATGACCCCATCATGTATGAAGAATATGAGTGGGCTACTATACCCCACACCACATTAGAAAGCCATAAAGCAAAAAATCTCCTTGAAGCACAACCTAAAGGGGCCATCTGATCAATTCATTTGTAAAATGAATTTAAGTGAAATGTCACTTTGAGAGATAAAAAACAGAAGATGAGTATTATAAAAAGGGTAATATTAAGGTGGGAACTACTTTTTTGTGGGGCCCAATTGTAGGCCCCATTTGAGGATGGACCGGGGGGATGGAAAAATCTATGTGAGACCATCCCAAGTATCAAGTTTGATCCCAAACCCATGGCCCAAACCCCTTCATCAGTGACCCACAAGTTTAATGACTTCATATTCAAAAAAATATTCAACACTCGATCCAACGGTTCGGTTCTTTCGGATATGTGCCAATCATTGGGATTAGTGACTATAAGGGGACTCCCTATTGGTTGCTTGGTTTGGATGTGTTGTTAGTTGGTCCCGCAAAAAAAGTTCTTATATAATAGGTGAGAACTAGTTATCATTTGAATATTTTCCTTATAAAAAAAATATAAAACTTCAATATCCACCTTCACGTGTAAGGATATGTGGAGTCATACTGCCCCCACTCTCTTTCAACGGATTCATGCAAGGAGACGTGTAATCTTTGAAGCGGTGTAAATTAAAAGTTGAAAATGGACATATTTACATCATAGCTGTCGTTGTTTCTACTTGACTTTATAGTGAAATGTTTTGCATTCCAGTGAACTTGGTATTCTGTTTTGAAAAAGCCAAGATTAAAAAATAGAAAAAAACATTTAAAATAAAAAAATAATTGAATGCTAAAATAATACTAAAAATGTAAACATATATTAATTAAATTAAACTACACTCTACAATTTACCATTTTTTAATTTTCACCACATGCATATCAATGGAAGTATGGAATCTAGCTCGAAGTGAGGTACTACTCGTTCGGAATTGAAAACATAATGAATTGAAAAGACTAGAACGGACAGGAGTTAGGACTTGAAACTCTTAGAGAGCTATCTCGTCTCACTTAAGACAAATTCTAAAACTTTTTAGCTAATCCCAGCTGGAACGAAACAAAATTAACAATTATGATTTACACGCCAATTCTGCACCTTATTCATTCGTGTATGAATGCATAAATCAACACCAAACATAAAGGTAAATGCAAACAAACAAGTTTAGGATGTGTTAATTAAGGTTAAAAAAAATTGAAGACCTTGGGCCTTTGGAGTGGTCGAGGTAATTTGACATGATTTCTACTTTGATCAATGGTCAGGATAATAAGACCCAAGCACAAACACAAGAATCCCTTCAAACTCTTCCAAAAATTTAAACACTAGATCCAAGGGTCTTTCTTGGGAACCGAATTAGAATCCGGTTCCAAGGTCAGGCCAAGTGACCTTTTCCTTTAAGTTTCAACCGTGCTAGCTGGCCTGACTTGGGGACCGGGCCGGTCCCCAAGGAGGACCCTTGGATCCCGGGGGCCACCTAACACGGTTGAAACTTAAAACCCGTCAACCGAGTTCGAATTTATTACTTACCACATTCATCCTCTCCCGCTCATTTCTGCTTCTATTCGATTGAGAGAGAGAGAGAGAGAGAGGGATGTCTCTCGAAGACATCCGCGAACCAGAGCCAGAGCCAGGGCCAGGGCCAAATCTTTCCCTCTCCAAACCTTCCGATGACGATGCTCGCCAAAACCTAAGTGTCTATCTCAGAATCCGTCCCCTTGATCTCAAACCCGAACCTAAGAAAAAAAGCCCTAACAGAGGAGGACGAAAATCCAAAGCTGAATTGGAGAAAGACAAGTTGAAGAAGAAGAAGAAGATCCCGGACAAGCAGGCCATCTGTTTGGTTGCAAATGATTCTCACTCCGTCACTCTCACTGTACCTCCATCCCTCAACGAATCCAAGCGCAAACAAAGCGAGATTTACGATGGTTTTAGTCATGTTTTCAATGCAGATTCTCTTCAGGTTTTCTTCTCCTCTTGTTTCTGTGGTAGGTATCTGCTTAGTAGCGTTTTCGGCCAAAAAAAAATAGAACTCCATTATTTCCCTATTAGCTTTTTCTGTGGTTTTTCATTTTCCTAGATGTGAACAAATTTTCTGCGATTTTTGGGTGAAGCGGATTCTAACACTAGGGTTGAGTGTGTTGAAATTAATGTAAATTGAAATCAATGTAAGAATGGAATTCCATGGAAAGCTATTTCAATGTGTAAGGGATCATTTTACAACGTCTTATACAAGAGATGGAAGGACATTTCACTATGGAAAATTGTTTAAATTGAAACTGAAACCGAATAAAAATGAAGTCTTCAAATCCCCTTTGCTGCTGAAAAATATAATTGTTGTTGAAAATTGAAATAAATGAAAAGGGAAACTGTTGTGTATGAACATGCCCCTAGGGTTTATAGTTTGGGATTTCTGTTAATGGCTGTAGATTTGAATCATACTCTCTGAATTCATCATTTGTTTTGTGAAAATGTCTTCTTTGTAGAGCGAAGTTTATGAACGTGTCATGGAACCTCTGGTCTCTGATTTCATCAAGGGGAAGAACAGGCTGTTGGCTGCATTGGGGCCAACGGGCTCAGGGAAGACGCATACGGTGTTTGGCTGTCCAAGGGAACCTGGCTTGGTTCTTCTTTCACTCAGACTAATTTTTGATCAAAGTAGTGGAATTGGTGGTTCTTCCAAAGTGCCAAGGTAATTGAATGTGGTCACAGCATGTTTCTGTTCTTAATAGGATGACTAGCAAAATTACCCATGCTTAGCGCGGATATGGCAAACATTGCAATTTAAATATTCATGTATAAAAAATTTATAGATTTTCTAGAAAGAAAGCAAAAGAAAAAAATTATGAGTATGTATTTATATAATCAAAGAATTGGTATCCTAGGATGAAAAAAATGAGAATTAGAGTAGAATGAGAATGATAGAGTGTGGATTGAAATAAAGTCTTTGAAAAAGAAAAGAAAAGAAAAGTGGAGAGCAGTTATGGGGTGATTATGATAAAGAGATAAAGAAGCTAGTTGATGTAACTTCCGGTCAAAATTATAACCGACGGTCAAAATTGGATCCAAAACCCCCTAGCTTAAATTGCTTTTTAGGGTGAAAGTTCAAAGCTGGACAGAAATAACTACCAATTCCACTTTTCAATTATCTTATAATTTCAGTGAATGTTATTGTGAAGAAGTGATGTATTCTTTCCTGTTTGCGTTTTGAATTTATAGGTCCCTATACTTATCAATGTTTGAGATTCGCTCTGAACGAGGAAAGGGTGAGAGGATATCTGATCTGTCTACTGATGTTGCAGATTTATGCCTCCAACAGTCAACTATAAAGGGAGTTAAAGAGGTAGCTATTTGTCTCTGTCTATGTGTGTGTGTCTATATATATATATAAATATATGTATGTATATTGGAATTCTATAGAATGCCCCTTTCAGAAAGGGGCGTTTCTGCCCCTCATAGCATCCAACCAATGTAAGCATGTTATTGCTTGAAATTTGCTGAAAAGGTGGAAGGGGTGGAAGTAAGACAGTTTGAGAGAGAGAGAGAGAGAAATAATTTATTTACATTTATGAGAGTATGCAGGAGAATAAGAAGGAGATTTGAATTTGAGAGAGAGAGAGAGTCAACTTATAATAGTGCATCAAGTCTATTGCGGATTAAACATAAAAATGTCCAACAAAAGTTAAATTTGAACTATAGTTTGCAACATTAAAAACGCGCATGCCGGGTCTTGGGTCCACAGGTCGGAACCTGTATGGACCCAGAACTGGACTTTTTTTTATCAATCGGAACCTAAATTTGTTCCAGACCCGGACCCATTAATGAATCGGAACCTAAAACAATTTCTAGATCTGGTTTTTTACAGGTCAGAACCTCTGGATATTCGGATATTTGTTTGCATTCCTAGGTGCCATGTAGCTATAAAACGCCCCATTGTATTCAACCAATGAGACCATGCTGTGTTATTTCCTGCGCTATGTTTTAATAAGCGAAGTTAAGACACCATTTAGAAAAGAAAAGCCCCTTTTTTTTGGTTTGCAGAAAACAACAAAACGTATCATTTAATACTTGGGATATTTAGATCCTAATTTTAAGGAAAGAAAGCTCAACAAACTCCCTTGATTTTCTCCTTCTTTAAAAGCCCTTGATAATCTTACCACTTTTGCAATCTCAAAATAGAAAATATTTCGATACTTAGATGTTGTAGGTAGGGATGTAAATGGGTCCCCGATTCACCGATTACCTGAGGTTCTGACCCATTAAAAACCGGGGTTGGGCCTTATTTAGGCCCTGATAAGTAAACGGGTCTGGTTCCACCTTGGTTCCTACCCGTAGACCCGTTATATTACCTCAATTTTCAAGAATCCCTCCTAAGAATTAGTGTTTTTTTTTTTCCTTTTTTCCACATCATTCTATACCTAGACCCTGACCTGTTCCTACGGTTCCGGTTGCATCTTCTCATTAATGGTTCTGGTTTGAGAACCAGGAAATTGGTTCCGGTTCCATCTTCTCATTAACGGTTCCGATTCCGGATCTACCATGGACCCGGACTGTGGGCCCTCTTGTAAAATTAGTGGTTGGATTAATTCACATAAATATTGTAATCTTGAATGGTTTATACTTAAAGTGTGCCCACTGATGGATTCATAGCATCACTTTCAGGAAAACATTGCAAAATCCATTAGTGGGCCTAAAAAAGGTCATTACCCAGTGCACCTCTTTTATAAAATTCAAATTGCTAAATAAATACCTTTTAGTGGAGCCCTATTACTTTTGTGGTTGCCCTTTACTTGGACCCTCTTATTTTTTTGATTGAATCCAAGAAAGGTAAGATTATCTCCAATCCTCACTTTAAAACGATCTCCTAATAAAGGGGGATGGATAAAACTAATAAATGACGGTTTCTCCTTCTCCTTCCTCTTTTATTTGTCACAGTTGGATCAATGCTTCTCATTGGCTCTTACATAGGGGTAGGAACGCCCCTTTTTGAAGGAGGTTCTAGATTTCCTCTCTCTCTCTCTCTATATATATATATATCCTCTGTTGTGGAGCCTTTAGTGTCATGTGGTTTTGTTCAATTTAATTTCTTTTGCTGTTTTACAGCTGAAGTAGAATGCTGCATGTTTGTTTGCAGGTCATGGTGACAGATATTACACAGGCAGAATGCTTTATTCAACGCGGACTGCTGAAACGCAGTACTGCCGCAACGAATTCAAATAATCAGTCTAGGTAGATTTCCATTATAAGTGACCATTTAAATGTCGAACATAGAAGTTTCTTAACTGAAACTGCTAATATATATATATTTTTTTGATGTGTAGTCCTTTATTACCCTTTTATATTTTATTGAGTTATTGTCATCAGGGATATAAATGGGTTGGGTGACTTGGGTCTAGGCTGGAACCGTGGTGTATCAGATTCAGATCTGGTTTTTATAGGATGGATCCATTTCTGTATCTAGAGCCTACATGAATGATATGAATCCTCAGGGCTGAAAATTCCCCATAGTTTCATCTACTTGACAATTTTTTTTTTCTGCTGCACAAAAAGATTCAAGGGATGATAAATCAAAAGGCCCTCACTTTGCATTTAAGTCACTTCACAATGTAGGCCAAAATCTTCAAAGATTTAAATCTCCTTTCAAATCCGAAATCCTTTGACGCAGGACGATGAAAACTAGCCTAATATGATGCACTTGAGATCAAATAACAAATTAAAAATTAAAAATCAATTTATAAAATAATGCTAATTTCACTCTAAGATATGTAGAATTTTGAATATCAATTATGCAACAATGTGAGGATTGTTTACAATCCTACAAGTGCAAGTCCCTTTTCAATTTTGATTGAGGTTTCCAATGGAAGACTCAATCTCCACTAGCCTAGGTATTACCATATAAACAGTCAGATCGTTCTTGATCCTCTCAAGGATTTCAAGAATAGGCTGGGCTTTATTTTGGAAATGCCTAACAAGTGGTATGGCTATAATCAATTGGAACTTGATTAGTTAACACTAGGGAATAACCATAAAGGCAAGAAAATAGTAGGGAAGGGCTTGGTTACCCCAAACAACCTCTATAGGGGTTCAGCTGGAACGGGGGTTTGGATGGTGTTGGTCGATGGGAAGTGGGGTTTGTGGGGTTCGGCCAAGGGGAGTGGAGAAAAGGGGTTTGGTTGGTGTGGGATTGGGACTAGAGGGGTTTGGCTGGTGTGGGATGGGGACTTGAGGGGTTTGGCTGTTGTGGGATGGGTGTATAGGGTGTGGCTAGTTGGGTTTAGGGCTAGAAGGAGTTTGGCTATAGTGGATGGGAATTGGAAGGGGACCGGCCTATAGTTTAAAATTATGATACCCGGATACTTGTACAAGCCCCATCTGTATGGACCAATGCGACACTTGTATTGATACCCGATACTAGGATGATGCTTCTAGGGTACCAGTTTTAGTTTGGCACATCCTACTTTCCAAGTCCATTATTTCTTATTGTTCTTTTAATTTGTTTACTTCTCAACATACAACATGTTAGAAAGGAACGTAAAAAATCATGATTTCATTAATTCAAAAGTGATCTAAAGAAAAGATTCGGGCACCCATATCCGTATCCATGTCCTAGGTTTTCAAAAGTGTCGAGTAGTATCCATGATCCATGTATCTATGTCCATACCCATACTCATATCTGAGCATCATAGGTTTAAAAAATTCTATTGATTTCATGATGAAAAGGATTAGTAGGTAATGATAACATCTTACCATTTTATATATTTCCATGATCGCTCTCAGTGGTAGTGTTGCAAAAAAACTAAAAGTTGATTTTCTTATTTTTAGGCCCTGACCTGCCCTAGGCTCACACAGTAGGGTAAGGCCCTGGGTAGTGCAAGTGCTCCGAGGGCTTTGGCTTGCACGGGCCCAGCTCGCATATATTGAGAGTAGGGTAAGGACAGGCACGGGCCCGTCCCTTTGATAGACCTAGATATTGAGGACCTTAGATTTTGAGTCTTTGATCTATCAAAGTCTAGTTTCATGCCAACGCATGGTAAAATATCAATAAAATCTAAGTTTTACTTTTATTATTTGTTGGATTCTTTTTTATTATTCTTTTTTAATTTTTTTGTGCATACTAACCTTGTTTATCATTCAAAGAACACTATAGCATATTGAAATATGTTATGCTTCTACATTATGACATTGAAGCTAGTTTTTTGGATATTTTCTTTATGTTATGTCATGTATTTGCAGTCGATCACAATGCATCATCAACATTCGTAGTTCTTCTGCAATGCATGGTGATGAAGATGGATTTGCCCAAAATGACGCTGTTTTGACTATTGTTGACCTTGCTGGAGCTGAAAGGGAAAGGAGAACGGTGATTAAGGTTCTTATTCATCATAATAAACATGAAATTTGTTCACCCAACGCATATCTAGTTTTAGATTCAATTGTAACTTCCATATTCCTTTCTTCATTATCATTATCAAAGCCTTGTCCCAACTATATTAGTTTAGCTACATGAATTTTATTTCTCCATTCTAGTCTATTTTGAGCCAAATCCTCAGATAGGTTATACTTCTTCAGAACTATTCTTACTACTTCTATATATGTCCTCTTCGGTCTACTCCATCTCCTTGAGGGGCATGCATAGAAAATCCTTTCCTCACCGACGCCATTGCCGGTCTGCCCTAGACATTTCCTAACCATCTCAAAGGAGTCTTTCTTAATCTATCACCTATTGATGCTACCCCTTAATGCTCCCAACTTTGCTCATTTCTAATTCTATATTTCCTTGTTTTACCTCACATAATGCTTACTTAAAGAATTCTTTTTATCATCTGTAGGGGGCAAGGTTGTTGGAGAGCAACTTTATCAACAACACATCCATGATTTTTGGTTTGTGCTTAAGAGTATGTGAATTTTTATTGTTTGTTGGACTTATTGGCTTGATTTGGATGATTGTGATTTCTTGGGATCAGAACTTCATGGATCGTGTAGTTTTTTTGAGGCTACTCTTTATGTTTTTTCTCTTGATGTTCGTCTTCATTCTATTTTCAGTCGCTGCTGGAGCATCAAAAGAATCCAAAAAAACCTTTGGAAAAGCACTTCCTGAACTCCTTGGTGAATTTCCTGTGGCCTTCATCTTGAGTTCATATTTTCCTAAACTTTGTTTTCTGATCTCCTCCTCATTTCTGTGAAGCATGTGGCTTGATGCCTGGTGATTTTTTAAAATATTTCAAGTTTGAGGTCTTGGTACCTAACAATATTTGATTCATCACACAAGCATTATTATTATTATTATTTTTATTTTTAATGCAGTTGACCAAGTATCTAAGAGATTATTTGGAAGGCAAGAAACGGATGACTTTGGTATGTGGTCATTCTTATCTTCTAAGTTCCTTTTTCACCCATTGGATTCAGTTTCTGTTTTCCACTTGTTTATTTCATTGCCTAAATTCTTCTTAAAGCACTGCTAAGTTCTCCAATTAATTCCCTATTTTCTATAACTATAACTTATCATATTAGTTAGTAATGTCCCCAAATGGACATTAGTAACCTATTAGGAAGAGTTACTGCTTAGTTTATCTTAGCTATTCATATCTGATATTGGTGCTAGAGCATACTATAAAAGCTGTTTGAGTTCTCTGTGATACTGAGTATTAGTTCGTTGGATGAGGCCTTAACTAATTCTCTAAATGGGCTTTTCTTGGGTTAGAATATTGTCAATTTCTTTGGTCCACCTGAAGGGAACACTTTTCTTGCAACTTACAGTGCTAGTCCTCCCTAGTAATCACTTTTGTGTTAGTTAATTTGTGGCATATGATACTTGATATGGTAGGATTCTTCTTCTCCTCCTTAAATTACGAAGGAGGCTTGTCATAACCAATGATTTACAGCATTGGGGCGGGAGGCAAGGCCTTCCAATTGCCTGAAAAGTGCAGTATAAGCCTAATAAGCATGGGTTTTAATAAATAAATAATAGCATTTTTTATTGGTAACAGTAAATTTCATTAAAAAAGTGAAGGTACAACAAAAGAAGCTCCACAAGAGCGTCTACCAGTATAAGATATATATACTGGGAAATGGTCGCACTTGACCACGCCTTACATAACAGGAGTACTTAGATAACATGATCAATCAACCCCTTGCTTTGCTAGGCAATCTGCCATGCTGTTGGCAGGCCTACTGAAAAAGACACCTGAGACAATGATGCTAGATGATGAATCTCATTAAAGTAGAGTAGCTGCTTCCATGGGTCGCTAGAGGAATTCACCCACGAAATGACATTAAAGGAATCACTCTCCACTATGAGACGGTGTTGATATGAAGTGTTGAATATGCGAAGAGCTTCTAGAATAGCCAAGACTTATGCTTCACTGGAGCCTCTAATTCCAACATGCTTTGAGAAAACATGCAATAGCTCTTTTTTTTTTTGTGATTTCTTAATACACTACCAATGCCTGCTAACCCTGGTTTACCCCGTGCTGCGCCATCCACATTAAACACTAGTACTCTTATTGGAGAACTCCAAAAATCTTCCTTCTCTTCTTTGAGACACCTATTGGTAAATAAACACCCCAATTATGCAGACCATTATCTATCTTAAGATATGCTAATTACTTTCTAACGCATGCCCATTTCGTAATTCTTAAAGTCACTGTTCAGACAATACCTTCCCATGTCGACTCTTTTCTACTAAAAATGCTCTCATTTCTCTCTTTCCTTATATACCAAATAATGGAGTATGGAATAATCTCCATAAAACAATATCACTTTGTTTCCGTGGTTGGCAATAATGACTTTGCCGATAATTTTGGTGATTTATTTGACATATCCATACATGGAAAAGTAGGTTTTTAGCCCCTTTTCTGAGTCAAAATCCACGTCTGACAATTGGAGTTACCCAATACCCATAGATTATTTATTATTATTATTATTTTTGTAGTAATTCCTAATCATATTCTTTCTCATAACTCCACATCCATCTAAGCATGTTCATCTCAACATGTATTTTAGGTTTTTTCAAATAATCATTGACCAACTTTCACCTCCATCGAACAAGCAATGCCTCATAAAGATGATCCTTTAATTGAAGCTGCATTTAAGTACCACATCACATCTACTTGCTTGTCTCCACTTGGGATCACCTTTCTCAAGTGAAATTGTTCGAGATAAGCAATGAATATATCCGTTACTACAAGTGAGTTTGCTTGCATGATTTCAATTACAGTATTTAGCTTCAGTATTGTAATCAACCTTCATCCCCGGCAATTTTGAAGTCAATCAGAAACTAGTACATAATTCTTTCATTAGTTACTAGCAAAACATGCCCGCGCTTAGCACGGGCAATAAATTTATAATATTAAAAATAATACTTAGTCTAAATTATATTGATATGGTAAAAATTACAATCAAAATTAAAACCTATAAAAATAACAAAAAAATAGTTGGTTAACTTAAAAACAAGAGCACTTTAATTGTTTGAAATCAATTGAGTATTTTACTTCGAACATTCTTTTGAAATCAGAAGAATAAACCCATAATAAAACAATAAAATTGAAAAAAACGCCACAAAAATGCAATATGAAAACAAAAGTCCATAAACCATCCAATAATAAAAACAACTTAGAAGAAACAAATAAACCCATGGAAACCCAATGCCTAAAAACCAAAAATTGAAACCAAGAAATAAATAGAAAATATAAATCCATGTAAACCTATCACCAGAAACTAAAAGAACTCATCAAAACTGAAAAAATAATAAAATAGAACTATGATAAAGGCAAAAAAGAAAAAAAAGAAAAAAAAAAGAAAATAGGAAAAAAAAATGTAAGAAAGGGAAGAGATATGACACGATTGTATTGCAAAAATCATTGAAAATGCGGTTGTGAGAATCCTCATGTTTCACTCACTCTTGTTAATTTGAATATCAATCAAAGAAAATTCAAAGAGAAAGTAAGTGCAATTGAATTTAGTGAGTCTTCATGACTGATTTATCCTCCTTCTTATAGGACGTGCCAGTCTAAATACAACAACTAAATCTTCTTAGTTGGGTGATATATCCCATTAATTGGGGTCCTATCCTAATCCTTTAGATACACTTTATTAGTCTAGAAGGATCTTCAGACTCGTAAGTTGTAACCCATAGCAAACTATAGATGCTAACCATTTATACAAAAAACAAAATTATCAGTTGATTTCACAATAAACAATAACTAATTTTGTTATTCTAGCTCTTTAGATTTTGTAAAATGTTTTAGTAAATGATTTTTTGAGTGTATTTTGCTAAATTATTCACTATGGAAAGTTTGTTTGGTTTGATAGTTTCTCTTTTCTAATAGGTTGGCACTGATAGCTTATCGCGTCTCTGCATTGTAGATTTTAACAGCTAAAGCGGGGGAGGATGATTATGTTGCTACATCATTTTTGCTAAGATATGCATCTTCTTATATGAAAATAAAGTAACTCTTCTTTTACTTTTTGGATATCCTTTTCCTTTATCATTTTTCTGCAGTTTTTTGTTATTCCTATGTTTGCTTTCGCTCTCAAAACATCACACTTCAATTTTCAAATGAAAATTGAAATGTGGATATTTTATTTTTTTTGGTTAACACCTTCCACCATGCCATGGGCTCGTCATGAGGTAAAATCATATTTTATACATACAATGGTTTTTAAAACTTTGTTATCGACATAACACCAACATGACTTTTTCCCATTTAATTAAATTCAATTAAAAAGGCAACAATGGCATTTCAATTTTCCTATGAATTGTAATTTCAATTTTCACTTAAAGTCTAGGCTGCTCTCAGCTGCTCACTCTTACCAAGTGCATCTCTTTATGGGGTCCACCAGGGGCCACGTCAATTAATGGGGAAGGTGGGGATTGAAAGATCTAGTGACACCTACATGTGTGTAAATTTCAAGTCTGTTAGATCATCCTATGCCCTGGATTCCTGGGCTTGAAGTTTAATGAGTTTATTTCAATCCAACGGTGACTATCAGTTGGATGAGTGCCAAATTTGAGCTTATACCAATCCCAAAGGGTTTTGATTTGTGGGTGTGAGGGGATTGGATTGAGTCATAAGGTTCCCGTGTGCTAACAAATGGAGCGTGTGCATATGAAGACTTCCCTTTAAGTATTGTTGTCTAATATGAAAATGTCCTATAAGTGACCTCGTTGACTCAGCCAAACCAAGACAAGTCTAGCTGGTTTGTGTGTCAACAAAGTGGTTGGACTGAGACTTGTCCAAACGAAGTTCAACCTAACACAATGACCTATTGTGTGGCTGATTTGAGTTGACTTGAGAGGACTCCTAGTTAACTCACTGACGTAATTTGAAAATAATGTAGACAGGTTGAAGGAAATATGTATGCAATAAAAGTATATAGTAGATAAGTGATTCAAAAATATTGGAGTATGGGATTATGGCGGGCTGGGAGCAAATGTGTTGGTCTTCCTTTCTTTGCCTAATCCTAATAGTATTGGTAAACTTTCTTAATGTGGGTCCTTCACTTGTTTTACTGTCACTTCATCGGTTTAATTATTCTGCACACATATTTACAATTTTACAATGCAATGAACCCTGTCGTCAATTGTTGATTTATTGTTTTACACAAGGGATAATCATCTTCTACTATCATGCTAGCTACTTAAAAAAGTCCAATCTGTAGAACAAAAAACATCATTTTTTTGTGTCATGTGCATGATAAAGCTATGAGTTCATATAATCTTTTCTTCTAAACTGCTCTTTTTTATTTATTTTACTGATAAATTTTCATTATTTCATTGCTCGTATCTATTATGTTAGTGCTCATAACATGTTTTGGTTTCACATGATGTTTATTGATTTCAGTGGGTTTTGGATTCTCTTGTCCGTCCTTCCCCACTTTTTTTTTTTTCCTGATGCTTTTGTTTATTTGTTAGGTTTCTTAACACTGAAGAACCCCCCAATATGCCTTGTCAGAAAAGACATATTCCTCCATCAAATAGTACAAGTAAACTTAAGCGGAGGAGGTGCAACGATGTTGAAACATTTGTGGTATTTACTATCTCCAATATAATTCTATACTTACATAGTTCTCTTGCATTATGCTGTCGTTGGCATGTTTCTTATTTGGACTAGCAATTCTAGGATATTGGGTTTATTTCATTTTGTAACATCAATGTTATGACTTTATTTTGACAAGTTATGTACCCACAAAACAAACTCTATTTGCTACCTTGTTCAATTTTATGTTTCTTCATAGCTAGAGTTATAACTTCCATTATTGTAATACATAAAACAATTACATGTAAGTGGTGTAACAATAATTTGATCAACTAGAAGTAAGGAAGAAAAAAATGATTTTGAGAATGAAAAGGAATAAGAATTAGATCTATAGAGAAAAAGAGAGAATTTGGAGGAAAGAGTACTATGGACTTGCACCCTAGGGTTGTCATAGCCTCTCCCAACTCAACATTGTATTGTTTGCTTTGGCCCACGTGCACGGGCGATGACTTTTTTTTTTTTTTTGAAATAGTTACTTTCATTAACAGAAGCAACCATGCAGCATGTGATAAAAAAAAAAGAAGCAAAACCAGGCAGTACAAGAGATGTCTACTGACAAGCTAAACCAAACCAAACCAAGCATTTTCCCACTAGGTGGGGTCGGCTATATGGATTTGACGACGCCAATCAAATCTGTTTAGGGCCATGTCCTCCGTTAGATCCATGTAGGCAAGGTCGTGTTTAATAGTTTCTTTCCAACTTTTCTTGGGTCTCCCTCTCCCTCTCCCTCTCCCACTCCTGGCAATCTCCATGCTTTCACACATTTTAACAGGTGCCTCTGTTGGGCGCCTTCTAACATGGCCGAACCATCTCAGTCGATTTTATATCATTTTATCTTCAATCGGTGCTATTCCTACTTTGCCCCTAATCTCCTCATTCCTAATCCTATCTCTCCTTGTGATCCCGCACATCCATCTTAGCATTCTCATCTCTGCAACTTCCATCTTCTTAACATGATTATGCTTTACTGCCCAACACTCTGATCCATATAACAATGCTTGACGTACCGCTACCTTATAATACTTTCCTTTAACCTTGAGGGGGACTTTCCGATCACATAAGACCCCGAAGCACTCATCCATTTGGTTCACCCGGCTTGAATCCTATGACTTACATCAGTATCAATCTCTCCATCCTGTTGCACCATAGATCCAAGGTACCTAAAGTTTTCTTTCTCTACAATCTTTTGTTTGCCCAAACTTACTTCTATGTTACCAGGTGTCCTACTTTGACTAAACTTGCATTCCATATATTCCGTCTTGCATCGACTTAGCCTAAACCCTTTTGTCTCTAACGTTTTCCGCCACAATTCTAGCTTAGCATTCACCCCTTCTCTCGTCTCATCCACTAAAACAATGCCGTCTACAAATAGCATACACCACGGCAGCTCATCCTGAATATGTCTTGGTAATCTCATCCATAACTAGGGCAAACAAGTACGGGCTTAACACTAAGCCTTGGTGTAGACCAATCGTGATAGGAAACTCTTTAGTCTCTCCGCCAGTCGTTCTTATAGATGTCACGACTCTATCATACATATCCTTTATCACCTCAATATATGCGACACACACTCTTTTCTTTTCCAGTACTCTCCATAGAATCTCCCTAGGAACCCGGTCATAGGCCTTCTCCAAGTCAATGAACACCATATGTAAATCTCTCTGACCTTCTCTATACTGTTCCAATAACCTTCTCAGGAGAAAGATAGCCTCCATGGTTGATCTCTCAGGCATGAAACCAAATTGATTCTCTGAAACGTTTGTTGTTCTTCTTAGTCTTCTCTCAATAACTCTCTCCCATAATTTCATCGTATGGCTCATCAATTTAATCCCGCGGTAGTTCGCACAGTTCTGAATATCTCCTTTGTTCTTTTATATGGGTATAAGAATACTTTTCTTCCATGCATCAGGCATCTTCTTGCTCTTTAGCACTACATTAAAAAGCTTTGTCAACCAACTTATGCCATCTTCCCCCAAGCACCTCCAGACCTCAATAGGGATACCATCTGGCCCAACCGCTTTCCCATTCTTCATCATTTTCAATACTTCTTTAACTTCTTCCCTACTGATTCTCCTATAGAACATGATTTGATTCTTCCCTAGAAATGGTAAGTGCCCTAATTGTATGTCACTACTACTGCTTTCGTTAAATAACTTGTAGAAGTAACTCTTCCAACGCTCCTTTATCTCCTCTTCCTTTACTAATACCTTTTCATCCTTATCCTTAATTCATTTAACTTGGTTTAAGTCCTTGGTCCGACTATCTCTGGCTTTGGCAAGCTTGAATATCTCTCTTTCGCCTTCCTTAGTGTCGAGTCGCCTATATAGCTCCTCAAATGCCTTTGCCTTGGCTTCACTAACTGCCTTTTTGGTCTCTTTTTGCTTTTTTTTACCTCTCCAAGTTCGCTTCATTTCGATCCTTTTGCCAAGTTTTAAAGCACTCTCTTTTAACTCCTATCTTGTCTTGGATGGCCTCGATCCACCACCATGCCTCTTTCTGTGCCAGAGTACCCCCTTTGGATTCTCCTAAGATTTCTTTCCCTACCCTCCTAATGTCTCTTTATGGATTTGAGACCTAATGTCTGCTGACAAGCTAAAACAGGAAAATAAGAAAACAAGAAAGAAATAGGGAAAGGACCCTTATAACAAAACTACTTTGGCCGTGCAAAAGAAACTGCCGGCTCCTTCCAATGCAACCTTATCTGTTTTGTGGAGTATCCTTTAAAAGACATGTTGATGGACACCTAAAGAGCGACTGAAAACTTAGTTTTCTCCACCAAGCAGTTATCACTAGAGGTGAAAATCTGGGCCGTGTCGGCAAGCCGGGCCCGGCCCATGTAATTATGCGGGCCGTGCCGTGCCTGGCCCAGGGCCTCTGGGGTCAGCCCAGCACTGCCCAGGGCACGACTCTGGTCGTGCCGTGCTGGGCCGGGCCCTAGATGGGCCTGGGCCGTGCAGCTCGTGGGCGGCCCACAATCCCCCTCCCCCTTTTTTTTTTAATATTTTTAAGTTCTTTAAGTCTTAGAGACTTATACTCTTTACTCTTGGTCTTGGACTAATTTCATTAAAATAAAGAAATTAAGAGAAATAACAAGTAGAATAACACTAATAATGTTTTGAAAAAATACATCAAATAAATTGTATTTCCTTGAAATTTAAGTTACAAAAGTTCAAAAAAAATTACAAGTTTGAACTTGGATCAATATATATAATGAAATTCAAACCTTCTGATAAATGAAAAAAGAATTACAACTTTAAAAACCTATGATACATTCTCAAAAATAAATTACAACTTTAAAAACCTATGATACATTCTAAAAAATAAATTATAAGTTTAGAAACCTATGATACATTCTAAAAAATAAATTACAACTTTAAAAACCTATGATACATTCTAAAAAATAAATTACAAGTTGAAAGCCTATTATACATTCTAAAAAAAATTATACTATGATATATGTAACTCCGCTAGCTCATCTTCTATCTCTATCTCGATCTCATCATTATCGAGGTGTTGTTCCCTATCATATGCTTGATACCAATCCCGTAAACATATGCAGGTCTCAATGGTTTCTTCTGTAAGCATAGTCCTCCTGGGGTCAATAAGGCGCCCACTTGCACTAAATGCCTGCTCTGATGCAATTGTAGACGCTGGTATTGTTAGTATATTACGGGCTATGGCGGAAAGCACGGGAAACTTAGTTTCGAATGATTTCCACCATGCCAAAATATCAAAATCATCTTCTTCTTCATCTGAGATTTCAACAGGATCACTCCCCAAGTACATTGTTAATTCATTAAGGTTGTAAGATCCTCTGGAAGAAGAGGAGTTACTTCCATGAGATTTCTTCATAATACTCCAAATAGCCTTTTTTTTTCCTTTATGTACTTGGGGAGGGCCTGTTGGGACCGTGGGTGTTATGGATCTACCTAATCGGGTAGCATAATCCAAATAAAGTGTTTCTAATTGTGTCCTAATTGTTGTCATGTCATTTATATTAGTTGTATTCATATTAGAGTTTATTTCATCAAGAAGGGTTTCTACACCTTGTAATTTCAATCTAGGGTCTAATGCAGCAGCTATACAAAATGTTAAAGGAGCTATTCTCCAATATGATGAAAACTTTGCCTCCATTTGTGCACACATGAGTTGAAAAATTGGGAAATCTCTATACTTTTTAAAAGTAAGACTTATTTCATAAAAATGGGTTAAAGCTTGATTTGATGTGGGATAATATACCCCGGAAAAAAATAATGTTGCATCATGAAAAACTTCTAAAAAATCTCTTATTATCTCAAGAAGGGTCCATTTATCATCACTGATAAAAATATTTTCATGCTCCAAATAAAGTTGACAATATTGATTTAGTGCCATTTTATAGGCACATGATTCTTTTAACATTTTATAGGTAAAATTCCATCTATGCTTTACATCATATGATATTTTCTTTGGTCTTTGATTCAAATTTACACATATGTCCCTCCACCATTGTTTTCGCGAGGGAGAACAGAAAATGTATCCTACAATCCATTTAATAACATCTAAATCAGCTCTAATTAATTTCACCCCTACTTGTACGATAAGATTTATGACATGGCATGCACATCTATTGTGAAATAGATCTCCATTTAAATCAAGTTGAATCGAATGTTTTAGTAAATCTACTGCGACATTGTTAGTACTTGCATTATCTAAAGTTATAGAAATTATTTTATTTTCAATTTTATATTCTCTAAGTTTTTCAAGGATGGTGGACCCTATCCTAGCACCAGTGTGTGGAAATTCTAGCATAGAAAATGCAATAATTCTTTTCTGCATCACCCAATTACTATCAATATAATGTGATGTGATTGCAATGTACCTCACATTTTGTTTAGAGGTCCATAAATCTGAAGTTAAAGCCACTTTTCCAGGTAAATTTTCAAAAAACATTTTTTAAATTCTCTTTTTCTTTCAAAAAAGTTTTTATTGCTTCACTTCTAGCAGTAACTCTAGATATTTTCTGCTATGAAGGAACAAAGGCAGACCTCAAAAATCTTTCAAAACATCGTTCTTCGGCAAGTATAAATGGATATTGGCGAGAAATTATATACTTAATAAGTTGATATCTAGCATTAGTAGGGTCATAATGGAAAATTCCTAAACCGCCAGATGAATCCGTTTGAGAAAGTTGTGTTTGAACCATCCCACGGTTCCCACCTCTTTCCCCATCGTTAGCGGTATTAGTGTGTTTGAACATACACTTTTTCATGTGTCTACTAAGGTGGCCAGTGCCGCTTGATGATTTGGCACTGAGGAGATCTTTGCAAAAATTACATTGTGCCTTTTCCTCTGTTCCTCCCATGGGACTTGGGACAGTAACTTTAACAAAATAAGTCCATACAGGAGAAGTTAATCTTGATTTTCTCTTCTTTTTAGTTGTAGAAACCAAAAATGCAGGATTTTGGGGATTATTACTATCTACTTCTATGCCCTGACTTTGATCTAAATGAATAAATCCAGGATCTTCCTCATTTAGAGAGAAGTCAAGGTTGAAAGGTTGTGATGGTCCAGCCATTTTTCTAAATAAAAGATAAACTTTTTTAATAAATAATTATGTATAATGTGTTTTTTGTGATAATTTATATAAGAAAGGGGAGAAGATGAGACTTAATATATAATATTACTATGTATATTACTACTAAATAAAACTCAAAATTAAATATAATAAATACCTTTATGAGAGAGGGAGAGCTAATGGAGAAGTTCTTCTTAGTTGAATCCTCCACTTTAGAGAAGTCACCCTCACTTTTCACTTCTTAGAAAACTTTGTATAGAGAGCTTAGACTTTAGAATGAGACTTAAGAGAGCTTAGAGCCTTAGAACTTTAGAGGGAGTGTGAGAAATAAGAGAGTAGATGAGTGTAGAGAAATAAGAGGAATGAGGGCTATTTATAGAATTCCTAAGTGATAAAATGACATAAAATACCCCCTCATATGACCGTTTTAGCAGTTGAGGGGTTATAATGGTAAAAAATGATCAAAAGACACTAATACCCCCCCATTTGACCGTTTATTGCTGTTGGGGGGGGTGGGGTCAAAAATGTAAAAAATCACTTTTGACATTTTTTTTGATGGGGGGGGGGATTTTTTAAAAAAAGAGCTGTTGGGGGCGGGCCTGGACGGGCCTCGTGCTGGGCCGGGCCGCCCGCGGGCCTGGGGCGCTGGCCCAGCATGGCACTGTTTTTGTGCCGGGCCTGGTAGCCCTGGCCCAGCGGGACTGCCGGGGTCAACGAGCCCAAGCACGGCCCAAGCACGGTTTTTTCTTGCCGGGCCGTGCCGGGCTTGGGCGGCCCGGCCCAAATTTTCACCTCTAGTTATCACTGGTCCTAACCCCTTCAAAGCATCTGGAGTTCCTTTCCTTCTAGATTGTCTAGAGGACTGCAAGGAAGGTCAATCTCCACAACTCCTTGCCTCTAGGAACCCCGATTGGAGCCTTCCAAGTTTGGAAAAGCTCTGAGAGGAACTTTGGGAAGACCCAACAAGCTCTGAGAGGAACTTTGGGAAGACCCAACAGCAACCAAACCGCCCAACCACCGAATTCCAAATAAACTGAGTAGTTTTACAATTCAGCACGAGGTGGTCCATAGATTCCTCATCTCTTAAGCACGTGGGAGCTGCCACCTATGATGCATAGATACAACATGGATACGGCAAGGACACTCCATAGACACAGTAAGGACACGGATTTTACACATGAAAAGTGAAGTATCGGATACGATATGACACGATACATTGCCCATTTTGAAGTATCCGTGCATCATAGGCTGCCATTAACCACCATCCTCTCCCTCCTCCATAGGTTATCCATGGTAAGAGTTTTTTTTCGAAGAGCCATCTGACCAAAGATTACTGTCCTTGGAGGAGCCTTAATCATCCAAATGCTACTCACCGCGTTCCTCTCCCTCAATCTATTAAATATAGTTGAGAAGAAAGATGAGACTAAGAAAGACCCATCTTTTGAGGTAGTTTACACCCTTTCATCCTCCCCTCTATTTGGGATGTACATACCATTTAGAAGATTAAGGAGTGAGATGAATTGAGATTTCTCATGATCCTTTAAATTCCTCTTTTAAATGGGGCTCCAAACCACTTGACACCAGCTCTTGACATATATGATTTGACCTTAGCTTCCTTATCCATAGCACAGTTGAACAGATCTAGAAATTGGGCAACCAATGTCCTGTCTCCAACCCACCTATCTTGCCATAAAAGAATCCTCTCCCCCCGACCCAATATGATATTTAATATTCTCCATGAGGAACCTATTGCTGACGACTTTTTAGGGGTATCCTAGACACCCCATCCATTTCTAGGGAGACTATATTTCCCATCCAATACCTGTCTCCGTAGACCATCGGATCCTTATCCTATATTCCAAAGCCATTTGCCCAAAAGGGGTCTGATTCCCAAACCCCCCTTCTAAGAGGTCTGATTCCCAAACCCCCCTTCTTCTTAAGATCTACAAATTGAGTCTCAATCCATCGAATAATACTTCTTCTGAAGACTGTTTCCATACCATAAGAATTCTCTTTGCGGCCTTTCTATTCTCTTAATAACTGAAACCGGGCATTTGAAGAGGGATAAGTAATATACTGACAAATTTGACAAAACTGACCTAATAAGGGTGACCCTTCCTCCGATGGACAAGTAGCTTGCTTTCTAGGCAAATAGCTTTCTCTCGACCCTTTCCACTACCAGGTTCAACTTCGATTTAGAAGCGGACTCCAAACACAAAGGCAGCCCTAAATAAGAAGTAGGCAGATCTTCCATCATGCAACTCAAGATATCTGCATATTTGAGAAATACAGACTTCTAAGATCTTATCCTATTACTTTTGAAGAACTTAACTTTAAGGCCTCACACAGCTTCAAAGCAGAGAAGAGTGGCTTTAACGTTTCTAATCTGGTCTTCATTTTCTCCCCAAAAGATGAGGGTTTTGTCTGCAAGCTGCAGGTAGTTGATTGTGGGGGTGTTTTTGGTCACTTTAAAACCTTCAAATAAACCCACATTCACTTTCCCTTTCATCATTCTACCCCAGAGCTTCCGCCACTATTAGAAATAGGAAAGGGGGAAGAGGGTCCCCTTGTCTATGGCCCCTTTTAGCAGGAAAGAAACCCTTTGGAGACCCATTTATCACAATAGAGATCCAGGCTAAAGAAACACACTCTTGAATCCACTTTCTCCACTTTTCACCAAATCCCATTCTTCTTAGCCTATATTGAGGAAACTTCCAGTCCACTTTAACATAGGCCTTCTCCAAATCTAGTTTACAAATTAGTCCCAGAAGCCTATCCTTGTACCTTAAATGCACACACTCATTAGCCGCAAGAATGTCATCCAAAATCTGGCTCCCCTTAACAAAAGCTCATTGGTCTTTGGAAATAATACTAACCTTGGCTAGAATTTTATAAATGCTTCCAAGAAGATTAATGGGCTTGTAGCCTTTGATACCAATTGACCCTAGCTTTTTCGGGATAAGTGCAATAAAAGAAGCCTCCATGCCTATAGAAAGCTTACCCCTCTGATGGAATTCCTCCATGAAGGCTAGAATATCCTTTTTCAGCATCACCCAGAAACGTTGAAAGAAGGCCAACGAAAATCCATATGGACCTGAAGCCTTATCACCTGTAAGGTTGAAAACCGCCTGACAAACTTCCTCTCCGGCCATTGAGCCCAATGATCACCAATGCCATCGAAGGCCATGTTGTCCAAGGATGGCCCGTCCCAACCCTCGTCAGCATGAAGAAAAGCAAAGTAATCTTCTATGTGATTTATAATCTCCTCTTTCTTTTCCAATCTTCTTTGCCCATCCATAATGGAAGAAATCCTATTTACCCTTCTTCTTGAGGATGCCATCCCATGGAAAAATCTTGTGTTTTTATCCTTAAACCAATTGCATCTAGACCTTTATCTCCACTTAATCTCTTTTTTTTTTTTTTGAATAATATCTCCACTTATTCTCCTTTCAGCTTTCTATGAAACTCTTCTTTTAGATGTTATCTTTTCTTCCCCTCTGCAAGGGACAACTAGTCTCTCTCCTCCTTATCTAGCACCTGGATTTCTAGTAGAATATTAGATTTTTGGATCCTCACATCCCCAAAATTCGTCTTAGCCCACTCCTTTATTTTATTCTTCAACAGTTTCCATTCAGTAGCCAATCTGTGAGCTGCCCTCTCCTACACCTTGTATCAGGCTAGGAAATTGCTTTTCCTCTAACCACATTAATTTGAAATGAAAGGAGTAGGTCCCCATCTTTCACAATCAGAGTCAATCAGTATAGGGCAATGATTGAATGCAGGCTTTGGAAAGGCTAGTTGGAAGACCTCTGGATATACATCCATCCAGTCTATGGAGACTGGAAATCTGTCCAATTTGGACATGGCAAGATGACTGATGGTTTGACCAAGTAAAGGATGCACCACCAAGCTGCAAATCCACCAAAGAGTGGGAATTGATCCGGTCTGAGAAGCGTCTCCCATCTCCTGTAATTTTGTTTCCACCCAATTTCTTGCTTGGGAATCTACTAATGTTCCAATCTCCACCATTGCACCAGGCACCATTCCGCCTCCGCCTAATCTTATCCAGTTCTTTCCAAAAATCCATTCTCCTTTAACTATTATTTGGACCATAAACGAATGTAAGAAGCCATTTAGTGTTGTTCTTCAAATCCTCCACCAAAATCGAAAGGGAGGTGGTGTCCTTCTAGTCTAGCTATTTAACACCAAGACTGACCGAGTGTCCCACATCAACAGTAACCCACCAGCATCTCCTACAGCATCAACAACCACCTAGTTGACATTTCTCCTTCCCCGAATCTCTCACTTGCTTGTCAGACACTCCTTTTAGCTTTGATTCTTGTAACATAACAATTTGAACCTTGTGACTTCTCAACAACTCTTTCACCACCAGCCTTCGAGAGGCTCCCCCTAAGCCACGGACATTCCACGAGAGAACCTTCATTTAGGACATGGAAACCCCCTGATTTTTCCTCTCACTCTTGCTAGAGACATGCCCCTCTACCTCCTGATTCCTAGCTTTGTCATAGTTGATATAACAGCATAGGCCATTCAGGTCTCTCTCCCCCTTCCTCTTAAATTTCCTTTTCTCTTTCTCTGCTTGATTTTGCTTCTCCCTATTCTGAGCAAACTCCATTAATGAGGCCCATCCTCCTTTTGATACCTCCATGGTCACACCAATTGCCTTACCATAGTGAACTACCCTTCGTGGTAGCCAATGCGCCTCACTGTCCTCAGATTCCCCAGAAGAGCCTTCATTTTGTCTGCTTGAGAATTTCCCTTCCCCCAGCACCCCTTTTGCAAGACGCCTGCATGGGTCTTTATCGTCAGTCACACCTATTTTAGGTGGTGATGGAGACTCGATCCTCGCTCCTAGCAGTGTTGATCGAGAGCAACTTGGATCGACGACCCTGAGGCGAAGCAGAGCTGGTGCTCTTCCTTGTAGGATGAACAGGGCGAACATTTTGCCTCTTTAGAATCGAAATCCAACCTTGTGAGTCCCTCGGTGGAGACCTATCTGGACTTCTACAGTTGCCTTCCTTTCATTATCCACAGGTGTCGATTGACGACCCTCCTCAATTATCACTCCTTTTCGCCATCATGACAGTCTCCCGACACTAATCCGTTGCGGATGGGATGATTCAACTGCATGTCCTTCCCACTTGAGCACTCCCCTTCCAACGGGCACTTGACAGTCTCATCCATGGCTAGCAGGTTTTCATCGGTTCGTCTCCTAGCGTCTCCATCAAAAAGGCTCTCCCTGCTACTATTCGATTATACCTCTAAGACCATCTTCGCCTCCGACACAGAGTTGGTTGGCCTCCTGGACGATAGGAATTGGTCTCTCGTCTCAGCGACTGAGTCCCCTTCCTCACTTCTTGCTTTTGCATCGATGTTCCCCAGCTTCTGCCTTAGCATCATCTTATAACCTTCCTTCGCATTGGACCTTCCCGATCCGCCTCCATTTAGCCCATTACTTCTTATTGGAACCCGGCCCATTAGCGCAACCTTTCACCACACCCCTCCATACCCTTTCGTCGACTCATATCTTCCTCGACGGGTACCATAAACCTCAAGTCCTCCACCCAGACAGGCACTGATACAGGCAAGGTCACTGATTTATCGAGCATAATCTTAATTATGCCTTCCTTCAGGAACTCCTCCTTCTGAGTTCTTTCATCTACCTCCACTGTACAACCTAAGCATTCCCCTATGAGCCTGAAAGTTCCCTCATGCCACACCTAGAGAGGCAGACCTTTAACCTTAACCCAAGGACTTAGTGGGAACCCAAGACCTCCATCCATCACTCCATCACTGAGAAAGGGGATGAAAAACCTTAAGAGGGAGCTACAAGGAGGACCTCTTTGACCTCCTTTTGTGAAGGAAAATGCATCCACACCACATGATCGTACTACATCTGTATATTGCGAGGCGTTTTCCCCCAACAACTTTCTAGCCAGCTTTCTGCCTGCTTAAGACCATCTGATTTGATTTCAAGACTAAATTGCAGTAAAGTGATTTTTTTTGCTCCTTAATCACCCATGGTGCTACCCTGACTCCTTTTCCCGTGCCTTCTTCAACTATCCACCTTGTTGCTCTTGAATTCATGCTTTCATTATTGCCCTCTACAATTCTCACCTTCTCCTACTTTGGGAGTCCTCTAGTAGGTAACACTTCTGATGAAAAGAAAGACGAAGGATTGGCTTTCCAGACCTCCCTTGGCATCTCTTGTTCACCTCTCACAAATCTGTTAGAGCTAAGCTGAGTGATGCTGGCCTGGACTTTCCTACCACTTCTGACCCCAGGATCTCCCTTCTGCTAACTGGACTACCTTTTTTGCTTCTCTGAAGGTCGCAAATCTGACGAATGCAAAGCCTCTGTTTCTGTTGCTCCTCTTGTCTACAGGGATGAACACGTCGATTATTCTCCCTGCTCTCAAGAACATTGCCTCTAGTTCAGTTTTGGAGATTTGTTGTGGGAGATTTGAAACAAAGATTGAGAAGGACTCTTCCCTTATTCTTTTAATCTGCATCGGCAGAGGATGCCTGTTGATCCAACGCCCTCTACCCCCATTCATCAAGAGAGAAGACGTTCTATGAAGGATATTGCTTAAGAAAGTTACTTCTACACACCTGGTCCCTTACTCAACATATTTTCGATGTGGGACTTGGATAAAGCCTCATGGTGCTAACCGGAGAGCTCCACCCTTACCCCTGCGGATTTTCCTTTCTTGGCTCACAGATCACTTGACTTGATCTTGCCTCAAGGGATTACCCATGTGGATTAGGGTCTCACAGGTTGGATGACTAACACTACACTTTATGTTAGTATTGAACTTTTTGTATTTACAAAAATAACACCATGTACCATATTCTTTCATATAGTCAATAATTTCCTATAAATTACAAATCATTTTCTTGCTGTTGGTGCATTTGAGAAAACTTTTGATTATTGCCCTTTTGAAATTGCTTTCATGGGAGAATCTACCACATAACTTCTTTAAAAATGCAGTCTAGTAGTATTTCTTTTTGTCACCTTTTTCTCAAGTAAAGTGACATCATCAAAGCCTTGTCCTAACTATGTTGGGGTCAATTACATGAATTCTATTTCTCCATTACAACTATCATGAGTCAAATCCTTATAATAGTTTCACTTTTTCAGATCTATTTTTATTACCTTCATCCACTTCCTCCTCGGCATAACTTTAAATATGCTTTGTAGACATAGGATATACAATATAAGTAGCAATATGAATGAATGTTGTGTTATCACAATGTAGAACCTTAAGATTATTATATGAAAAACCTATCTTATAAGTAGAATCTTCAACCATAACAACATACATGTCCCATGTCTCAAGCATAATACTCTCTCTTTTGAACTAAACAAAGCACAAGCAGTTTTTTTTTTCCCATTATAGAATATTGCTCCCTACTAGGACACAGCGGTACGTGGTTGACTTCTTATCCATTTCAACAATACATATTTCTACCTTTAAGTGATTATGGCACATGACAAATACTTCATCCTAGAGAACCCTTCAAATAATTTTGAATTTTATGAATTGCATTTAAGTGTTTGGTTTGTGGAGCACGCATAAACTAACTGATTACAGGAACTGCATTTTATATGTCCTGATGTGTGATGGATAGATACACTTATTTTCCAATAAAGCTCCATTGGACCTTATGAGACTTGGATGCTATAAGATAGGCAATGTGTCATGTTGCATAATATCTGTTGTACAATATCTAATGCTTCACTTGTTATGTGTAAACTCTGTGTTCTTGCCTTATCCATGGTGTCTCTGGGCAATCATAGATTGGATCATGCAATAACCACTTTTAGTGCTAAGGGTAAAATTATGCTCCATAATGTATTTGCAGGTTTTGCTCACGGGCTGGGCCAGCCTAAGCTCAATCTGGGCCCAACCCGATTTGGGCTGGGCTTGGTTGTAGAATTTGGGCATGTTTAGTAATTGGGTCAAGCTTGGATTAAGTGATAGAAAGCCAAAGCCCAGCCCAGCCTGTCCCAACTAATGAATGCTTGCAATTTACTATAATTTATCCAAATAATTGGTAGAAAGCTCGGTTTGACCTGGCCCGGCCCGACCCGCCCAGTTGACTAAATGGGTGAGCTTGGGCCTGACTTTCATGGCCCGTGTCAGGATTTGTCTGGGCTTTGGCCTTTGTTTCTTAATTTGGACTGGGCCTAGATATGCCTCAACCAGGCCCAAGCCGGCCCATGAACACCCCTACTCAAATTTCCTATTTCCATAGTGTATTTGCAGGTTTTGCTCTCATATTTCTTATTTCTTGAAGTAAACTAATGCATACTACTGTTGAGTAACCATAATGCCCTTTCTTGAGTTGGTGAAAATTTCCTTCTCATCATTCTCTAAGAAAATTTCTGATGCAATTAGGAAACACAAATCCCGATTGGCGGTGAATCCACAACACCTGATCTTCAATCAAACAGAAAATTCACACACAAGGAGAAAGATAGAAAGTTGCTTACTGTTGGTCGCAAAAATCCACCATCAATGCCTAAATCCAATAGGAGAAATTCAAACCAAGGAGAAGGAAAATAAATAACAATGCATGCATGCAACTTCATTCAATTTTTATAAAAATATTCAAGACTGGCTGGGTCGTCCCTATACATTCTTATTTATAGTATTGAAAATCCAAAACACCTCTACTTTCTAAATTGTAGCACTACCAGCTATGCTAAATAAATCCTATAAAGAAAGAAAGTATAGCAACTAGGACGTTCACCACTCGTTGGAGGAATGGGCTGTCATACCTATAATAGTGGAGAAAATCACTCACTAATCTAATAACCTCTTTTTTAAAAAAAAAGGGTCTCTTGACAATTCAAAAGAGCTTAAATATAGGAAGTCTATATCTGATTGTACCTATAACAGCTCTTTGAAGAAAGAATTGATGTTCTGATTTGGTGGGCGTCATGTGAGGGCTGGTGGGACGTGCTAGATGATGGAAACTGTTCAGCAAGTCCATGAGACCTGTTTCATATGTTGTGCCAGTTAGACTGGGTCTGACTTGGGCCTAGTTCAGGTGGGTCAAAACACAATAACCTGCTGCCCAGTTCAATAGAGCTGCTGGGCTTATTTGGGGCTCGATTGACCAGTTGGACTGATCCAAATAGGCCAGAATTGGTCTGACTTGAGTCCTTAATTATGTTAGGTTTCTGATGGTTATCTTGGACCCATCTTGACCCATCCAATTTGAATCTTGGGTATTTTACTTTACTGGGCCCTGGAAAAGGTGGATTGGGATCCCATTTGGTTGATTAAATGGATCAAAATACTTTTAGGGTCTGATTTATGGTTGGATCATCTAAAATGTTACAACAATATCAATGGAAGCAAAAACATTTTTGTTATTCCTCTGTACAAATAAAGTTTGATCCACATGTCATCTTTTATATCCATAATTCAATGTCGCCTATCTAAGTAGAAGTTGTAGAAAGTCGATCTATTTACAGTCAAACAGAGGGTCCAACCCTCTTCCAAGTTCGTTCAATGTTATTTCGTGCTTGATGGAGTCCTTTCCATGCCTTTTCTTCTATGTCTTGTATCCCAGCTTTTGCATCTCATCCTTTTCTAAGAAGTCCAAAAAGGAATGAACAAGTTGTTGAGAGAATCAAGCTAAGGGAGGAAGGAGTTCGTAAACGAGGTGAGGCTGCTATGGCATGCGAGCCTTGAGTTCTTGAAGTACTCCTTCAGCACTTCCAAACCCAAGAAATGTGAAGCAAGAGGCTGTTCTGTTTATCCATTTTCTCTTCTTCTCTCTTTTGGGTAATTTGCAGTCAAATTGGGTGAAGATCTGAAACAAGATCCAAGAAGGCAGTGTTGTCCATCCTTCTCATCGTTGCCTCAAGTGGTTGAAAGGGGTAACGTTTTTAGGGTTTGCAATAGAAATCCCTAAGCATGGTTTAAAAAATTAGTCGAGTCCGAGTCGGCACATATTGAGTCGTTTCCTATGGGACTCCGACTCAAATCATGCGACTCGGTTGAGTCGACTTGGACTCGGCCATGGCCGAGTGAGGTCCTGAGTTCGATTTTTTAAACTAGGGTCAATTGTTTGCTCTCCTCTACATATGTAAATGATTCACACACATAACCATTATGCATGTGTCATGTTTATTTACACATGTGGTGCGTAAATGAGGTGTGTAAATGAGGCCATCTACACCATCATTTTCACACCTCAAAACCTACAAAAATGAATCACCCCCCTCACTGCAAAAGGCGCTAGTACAAGTGAAAACACATTTTTTTTCTCATCTTGGGCCCATCAAAGACCTTGATTTTTCCCATTCCTTTGGGCCTCATATTTATAATCGAAACAGTGAAATTTGTTTATTGAACTAATTAATCTCAAGACCATGAAGCTGATTGCCTCGAATCTTTATAGATTTTGAGTAACTTATGAAATAATCCCAATCTATAGATCTAACTTGTTCGGCTTCTGTGGGTTCACAATTCATGATCTGAACCATTCAATATTCTTGTATTAACGGTAAACAAGAAGATGTAAAGTTTCATATCTTGATTAGGGCTTGTGAGGAATTTGTCAAAAAATAAAAATAAAAAAAATCCAAAACTTCCAAATGCACATAAAACTGTTGGATGAACTCATTTGACTCTTGTGAACAACATTGTAATGTGTTTCACATTTGTATCATTTGCATATATTACATATGCATATGTAGCATTTACATGTGCAAAAGGCAAATGACTCCTAAAGCGTAAGCGAAAGAGGTAAGATAATAAGATCTCTTGCAGCTAGGGTTTTTGAGATGCCTTGCCTTTTGTTTTTCAACTCTGCGAGTCTCACAATTTTCTTGTGAGTGGAAGTGTGAGAGGATCCTGTCTCTAATCTTACATGTTGAGGAAGGTCTGAAGCTCGGAGTCGAAACTTTTTTCAGATTTTTGCTCCTACAATTCTTGAAACTTTGTTTGATATCTGTGCCCAAAACTCGGATCTCGTCCTTAGTCACAGAAAAGAAGGTTTTACTGGTAATACTATGAAAAAAAAAAAAATAGAGGAAGGGACAAAGGCTTCATGTGTTTTGTCACTTTTGTGTGTGCTAACAAAGTAGAGGAAGAAGTGAAAAAGGAGATGGTGGAAGAAGACGAATCAAGTAGATTGCCAAAGGACAGTTCGTGAGGACTATTCGTGCAAACCAAGGTATAATTCACCTTTCGTGTCTTTGACTTCTTCTCCTGATCGAAAGCAGGAAACAAAAGTTAGAGCTTGTTGAGTTTTTTTTTTTTTTTAATTATTTTCTTAAAGAAGGATATAGTTTTCTATGTGGATTTTTTCTAGAAGGTTTGGGGCAATAGGTTTTGTGGTCAATTTGACTAAACCAGAGTGGCTTAATGGAATTGTGGTAGCATTCAGTTTACCTTTTAGGACTTCAAATATGTTTATGTGTTGTATTTGCAGACATCAGAGTCTATAAGATTGTTCAAGCCAGGGGGAGGAAATTCTATGATGAAGATCCACTGTGGGCGAGTGTTCAGCCATTATTGTGGTGCATTATAGGTGAGTGTTCATCCATAGAAGGGTTGTGTGTCTAATATCCTTTACCTCATAGAAAGTGTGTAATGCTGTGAGGATTCAATTTCGTCGAATATGTTGTGTAGCATACCAAGATGTAGTGTAAATCAGCAGTGTTGCTGAATGCCGACTATGCAGTTTATGTGGAGCATATGAAGTTCTCATCTCCTTCATCAGACAAGTTGTAAGAAAAAATTGAAGATCTGTAAAGGGTTATGTGTGCCAAGGATAAAGTTGAGAAAGTTCATCACCAAAACAATTGCAAAAGGGAGTGGACATAGGTGTTTAGTCAAGCTAGTCCGTAGTATCACTGTACCAGCTTGAGGGAGAGTGTTGTGAAGCAGTTAATTAGAATTAGTTTACATTTGAGTTATCTTAGGCTAAAGATGTGACCGGATTTCTATCTTTAACATCTATTTGCATGCTGTAAATCATGATTGTTGGCAACAAGCAATGAAGGACGAACTTGATGCTCTTTAGAGGAATCACACAGAATATTGTTTTGTGTCCATCTAATGCCAAGCCTATTGGCTGCAAATAAATCTTTTCTGTCCAGCTCAAATCTGATGGGTTGTTGGATCGTTATAAATCTAGGCTTGTGGATCTAGGCAATCAGTAAGAGTACAAGATTGACTATGATGAGACATTTGCACCATTGCTAAAATGATTATGGTCTGCACACTCTTGGCCATTGTATTATTTGATTCTTGGCCCTTGTTTCCAAATGGATGTGAAGAATGCTTTCATTTATGTGGACCTAAAAGAGGAGGTCTACATCCATAAACCTATGGGGCCTTTTCTTACTCTTGATAATCTTGTTCGTTCATTGTGAGGATCTCTTTATGGACTAAAACAAGCTTCAAGGGCATGGTTTGAAGATTTTCTCCCCTCCCTCAGGCCCAAACTCAACAAGGGAAGTGTGATTCCCTTATATTCCATCATTGCACTCTCAATGACATCACTATTTTACTTGTCTACATAGGTGACATCACATCATCACTAGGGTTGATTATGATAGCATACTTCAGCTCCAAGGATCTCTTCATGCTTCCTTTCATATGAAAGATCTAGAACCACTCACATATGTTCTAGGTCTTGAGTTCCACAAATCAGATAAGGACCTCTTTATCAATCAACAAAAGTACACCGAAGCCCTCATTGCATTGGCCTAAATGCTAGAATCCACTCTCATGGACACTCCTGCAATGCTCAATGTGAAGTATTGAAAAGATGATGGCAATCTCCTCACTGATCCCACCATGTATAGGAAGCTCATTGGAAGTCTTATTTATTTGACTATTAGTCTAACATTCTCATGTTGTTAACATCGTTAGCTCATGGCCCCCACTTCGACATCTTCATTTGGCAGCTGTTAAACAGATCATTTAATATCTCCTTGGAACTCTGAACGTGGTATCTTTTTCTCTGCTAGATCCAACCCTGATTGAATTGCATATTGTGATTTTGACTGGGCTAGATGTCCTGACAGTCAGCTTTCTACAACCAGATGCTATATCTTTCTTGGTATTGCCTTGCTCTCTAGAAAGTGTAAGAAGTAAGATATAGAGTCGCCAAATCTTGCATTATTGGCAAATATTGTTTCATGTCCTCTGCACGTTTTGAGATTGTTTGGCTATGGGGTCTACTTGATGACCTTAGTTTTCCACAGCATAGCGCCAAATTCTCTTCATGTGTACAACACTAGTGCCATTCAGATTTTAACCAACCACCCTGTTTTTCATGAGAGGACAAAACATATTGAAGTAGATTGTCATTATATCTAGAAAGCCTTTGAATACAATGTCATTACACTTCCTCAAGTCCATATTGATCTCTAGGTTGCTGATATCTTCGCAAAAGCTCTATCGAGGAGGATGAAGGACCAACTCTTCTTTCCGAAATTGCTGTTGGTTGATTCACTGACATCAAATGAAAGAAGAAGAGGGGGCTTTTTTTTGTGTGGGGGTGGGGGTGGGGGGGGTGGGGCGGTGGGGGTGTGATTATGTAGATACTCATGTAGACTACCATACTTGAGAAGATAACTCAGTTGAATATAACATAATTTATAACTATATCTTAATATCAATTATCTAACAACTTTAATCAATTACTGCAAGTAAGGGGATTCATTAGGTTGTACTTTATACGAGGTGATTGATACAAAAGTTACAGTAGGGATGCTCTCACTCTGGTAGACACCCAAATTCATTCCAATTATCTTTCTTAAACATCTTTGTGGCCGATTTGATAATATATCCAACAGTAGCATGCCAAACATTAGTATGTATTAAATTAAAGGGTATATGTTTTTTTTTTTTTTTCATTAATACTAATTTAACAACACTTGTAACTCTTTTTCACAAATTGACGAGTTTAGCATTGAAATTCCATTGCTCAGTTTCAAAAAAGTACATGAAGATTTGAATTCTTCAAAAGAGTATAATAGTTTTCCACATTTCTTTCTATCAAGTCTTCACCATAATTTTTTTTTTTTTTTTTTGCAAATTAAAAAAATACCCTTATGTCGTGTTTCAAATTTTCACTTTAATAAATCATTAAGAGAAATGACCAAGTCCAACCCAAATGACCTAGTTCATCTACCTATTGTTAATAAAGCCCAAGGCCCATGAGAAGATCCAATTCATATATCACACGTGGATTGATTGGGTTCAATTGTAATTCAACTGTACATATTATTTTAATTAGTTAGTTTCCTTATCTTAGAATAGCAAGTTTCCTTTACTGGTTAGTTTCCTTATCTTTGAGCCTTGAATAAGGCATGTAATACTTATATATATTGATGAGTGCTCTCCAATAAGGGACACGGCAATACATTCACAGTATTTATTCAATAACCATGGTTCTCAAGGTTCTTTGTTCATGAAATTGTCATGGTATCAGAGTGAAGTTCAAGAAAACCTTGTTTTTGATCTTACATAGTATCAAGGCAATAAGAGATCATCACTGATCATCCCTGATCATCACAGATCATCTCTGATCAAGACGTGGCCCACTTCAGATCGTCATCGGCCCCTCTAGAAATCTCTTCCATCCTGGTCGACTGGAATTATCCAACTTTCTGGTGATTTTTTCAAGATTTTATGATCATCAGAGGTAGGCCATCTACTAATTTCTAGGGTTTTTCAATTTTCTCCACAAGATTCAATCTTAGCTGTCTAAAATCTTGGATCTTGATCCTTTTTGAGGATTCCTTCTTCCATCAGTTGCGAAATTTACATCTGATCTCATCCCTTGCCTCTGATCTGTCCTCAGATCATCTGGTGGGTACCACGAACAAAACCCGTCTCTGTGTTGTGTTCGTCGGGGCTGTTTTTCTGGGCTATTTTTGTGTGCTGTTTTACACAACTGTTCTGGGAACAGTTACTAGTTATATGTCTGCTGCTTTCTTTTTCAATCCTCATCTGCTGTGTTCAATACGTGTAGTACTGCTATTGTTTTCACTTGGCAGGGCCCACATAGTGGATCTTGAACTCTGTTGTGCACAAATTTAGGTGCTGTTTTTTGGGTTTTATATAGTTTGTCTTCACTGCTTGCTCAGTCTTTTTGTTATTAAATCATATTTTGGCCAACATCATTTGCGATGGAGAAATCTGAAGTTACCTTGATCTGGTTCACGGGAAAGAACTACCCTGCTTGGTCTTTTCAGTTCCAAATATACCTTGAAGCTAAGGAATTATGGGGATATATTTCTGGTTCTGACCCTATACCCAATGAGGATGAGAAGAAGATCTCCTCTTGGCATACTAAAGATGCCAAAATCAAAACCTGGATTCTGGGATCTGTTAAAACCTCATTTGATTATGAACCTAAAACCCTACCCCACTTCTAAAGACATGTGGGGGTATCTGCAGCAAGTGTACCATCAAGATAACTCCGCACGTCAATTTCACCTTGAATGTGCGATTGTTGAATATGCACAAGGAACCTTGTCGATCCAAGACTACTATTCGGGATTCCGAACCCTATGGTCGGAATACGATAGTATTAAGTATGCAGGTGTGGCTGCCAACGTTTTAATCGTCATTCGCGATCTTCAGGCCTCTAGTCAGCGGGATCAATTTTTGATGAAATTACGGAATGAATATGAAAGTGTCCGATCTGCCCTGATGAATCGGACACCTCTACCTTCCTTGGCTGTCTGCTTGAATGAACTCTTACGCGAGGAACAACGCATTGCAACCTCAGTCCATATGGCTCAACAAAAGACTGCGACCTATTCAGTCGCGTTCTCAGCCAATAAAGCTTCTCAGCCTCAAACCCGAGACTTGAGCAAAACACAGTGCTACAGTTGTCAAAAATTTGGGCATCTTGCATCTCAATGCAAACAGAAAGTCTGCAGTTACTGTAAAAAGTCGGGACATATCATCTCTGAATGTCGCCGCCGCCCACCTCGTCCGTCCGCCCAGACTCCACAGTATCAGACTCCACAGTCTCAGCCTCCACATGCTTATGTTGCTTCTTCAGTTATGCCTGCTACCACATCTACATCCTCATAGCCTGGGCCCTCATCCTCTCTAACTCCTGAGCTAGTTCAACAAATGATTCTCAATGCCTTCTCTGCTTTTGGTTTATCAGGTACGTCATCTCCATCTTCTACTTGGTTCCTTGATTCCGGGGCGTCTAATCATATGACGAATTCCCGTTCCTCACTCTCCAATATGACAAAATACAATGGCAATCTTCATATCCAAACTGCAAAGGGAGGCGACGTACCCATTACTGCCCTCGGAGATATCACTGGTCCTCTTCCTTTAAACAATGTTTACCTTTGTCCCACTTTAACTTCAAACCTATTGTCAGTTGGACAACTTGTTGAAAATAACTGTAACATCTCTTTCTCTTCTTCTAGTTGTGTTGTGCAGGACCAGCTGTCCGGTAAGGAGATCGTGAGGGGGCCTAAGTGTGGACGCTTGTTTCCACTGGATTTTAATAAGCTTTCTAGGACTATATTTGACACTGATGTCTTCTGTTTTTCTATTAGAGATAACTACCAATTGTGGCATAATCGACTTGGCCACCCTAATTAAAAAGTCTTGTCCCTTATGTTAAATTCTGGTTTATTAAATAAAACTCCTGGTTTATCTTCTTGTGTGCCTTTTGATTGTGCTACTTGTAAAATGGGAAAGAGTAATACTCTTCCTTTTCCTATTTCCACTTCACACAGCACTAAATGTTTTGATTTGATTCATAGCGATGTATGGGGAATTGCACCTGCTCTTTCTCACGCTCACTATAAATATTTTGTGACTTTTATTGATGATTTCAGTCGGTTCACATGGGTTTACTTTCTGCATTCCAAAGCTGATGTTTTTAATGTTTTAAAAAAAAATTTGGCTTATGTTGAGAATCAATTTTCCACCTGCATTAAAATCTTACGATCTGATTCGGGCGGGGAATATGTGTCCTCTGATTTTCAAAAATTTTTACAAACCAAAGGCATTATTTCTCAACGCACTTGTCCTTATACTCCACAGCAAAATGGAGTCGCTGAATTGAAGAATAGACATCTCCTTGATGTCACTCGTTCCCTTCTGCTTGAATCATCGGTTCCTACCCGTTTTTGGGTTGAGGCATTGGCTACTGCAGCTCATCTTATCAATCGCATGCCCTCACCCTCTATTGACAATCAGAGCTCATATTACCGATTGTACAAGACATCTCCATCCTATGATGATCTTCATGTTTTTGGGTCAATTTGCTTTGTACATTTGCCTCCTTCAGACAGGACCAAACTAACAACCCAATCAGCTAAGTGTGCTTTTTTAGGATATGCACCCTTCCAGAAAGGGTTCCTTTGCTATGATCCCCACATTCGTCGCATCCGTACCTCTAGGAATGTTGTGTTTTTTGAAAACAAGTATTTTTTTCACCAACACCTTGATCCTCTGGACCCTCATTAGTTTCCTTACCTGGTTTTTCTGAAAACAAACCTGTTGTTTGATTTAATCCTGACTTTGTGTATCACAAACGGAACAAAGATGCGCCTACAGGTCCTCCCCCTCTTGATCTTCCTCCGGCATCGGGTCCGCCTCCGGAACTTGGTCCATCTGGCCCTCCTTCATTGCGTCACTCCACTCGCATTTCATTCCTGCCAGACCGCTATGGGTTCTCTCATACTTCCTTAATGGCCACTTTGTCGTCCTCTTGCATCCCGCAATCCTATTCTCAGGCTGTGCAGCATCAATGTTGGAACCAGGCTATGCAAGAAGAATTGGAGGCTTTAGAACAGAATCACACCTGGGATGTTGTCCAGTCTCCTGTGGGTGTCAAACCTATTGGTTGTAAGTGGATTTTTTCTCTCAAGTTAAAATCCGATGGTACATTGGATAGATATAAGGCGCGTCTCGTCGCTCTTGGAAATCGGCAGGAATATGGCATCGATTATAATGAAACGTTTGCTCCTGTCACCAAAATGACCACGGTTCGCATCATTCTTGCTGTTGCTGCATCTCAGTCTTGGCCTTTATATCAGATGGATGTCAAGAATGCATTTCTTCATGGCGATCTAAAAGAAGATGTTTATATGCGTCTGCCTCAAGGGTACTCATCTGGGAAGGGTATGGTTGCTAAACTCCGTCGCTCCCTCTATGGTCTGAAGCAAGCTGCTCGCGCATGGTTTGAGAAATTTCAAGCTGCTCTTCTCCGATTGGATTTTCATCCGAGCCGGTATGATCCTTCTATATTCTTACATCATGCTCCATCCGGGATTACTGTGCTACTATGCTACGTGGATGACATTGTCATTACTGGTTCCAATGCACATATGATTCAAGAAATCCAAGCTTCTCTTAATAAGACATTTCACATGAAGGATCTCGGCCCATTACACTATTTCCTTGGTCTTGAAGTTCATCAATCGACTAAAGGTATAATTCTCAATCAACACAAATACACAGTTGACCTCATTGACTTGGCTGGCCTTACTGCTTCCGCTCCAGTAGATACGCCAGTCGAACTAAATGTCAAACTTAGTAAAGAGGAGGGTGACATTCTTCCAGATCCTACAACATATCGCCAGTTAGTTGGTAGCCTGATCTACCTCATGGTTACTCGCCCTGATATCTCCTATGCAGTCAACCTCATGAGTCAGTTCATGACTGCTCCTCGTCATCTTCATATGGCTGCTATTCGCCGCATCATTCGGTACCTTATTCGCTCACCTACTCGCGGGTTGTTTTTTCCATCCAACAATCTATCTCTCAGCGCTTATTCCGATGCTGATTGGGCTGGGTGTCCGGATACTCGCAGATCTACCACTGGATGGTGCATGTTTTTGGGTGACAGCCTGATTTCATGGAAATGCAAGAAACATGAAAAGGACTGCGTGCTCTGAAATTCTTTGGCTTCGCGGACTCCTTTCCGACATTAGGTTCCCAGCGGAAGGTGGTACCCCACTCTATGCGGATAATACAAGTGCTATTCGGATTACTGAAAATCCGATTTTTCATGAACGCACTAAGCACATTGAGGTTGATTGTCATTTCATACGTGATGAACTTAAGCGTGGTGTCATTAGTCTTCCGCATGTCTCCATTGAGCTTCAACTTGCTGATATTCATACTAAAGGCCTTCCACGTCCGCGTCATCAGTTCTTGGTTGGCAAATTGATGCTTGTTGATTCTCCCGCATCAATTTGAGGGGGGGTGTTAATCAAGCCCAAGGCCCATGAGAAGATCCAATTCATATATCACACGTGGATTGATTGGGTTCAATTGTAATTCAACTGTACATATTATTTTAATTAGTTGGTTTCCTTATCTTAGAATAGCAAGTTTCCTTAACTGGTTAGTTTCCTTATCTTTGAGCCTTGAATAAGGCATGTAATACTTATATATATTGATGAGTGCTCTCCAATAAGGGACACGGCAATACATTCACAGTATTTATTCAATAACCATGGTTCTCAAGGTTCTGTGTTCATGAAATTGTCACCTATATGTATAGATGGTTAAGAAAGAAAGGTTTAAATGCATTCCAATCGACTGAAAAACTAGCTTCATTAAATGGCTATGATCATCAAAACCAAGTTGAACCGTGGACCATATGAGAATCCAGAGAAAAGTGTAAAAAACCATATACCAACCCAAACGCTTAAGCTGATAGGTGGAAGGCCCATACAGATATATTAAGACATGACAAGCCTATTACTTAGGCGATATGGGATGTGGGACTTCCCAACACTCCCCCTCACGTGCAAGTCCAACAGATTTCATGGACGGGCCTGTCACGTGGGTACACAAGAACGACGGCCACGTGGGCCATGCAAGAACAACGGGATCGAAACCCGCTCTGATACCATGTAAGAAACCATATACCAACCCAAAAGCTTAAGCTGATAGGTGGAAGGCCCATACAGATATATTAAGACATGACAAGCCTATTACTTAGGCGATGTGGAATGTGGGACTTCCCAACAAAAAGAACCTTAAGACCAAATATAACATTCTCCTATAGGTGACTGAACCATCAAAAGAAGGAAATCCACCATCGACATGTGATCAGTGAGGTCAAGTGATTTCTTGGGTTGGTTTTGGGGATGAAAGAAAATTAAGAAAAGAGAAACACTCGTCACAAGGGTCTTTTTGTCAATTCTCCAGATTTTGTTATGGAGAGGACTTGATTGAGAGAAATTTGGAAAACTTTTGTACTTTTTGAAATATTTAAATCCTCGTGTACAATTTAAAAAATAAGTGAAATTTTTTATAGTTATTTGAAAATTTCCCTTATATTCAGAAAGGGAAAAGGATTCCTAGGACTTTGAAATGACAAATGACCTAAACAACAATGGCACTGCATGACATTCTCCATACTCACTGACTACTAGAATGCTAAAAGATCTTTCTTCTATGGTTCAAGAAAATGGAGATAATTTCTCTAATGGCCACCACCAATCGTATGTCTCATTTACAGGTCCTGAAGACACAATAATATCAGAAGAATGTGATACTGCAGTGAAGTGATGTAGTTAAACTACTAATAGATGCATGATTATCTGGAAGTTGTGGCCTATGAAGAACCAAGGATAGCGGCAGGGAAGGGGAAACACTAATTAGTCATTCACCTGCTACCTAATTAAGAGAAAGATTGGTCATACTGTGGATCAATTATTTTGAATTAATCAAAATGATCAATAGCCTTTTTTAACCGGAAGCAAGAAAGGGCCTAAATTACTGGATCTGTTTCAAAGTCTAATGTGACATATATGTAATTTATGCAGATTAGGTGAAAATTGTGACCATGATGTCATGATACCTACACTGTGTTTCAGGATATTTCTAATTATTAAATGTCAAGAGAATTTGGTTCAAATGTGGGTTGAGGAAACGAGGGCCCTGAAAAGAGTAACAACCAAAAGCTTGTTGTTTAAAATCCCACAAAATACTCATTAAGCAATCTTTGTTGATATTCTTTTCATGTGATTTCTTGTTTTAATGTGATATATTGGCTAATTATTTCCATTTGAGCTTTTCAATGTAAAATTCTATCTTTTTGTGGAATTATTTTAATTTGTTCAACTACTTTCTAATCCTTAACTTTTATTCTGAAGGGTTCCTCTGAAATTGGAGGGAAGTGTGGTAAGGGAGTTTTTGAAACTCTTGGAAATGGTGGCAACGTAATTGAAGAACAGCTCCAAGAGCTTGACCTGCAACAAGATTCAAAGGCTTGGAATGTTTTAATGCAATACAAGAAAAAACTTGAGGTAGTGATCACAAATTCATTTGTGCTTGAACAGTTTTAAACATCTCATTTACAGTGTTACTAAAAATAAATGTTGGATGACTGATGCTTGGAGACAGTGGAGGTATGTTATGTATGTTTCAGGGATACGGCTTTCATTGTATTCTACACACAGGTTCCATCTAATTTAAAGAACCTGGTTTTGCAGCCAATGTTTGAATTGCTTTTGTGCTGCTGAACTAATATTTAGCTGTCGAATCTGAACATACAGCTAAATGTATACGAAGCAGAATCTATATTGTGGGCCTTTCATAGACAATGGCAAACTTCCTGTGATTGGTGATGTCCCTAAAAATTACTTCTGACTAGATACTGCCTGATTAACTGGAAGAGACCCTTTTCCAAACCTTATGGTGGATATCAATTTCTGTGATATTTTGCTATCAATTATCTGTATATATGACTGATATTCAAGTGCTTCATTATTCATGAGTGGAGGGGCGGATCCATAATAATTTGCCTTTGTGAAAAGTAGGGTTATTGTTGCCAACACTCTTATGGTCGAATGGTGTTGGCACTTGGCACCTCAGTATGCCCTGGAATCGATCCTTGGGTCTTAAGGTTGGTAGTATCACTCTTGGCTAGTGGGCCAACCTAGCAAATAAAATAAATAAATAGGGCTATGTTGGGTTCTTCTATCATGCATCACAATGTGTGATACATCCAGATGTAGATTGCCCTTCTTTATAGAAAATTCTGTATAGTTTCTATGGGATTTTCTTCATCGCTTTGATTAATTCTTTGATGCAGTCAAGGGAAGACAAGCGATTCAATTGTGAAAATCCACTCACACATGGAGAAAAATAAAGATTCAATTGTGAAAATCCACCATAGATCTTCAATCCAATGGGATATATTCAATCAATAGGAGAAGAGATAGAAAAGTGCACAGTAAAGCAACTTTATTGAAGAGAAAATTATCAAAAAAGAAGTCTGTGTGGATGTTCCATTACATGCCTTTAAATAATGCTCAAAAGGAGAATACCATTGAGAAAATCCTAGATTTAATGTGAGCCTTCAATCTCATCTCTAAACAATGAAATCCCTAAAAATTAGGAGCCCAAATAAATGTGAAATGATGAAAATTGTAATCCCTAAACCACCAAAGCAAAGTAGGAAAGAAGTGTGTCATGAGCCTTCAGAGATATCATGGAGTGTTGATTTCTTTGCTATGTTCATAGAGAAATCCACACACCCTATTCTATCTTAACCATGTAAGATTCCTTAATTATAGGATTCTCATTCAACCCAAATATGGAAAGTCTTAAGTATGAAACAGCAAAATGAAGCCAAGAGGGATTTGGTTTCTGCACTTGGGACCGGGAGAACTTCCTGTTTTGGTATATTGGCCCCCTACGACCAATTGAGACTCCAATGGCCTTTTTGGACTAATCCAATTGGGCCATTAGAGTACTGAATTAATCCTTTTTTTAAAAAGTTCAGAATAATTACAATTTATCTGTCAATTTATTTTTGGCCCATCTCAACCATCCATTTTTAGATTTAGCCCATTTCGTTCGAATGACCCCCATTAAGATGGACCACCAGAAATCCTTGTAATTGATTAAATCGATCCATATAACCAAGGGAGTGATCAATCACATGATCCATTTGATCTATGGGCCTTATGCTCATTTGTCGGTCTTGGATTGTTAACTTTTGGTCGGTTATAATTGGACATCTTGTGTATACAATAACTGTTTTTTTTTTTTACTTCGTTTTCTTCACTACCCGCCGCCCCCCCTCTGCTTGCAACAGGTCTCAGAAAATGAAGTTCAAAGTCTACAAGAAAGACTCAGAAATGAAAAGGTTCTGTTCTTGGATATGGAGAAACAATTGAACAAGTTGAAGTCCAGTTGTTCATGCCATGCTCGATCTTCTATGGGGGATTCAAAACTTTCAACAACAGAATTTAAATGTGAAAATTGTGAGGTAAAACCAAAACTGAGAGGATGTGAACCATTAAATATTGCAGATATCATTTATTACTCCTTTTGAGCTTTACTGTTCTATTATGTAATTGACATGAACACTTAAAATGACTTAACAGTCTTTGGATTTGAAAGTCGAAAGCTTTAATGCTATAGAATGCACTGCTGAAGATTTGGCCAGGCTGGAAGTGAATGGCAAATCTCCCATTCTGGATACAACAGGTTTGATTCCATGAACGACTTTTTCTTTTCTTTTCTTATATTAACGCTTGGTCTTATTAAATGCTAGTCTTAATAGATCTTTAGGTGCTGTTTAGTTATAACCTATTGGAGTATCCCATATAAAGCTCTGTATCTCTGTATCTTTCATAGTAGATGCATAATATCTTTTTCATCTGCGAACTGGTATTCTCTCAAAAAAAATAAAAAAATGAAGTTAATTCCTTCGTTTGAGTTTATGAAACTGTCTTGGAAGCAAAAGTTGGTTTGAGATGAAATTGTAGAACGCAAGTGCTGGTTCTTGGAATCTTCTAGTTGTACAATAAATCTAGCAATTGTTTTTATCTGAACACCCTGTTTGCCTGAAACAGGATGCAAGCTGTCAATTCCATCTGTCACCCCATGTGATCTTCAGGTCTTGGATCGAGAAGGAAGCTGTGACTTGACTCCAAATATGGATAGAAATAAATTCTCGGACGCGATGGAAAATGATAGATCTCAGGTAATTTCTAATTCGAGATGTAAGTATACAGTTACTTTCATTGTTGGGTGTATTTACTATTATAATAGATCTGATTTTTTATTTGTTGTGCAATTTTAAGTTGTGTATGCAACTTTAGCTTGAGATCTGAGAGATTACCAGTTGATCACTGATAGGGGGCTGTGATACTCGAACTTCTAGGGTTTCTTCAAATTTGTCCTCATGTTCAGCAACTGTGAAATCTCCTTGTCTCACATTAAAAAGTTGTTGAAAGTAGACTTCATTCTTAACATATCAATCTCCTTAATTAAATTTGTACAGAATTCTTTGAAGTCCTTTGAAAACTTCAATAATTTCCAATTTCATATTGACTTGGATGTGAGGACCATAAATTATTACTCTCTTTGGAAAAATGGACTGACTTGCTGTGAAGATACTGCTGTCAGGAGTGTGTAGAAGAAAATAGATCGTTAATCGGAGCCTGGGTGGATTGATCTTTAGCTTTGATACCAAATGATAGGGAATCGGGATCAATGTAGGGTGGGAAGGGATGCAGATGGATGATGTAGGGGATAGGGTCAGACCTCAAGTCTGGAGTGGCAGGGCTTCGCACCTTATGGCCTTGTGCCATACCCTTTCCAGGGGAGAGAAAAGAGTAAAGGCTCAATCTTTTTTCATTAATCATAATCTTAATAGCTAAGGAGGCCTTACATTGCTTTATGTAATAAAAGAGAACACCTGGATCTAATCTTAACCGTCTAAAGTTTAAACATATTACTGGTTGAGATTAAAACATCTAAACTAAAACAATTTAAAACCATGACTATAAATAAAAATAAAATAGATGGGCTGGTATGTGGGCTGGGCCAAAATGATTGGTCGACCCATCAGTCTTGGGTTTGTCCTGCATCATTTTTGTCCCCTCATAGTTTAGCCGTTCTCTAGATTTTTATCATCCTAAATATTAATTAAGCTGGAGAATGGTTGAAGAGAGATTCAATATTTATGTTGCAGTGCCCTTGCCCTTCTTGTGCCCTGGAACTTAAGTCTCAGCTAGAGGTAATGATGGTGGGATAAATGATGCAATTACTTCAATACCCGCATCATCTTCATCCATTTTCAACACCCACATTGTCTTCATCCATTTCATCAATGAAATATAGTAGGACAAAAGGCTCCTCCAACGGTCATTGGTCCAAAGGGTCATAATTAATAATCAGAGGAAGATTTTGAGATGGAAGTCTTTGCTCCTAGTCCTAGCATTGCACGACCCTTTCTTAAGTATAGAGTGATTACACTTATCTTGGGAACTACACAAGCTTACCTAGTATATTACGGTGAGTGGGTTGGGATTATCCCTAATCTTAGTAATATTGTTACAATAGAGTTGGGCTGATCCATAGCCGACCCATGGGTCAATTATTTAGGCCCAAGGACCAATTATGTCTCCTTGTTACTCCCGCTTTTAAGCTCACAATGTGTAGTAGGATACATCAAGAGGTTGTGGAGTAATTGATGAATTTAAGAGATTGAATGAGACTTAGTAAAGAAGTCAGCAAAAGACTCAGCCATATTTACTATTAAAAAATATTTTTGCGACTATTTAAATTAAAACTAGTATTGATTGCTTAAAGCATATAGTTGGGACAATGCTTTGATGATGATGGTCGTGACTTATTACTTAAAGTAATTGCATCTAGTACTTATTGCTTAAAGTTTATATTTGGAACAAGGCTTTGATGATGATGACTTATTGCTTAAAGTAATTGTACCATCCTGGTGTGAGCTTTGACACAGATGTGGGATGCAAAAAGTACTAGTTTCACCTAAATCAAATGAAAACAGTTAAACATTAAGATATCAATTCACATTTTAAAAAGTTAAGGACGAGAAGCAATGTAAACTTTGTTACTTAAGCATGCAAATTTGCGTCACGTCGTCTGGCTCTATTCTCTTATCCATCCTTTTCCAACTTAGAAATTGTCTTGCCCCCAAGTCGGATTCGCACAAATATTCTTGTCTCGGGGCATGATGCTGCCGCTATGGGGTGGATCATAGTTACCTGATTCGGTCAGGCAGCCTTCGAACCCCATCCCATTCGGATCGAACAAATTGCTGCTCGATTCGGCAGTATTCTGGGTCCTGAGAAAACAGAGTTCGCTGCAGTTCGTCCAAGGTCCCCGTGGAGAAGAAGCTGAGAGAATGGTGCTACAACTTTTTCTATGGTCTCTTTGCAAGAGAAAAAAGGGCAGGCTTTTAATGCCACAATATTTCCTATGGTCTCTGTGCAAGAGAAAAAAAAGGGCAGGCTTTTAATGCAATGTGGTACAATAGCTTCCTTTCTACCAGTCCCTTGGTATGAGAGGAAAATGGGCTTCTCTGTCTTAATTATAGGACATTTCCAATATCTTTCCAATGTACTACTTTTTTCTTTTACTAAAAAAAATTGTACTGCTTTCTCTCTCTCATCGTAGTGGCCTCTTCCCAATCGAAAAGGGTGGATATTTAATGCCTCTAAGTGCTTTTAGAGTTCTAAAAATTAGATATATGAGAAATTAGTGGGGCCCATAGTGCAACCACTTATTAAAAACCCAAATCAGTGAAAAGGATTGTTCTTATCTTTTATAGGATTCAACAAATTTGTACTTCAAACAAACTTGGGCCGACCATAAGATTAATTACATATAGAACAAACATTTGATTTAATAAAAAAAATGTACATGCTTTTATATTGGTCAATGTGATGATGGGACATTCTTTTATCAAATTGAAAATTTTAATCATGCTTATTAGTGAGAAGCATATATTTTATTACAACTCAAATAGCTTACCTAAGATAGTTGAAACAAGGCTTTGATGATGGTGATAAAAATGGTCTTTATATATCCATTTGTATCTATTTTTGTGAACTACTATTATTTATATATTTATTAGAGTATCTGAAGTTTTATTAAAATATTTACATATATATATATATATGTAACTGGATATGCGAACTAGAATATCAAACTAATCAAATTCAAATTGCGAATCAAGCGAATCGAAAAACAAATCAAGCAAACTTACTCCATCGATTTTCAAATTTGATTGAGTGTCGAACTTCAAATTGCGAACTCGAATTCGAATTAGTTGAATTGTGAATCAAGTAACTATGAGGTGGACAATTTAAAAATCCCCCCCGGCTGTAGTTCTCATAGGATTTTGTGATATGAGGCTAAGTCAAATTCCTCGAATTCACAAAACATTCAGCAAAAGCTTGTGTGAATGGCTCAATATACATACTTAATCATAATAGCATTAGACATGGTAACAGAATAAGAACAACATTTCCATCACATTAAGCACTAAAGTTAAACATTTACAGAAGTATTAATTACAACTTCCCAGAAGAAGGCCTCCAAAACAAAGCCAAAAACAAAAGATGAAAAACCCTAAAAGATGAACAGACTCTCACTCCAGCCCGATGCTCTCTATCACATTGTCCACGCACCATTCCCTCAAACCCTGTAGTTCCTCTTGGACAGCTATATCCTCCTTCTTAGAGGTAATGGTGTCGTCAACTACAACACCAAGTGTAGTGGGTTAGATTTACAATAACCTGGCAAAGAGTTAATAAAAATAACGCTCACATGTTGCATCAACATGGAATTTAAAGACAAGCAAATTAGGAGAATTCCAATGAAGTCTAAATTAGGCAAACTATGCATGAATAGTTATACATATAGAATCATATTTGGACAAATATAAACATCAAAGATACACTAAGAAAATTGGAAACTATGTTATAAACGACCATCACCATCCTATCATCATCAAAGCCTTGTCTCAACTATGTTAGGGTTGGTTACATGAGTTTTGTTTCTTTATTCTGATCTATCATGAGCCAAATCCTCAGATAAGTTGCATGTCTTCATATCTATTTTTACTACCTCCATCCACGTCCTCTTCAGTCTATCCCTTCCCTTGATAGCCAAACATTTCCTTACCGGCACCGTAGTTGGCTTGCATTTGACACTCCCAAACCCTCTCAAGCGGGTTTTTTTTTTTATAATCTTATCCCCTATTGATGCCACCCCTAAATGTTCTCGAAAGAGCTCATTTTTAATTTTATTCTTCCTAGTTTTACCACACATCCACCTCAACATTCTCATCTTTGTCATATCCATTTTGTGCATATGTTGCTTTTTGATTGGCCAACATTTTGTTCCATAGGTGATAGGCTCATAGCTGATTTAAATATTGTCCTGTAAAATTTTTCCTTCATTCTTGTTGGCATGCACCCATCACAAAGCAATTCAGAGGAAAGTCTCCACTTCAACCATCCTGTTTTATCCTCTGTTTGACATCTTCATCAATCTCTCCATCCTTAATAATTATCGACACAATGTGTTAGAATGAATCTCTTTGTGGTATCTCATGGGATTCTATTTTCACAATAAATTCAACTCTTTATATATGCCCATTGAAGTTGCAATCCATATATTATGTCTTTGTATGGCTTATTGTAAAGCTTTTCGATTCTAAAGCCTTCTGCCATATTTCAAATTTTGTGTTCACTCCATCTTTTGATTCATTCACCTACACCAAGGTACCTATTTTTTAATATGAGCAATTAACTATTCCATGATCAGTGCAAAGAGATAATGGCCTAGAGCTGACACTTAATGCAAACCTATGGTCACTGGCTATGATGCCCAGATACAGCATGGATACGGCTAGGATAGGCTATAGACACGGTAAGGACACGGATTTTACACATAAAAAATAAGGTATCGGATACGATACAACACGATACGTTACTCATTTCGAAGTATCCGTGCATCATAGGTCACTGGGAATTCACCTATCTCTCCATAGGTAGTTCTCACACTCATTACTACTCTTTCACACACATCTTTAATAATTTCAATATAACCTCTTAGAACATTTTTTTTTAATTTAAAACCCACCAAATTAAATCTCTAGGTACCCTGTCGTAAGCTTTTTCTAGATCGATGAAGAGCATATGTAGATTTTTCCTCTTTGCTTAATATTTTTTCATTAATTGCCTAAGTGAGAAGATAACTTTCATAGTTGACCTCTCTGGCATGAAATTAAATTGATTTTTTGATATCTTAGTCTTCTAAGTCTTTGCTCCATTCCTCTCTCCCATAGCTTTATAATACAACTCATCATTTTAATCCCACAATAGTTGGTACAATTTTGTATATCTCCCTTTTTCTTATATATATATGTACAACTGTTGAGGAGTGGGCTCCACCCGAAGGGAGTATTGAAAAGTATTTTTATTGCCTCTACTAACACCTCAAGTTTGTGTAATGGTTTTGTAATTTTGCATGAGTTTTTAGTTGGTAATTTTGACTGAGTTTTGTATGCGTCGCTGAATTTAGTTTCAATTGATTCATGAAATGGACATGGAATTTTTGGTTAATACTTCAACTGTTGTGACCTTCTGGTTTGGAATGGTGGTACAAGTTGAAAATGCATGTACAGGTTTTGTAATGTGATGTGTGTACAGGTTGCACTGCGTGTTCAGGGTTATTTGATTATATGAGCAGATCTTTTGACCAAAATTGTAAAAAGTTATTTCTGAAAGAAATTGTACATCCATGGATAACTTTCATACCAGAAGGTCACAACAGAAATTGTACACTCAGTTTAGCAACTTGTACACACATTCCAAAAAACCTATACATGCATTTTCAACTTGTAACACCATTGCAAAATAGAAGGTCACAACAATCGAAATATTGACCAAAAAATCCATGTCCATTGCATGATTCAATTGAAACTAAATTTAGCAACGCATACAAAATTCAGTCAAAATTACCAACTAAAAACTTATGCAAAATTACAAAACCATTATACTTCCATTTCCATTCATGTACATAAAATCCAGCTTCTATTTATATGTACAACTCCAACTTCCTTTGCAAAAATATGTATACACTTCAGCCCACTTCTCTAAGACTAGAGATGAAATAACACAATTTCACCCATCATGAGCAGTATTTAAATCATTATGGCATTTACACATTTATACCTATTTAATGAAAAAAAAATTGACAATAAGGGAGAGCAGGGGGCTGGGGTTTGTGTAAGGGAGAGGAGGAGGAGGGGGGATTAGTCTCTCCTTGCATGTTGGGGCTGTGTTTGGAGCTACTGGGGATGGGCAGAGAAAGAGCTGGTGCCTTGGGCGTGGGCGAGATAGAAGGGGGAGAGAGGGTGTGGGTTTGGGTGAGAAGAGGGAGGGGAGAAGGGGAAGAGAGGGTGTGGTTTTGGGCGAGACGGAGGGAGTGGGAAGCGGAAAGGGGTTCGGCCAATACGAGAGAGGAGGAGAAAGGCATATTGCATTCTCAGGTAGCGGGAGGGAAAACTGCAATTGGAGCATCGGATCCATGAGGAAGACAGGTCAGCATTTGGTTTCGAGCGTGGTTCTCTCTTCCTTTGGAGGAAAAGGAAAATAAGAGGGGTTTTTGTTTTTGATTGCAGTATTCATTCGTGCTTTTGAGCCCAACCGTTGGATCCATACTTTCATCCCACGCTCCAAAATTTACCACGTCACTCTCCCTCACCGTACATGAACATTCCCATATATATATAGGGGGACATTCATGTGCATCCATCCCTCACACACTTACATGGCTTTCCCTCTTTGCACATGAACGTTCTTTTTCTGCATATGACCATATATGATTTTTCCTCTTTTGCACATGAATATTTCCAGTTATATAAGTGTCTCTCACCCTATGGTGGGGGATGGATGCACATGAATATTCTCTATACATATATACCCTATGGTGGGGGATGGATGCACATGAATATTCTCTATACATATATACCCTATGGTGGGGGATGGATGCACATGAATATTCTTCATACACACACACACATATATATATATATATGGGCTAGCTCTCCTAAGCTCAAGTTTAAGATAAGGTAAGCTCAAGTGCATGGTGGGGCCCACATGGGGATGGGGATGGGGGGATTTTAAGGATTCCCTCTGAGTCTCTACAAAAAATCAGCTCCAACCATGATTTCTATCATCTTCATATGAGCCCAAAAGTTTAATGGTTAACAGTCCATTCAGATTGATACATAGTCGTTCCAACGGTCTAGTAAAATTCAGATTTGACCGAAAGTTGGTGGACATGTGCAATTTAGGGGGCTCATGTGTTTGCTCCATTTGGATGGACTAAAAGTGGGCCCCACAAGCACGAGCTTATGAAATTTTATCCTAAGCTCAAGCTTAGGAGGTGCTCCTATGAGAGCATCTCACCTTACTATAAGAGATATGGTGAGGGCCCTCACATTTAAGTTGTTGGCATTAGATATGGATGTGAGAGACCTCACACAATCTCTCAATTAAGGTGAGAGATAACTCTCATAGAAGCATCTCCCATATATATATATATATATATATATATAATATGGGGGGTATTCAAGTGAGTCATTCTCTTATCATGTGTGGTGAGGGACTCCCCTTTTTGGGAAGTTTAAGTACAAAAGAGGATCTCCTCAAAAAGTACAAAGGCCCTTTTTGTACTTAAAACTTCCCAAAAGGGGGAGTCTCTCACCACACATGGTGAGGGAATCCCTCACTTGAATATTTTCCTATATATATATATATATATATATATATATATATATATATATATGGGAGATGCTCTTGTAAAAGTTAGTCACGTACTATGAGAATAAGGCATGGGCGGCGTCACATTCATCACAGTGGGGTCGAGATTTGAAAAGATATTTAAAAATAAATTTTTTTATGCCATGAATTAGGATTTTGAATTTGGCTCCACATAAACTTTTGAGATTGACCCTACTTAGCTAAATTTACACCTCTACTACAAAGTCACCATAAAATAGCCACTGTCTAAGTTAATGGGCTAATTGTCTACCAAACTATAAAAAAAATTAATGGGCCCTTATTGCCGATATGCACTCTAGCAACAAGTTTTTAGAATTTAAAGAAATTGGTGACATTGCTAGAAAATTAGTAGAGACTAAAAAGGATATCGTATACCAATTGGTTTATTTGCTTCTAAAATTGGCTTTGATTTTGCCAGTAGCGACGGTAGAAAGAGCTTTTCCAACAATAAAGTATGTAAATAATAGATTGCGTAAGCGAATGAGAGATCAATGGATAAATGACTATTTGGTCACATATATTGAAAAGGATGTGATTGCTAGTGTTGATAATGAAGCCATTATGCAACGATTTTAACACATGAAAACTTGTTGAGAGCAGTTATAGGAGTTTATGTATTTGGATTTTCTTTTTGGATTAATAACTGTTAGTAACAATGTATTAAAATTCTTATTTATTTATTTTAGAATTTAAAATATTATATTTGTCAGATTATCGAAAATCGATTATTTAAAAATTTTATATTATATTTGTCGAATTATTAAAAATATACGACAATATTCTCCTTCTCTCCTCTTCCCCATTTTTTTTTCCTTTTCTGCATCTCTCTCTCCAGCAGCTGGAGAGAGAGAGAACCATAGAAAATTGGGTCTCACCTATATATGAATTCATATTGAAACTACCTAACTATTTTACGGCTGATCCTGCAGGGAGTGAACAATACCCAGGGTGGTGCGGCAGGGTACAACCCCCAAGTCCAAGGGCGTATCGATGGAGGTACAATCAATCTTGGGCTTCAGGTAGGTGGTGGGAGTTACGTGAATTTGGGAACCCATTATCACGAAGTAACTAGGTCCTGTCCGGTACCACCGACTTCCATTGGTTGGCATTCTTTTTTAAATCGTGCCAAACTGTGGAAATCGGTAGATTGACCCGTAGCGTACGGAAAAGAAGAGATAAAGAGAATGATGACGTGTGGATATGAGAGAGAGATAATGGTGACGTGGGGTGAGATGTAATCTTCCAACATTTATTTAAGATTATTTTACTTGACTTCAGTCAAATTTTACTTGACTTAAGTTTTTTGGGTAACTGTAAAACATGGGCGGCGTCACTTTCATCACAGCGGTCAATCCACCACTGAGATCTGAAAAGATATTTAAAAGTAAATGTTTTTTATGTCATGAATTGGGATTTTAAGTTTCACTATTAGTAACATTGCGTATTCGAATGGGAGATCAATTGAAGAAATATCATTTAGTCACATATATGGAAAATAATATATTTACTAGTGCTGATAATGAATCTATTATGCAGCGATTTCAATACATGAAAATCTGTTGAGATCAGCTGTAGGATTTTATGTATTTGAGTTTTCTTTTTGGATTAAAAACTATTAGTGACATTGTATTTTTTTTTAAATTTTTTTTTAGAATTCAATATTATTTTTGTCGGATTATCGGAAATAGATTATTTGAGAATTTCATATTATATTTGTTGAATTATTAAAAATAGATGACAGATGTTGCTAAAGGGAAAAACAAATTTATTCGATTTGTGAAAGATAAGTCTTTTGTTAACCTCATTGACTCAAATTTCTGGAGCCGCCACTGGAGTAAGGACCTCACATTTAATGTGTTGGCATTGGATATGGATGTGAGGACTCCTACCCTTACTCTTATAAGTACCTATGTATATATTCCTTTTGCATTGTGTTTGGTTTCATATTTGAAGAGGAAGAAATCCAGTCTGAGAATACACCGATAGGCTATATAGCCACATTTCCTGCCAACAGAAAGGCAGGACTAATTTTTCTGCCTTCTTACCAATCATTGATTCCCTGCGTTCTTTCTGAATGCCTTAACCATTTGATGATTGACAGAATAACAAGAGAGCTGAGAATATGGCAACTGTAGGTGGCAGAAGGCAAACTCATGGTAGCGTTTCACTTTTACGGTTGCTAAGGAATAATCTATTATCTGAGTCTGTCAGAACCGAAGCATGTGCATACATTGCTCACTCTGCTGAGTTTAGTTGCTTGAGAAATCAGAACAGTTCATTTCTGAAAAGGAAGTTACAATGTTATATTTCTATGTGAATTGTTTATAATTTTGTTTGAACTGAGTGAAAACTAGTTCTGGACTTCTGGTGGTTGAAATTCTGCTGCTGGTGGTGGTTGTCAGGTTGTCATTTCATCAGCTAAGGCCGTCTTAAACAACATTTGAAATGGAACTCTCATTTGTCTGTCTGCATTTCCATTTCTTTACTTCTAATTGATTATTTGTGATTATGAATTGTTATATGATCTCAATTTTTTTTCCAATTGTTTTGTTGCCGCTAAGGGACATCGTGTACTTGAATTTTTTTTTTTTTAATTTTTTATGTGCATTAGGATAGGATTTTAAGGAGGGGACTTCCAATGGGGCCGACATATTGGAACTCTGGGCCGTTTCAAATAAATGCCCTTCCAAATTTTAATTGCATGGGGTATCTTAGCTCATTGATTCTGTTTTGTATTTGTCATTCTTCAATTGGCAGCATGCAGTTACGTAGTTGGGATCGCTGTAATATTACGATATAGTTTTATTCTGGAATTCTGACTAATCAATCCCATGTTTTTTCACACTGATCCGGATTAAATTGATGTTGAATTGGAAATTCAATAAGAAAAGGGTGCCTTCTAATCGTTAAACTAGAAAGCCATGGATCAAGGTGTTTAGATGATCTAATGTATTTGAAAATTTTCACGCTCGTCTCACAGAAATCTTTTGATCCCATGTGACCCTGGGTGGGCCCCACAAGGGCGTGCTCAAATAAGGCTGATGTGCGCATGTTCCACCTGAACAGGGTTTCATATACGATTTGATATAGTGCGATGAAGTAGATGATGTGTTGAATCCTATATTGCCCACCTAGGGCTATGGCGATTGTGGTGGATGCGGGGAATGAAAAGAGCTCAATGAGAACTATACGTGTGCCAATTGTTAGACCCATTTAGATCCTCTTAGCTCCATCTATGGTCCTCAAGCTTAACGGTTTTGGATGACATCATTTTGGATTCCAATCTAACAGTGAGCAATGGTTGTAGGGGCAGTGTGCCTATAAGTGTTGTAACTTGCTCACGGTGGGCCATTGTGAACCTTCATCGCTTGCGCCTATATATCATATAATATGCAAGGGACAAATCATATTCAGTTCCTGATTAATGAAATTCATGTAACCAAATATAGACTTGAAGTTCATCTGAGTTCATATATTAGAACTAAAGCCGGGCATAGGTTTTATTTGCATTCATTTAGAGTATGTTTGGCAACAGGCGAGGAATCCATATAGCTTATGATTCTTCACTACCACTAGAATAAGGATTCCTCGTTGGAAATTTGTATAGTTGAGGATTTCACATTGATATTGGTGTCAATTGATGAATATAACTGAGAAAAATAGGGTTCGGTGTGCAACTCCAATTAAGTGAGGATTATCAAATTTTATGGGAGGTGGCTGGATTTGAAAATCCTAACAAATGAAGATTTTCATTCGTCTAAATTCTCGGGAATTTATAATTGTCAAACATGGATTTACAACTTTAGAGTAACCGAAAATCCAAATCCTGAACATGTAATAAGTATTGGTCCAAATATTAAACTGTATATGATTTTCTTTTCTTTTCTTTTTTTTTTCTGCAAGTCAGGTTTGAATATTGGTTCGATCATCTGAGATCCATTTTGATCTCTGCCTAATGCATTTTGCAGAATATTTAGATAGGCATGTGGTAGAGCCTGTGCAGCCTATTAGATATTAGTGATGAAAAACGGTGCAATAGAAATTGCTAACCATCTAAACCAAGGTTTGTGCCATTAAATATATAATAGAAACCAACTGTATGTGGATAGGAGTGTTTGCATTTACTCTTAGGGATTAATTCTTGACTGTCCAGAATCAAGTGCCCCTTGGCCTCCGCGTCAAAGGCTCCTAGGCTCGTGCGTCGGAGATACCCTCTTTTATAAAAAATATATATAAATAAATAGAATACACATACTCCAAAAGGCCTATTTGTGTGCATGGAATTGGATTCTTTGGAAGTCTGACAAAGGTATTCTTGAATGTGGCGAGATAGAAAGGTGAAGATCATAAATAACTATCAATCGTGTCCCCTTGAATGGAAAATGAATTGCCGGGGGGGGGGGGGGTGGGTGTGAAATGAAAAAATGGACGGTTTTCAACGGAAAACCGATTCTTTAGGTGTTTGGTGCGGAACAATTCTACGGAAACGCTTTCCTGCCTCGTCAGCATTTTTCTTGATAATGGTGGAATTGAGTTTCCTATGGGGGTATGGGAAATGGATTTCTTCAAAAAGCTTCTCCCTCTTTTCCTCATTCTTGTCCATTTTAACCTAAAATCCTATAACTCTTTTATTTTTTATTTCTTTAAATAAATTATTATTTGATGTTGAATAAATTATTATTTCTTCAAAAAGCTTCTCCCTCTTCCCCCTCTTTTGCTCCTCCTCCCGCTCCTGCTCCATTGCCTTTGCCCGGTACCATTCTTTCACCTCCTCCTCCACCACCACCACCACCGTTTCGTCGTTCCACTCGTATACACAAGCCCCCTGACTGATATCGTTTTTCTGCACTTTCTACATCTCTCGATTCTGTTATTGTTCCATCCTCTTATAACCAAGCCAAAGATATTCATTGCTGGCAAGATGCGATGACCGATGAGATTCTTGCTCTGGACTCAAATCAAACTTGGGAATTGGTTCCTCGACCACTTGGTGCTTCTGTCATCGGGAGTAAATGGGTCTACTCCATTAAAGTGAAATATGATGGGAGCCTCGATAGATACAAGGCTCGCCTTGTTGCTCAGGGATTCAAACAGGAGTACGGCATTGACTATGAAGAAACCTTTGCTCCTGTTGCAAGAGATGAAACAGTTCGGACATTACTGGTCGTAGTAGCCATACGTCATTGGCAACTTTGGCAAATGGATGTCAAGAATGCATTTTTGCATGGTGATCTTCAGGAGACTGATTACATGAAGCCACCTCCAGGGTATGCTTGTCCTTCGTCTCATGCTTGTCGTCTTCGGAAATCTCTATATGGTCTCAAGCAAGCGCCTCGCGCATGGTTTGACACATTTCGAGGAGCGATTGTTAAAGCTGGGTTTTATCAGAGTCCCAACGATCATTCTCTGTTTGTATGACGCACGGCACAAGGTTGTACCTTGTTACTTCTCTACGTAGATGACATGATCATTAGTGGTAATGATGTCACTGGTATTACAGCTCTTAAATCATATCTCATGCGTTATCTCAAGATGAAGGACCTTGGACATCTAACCTATTTTCTTGGATTGGAGATTTCTCGCACTCAAAATGGCAACCGCATTAAACAAAAGAAATATGTAGAGGACTTACTTTCTTTGGCCCATTTGACTGATTGCAAAATATTTGACACACCTTTGGAAATCAACTCTAAACTTCGCAGAGAAGAAGGTGATCCTCTTCCTGATCCTACCATCTACAGAAGATTAGTTGGGAGTCTCATATATCTTACGATGACTCGTCCTGACATCTCTCATGCAGTCCAGATTGTTAGTCAGTTTGTAAGTAATCCTTACAAACCCCATCTTACTGTCGTCCATCGGATACTGCGGTATCTACGTGGAACCCTTGATAGGGGACTCTTCTATTCATCGACTTTCGCTCTCGTTCTATATGCTTATGCGGATGCAGATTGGGCTGGATGCCAAGATACTAGGCGGTCGACCACCGGTTAGTGTATGTTCTTAGGCTCCTCTTTCATCTCTTGGAAGTGCAAAAAGCAAGTTACAGTGTCCAAATCTTCTGCGGAAGCTGAATATAGGTCTATATCTTCTGCTAGCAGTGAGGTTCTTTGGCTTCGCCGCCTCCTTTGAGAATTTGGTGTTCCAATTCGCGAGGCAATTCTTCTTAATGCTGATAATACTAGTGTCATTCAGATTGCAAGTAATCTCGTCTTTCATGAGAGGACCAAACACATTGAAGTTGATTGTCACTTTATTCGCCAACACGTTCTCTCCGGACTTCTCTTTCTTCCTCATGTTAGCTCTCACAACCAGTTGGCAGACCTCTTCACCAAAGCTCTACCAATACCACGCCATGATTTTCTTGTTACCAAATTGATGCTTTCTCAAAACCCACATCAATTTGAGGGGGAGTGTAAAGATGAGAAACCTGACCCAGTTCACAAGTCAAGCCCATGACTCACATTTTGTATTATGTATAGCTTAAGTCATAGTTCAGGCCCATGATTTGTGAGGCCCAATCTGTATTTTGTATATACATTGAAATCATTCCCAAACTGTTTTGTGATGATTAATACAAAAACCCATTTTCCTCTTTCGAGACTCTGTTACATGATTAAGGCACTTGACTGAATTTGATCAAATGCCATCATTTGGACATAAATAGACATGATTGAAAATGTAATTCTATTCAAGTTTCTCATACCTTATACTTCTCAGAATCACTGCAAGAAATTGGGTTCTGCATATCATGTGCTTCTTTATTACGAACGAAATTTTTTTTGAGAATTTGTTCCATTCAGTATACATCATACCGCAACCATGCAAGTGCACTTCTCTGCGTCTTCTCTTCAATGCATTGAATTGTAAGGTCACCAAGTACTGGCCCAAAGTTGGGAAAATCTCATTCAAGTGACTGATGGTGCTTTACATTTACTTCTGCATATTATTCGCTTGGAGCTTTGATTCAGCTTTTAATTCATTCCATCATCCTTTTTTTTTTTTCTTTCAGTGAGGATAGCTTTGTGTGATAGTAAAAGAAAAAAAATGGGTTGCAGTTATGAAGAAGAAGCAGTAGTGCAATTGCTGCAACATAGGGGGTAGCTATGATATATTTGAGCATGTCTTGTCATCTGGTAAACATCCCATGAGGCATTCTATGTGCATGATTATAAAATTGATTTCTCTGTTATGTAAGAGGATATCTCGAAGTTAATTTCTTCAATAGGAGAATTGAGAACACTTGTAGTGAGTGGTGAAAAGAAAGTCATGGCATTTTCTTTGGTTCAATGATGTATCTGTTCATGTCATGTGCAGACTTGAAAATAGTCCTTGTATCTCATTCTCAACAATTTTATGAAAATGTTCATTCAAATGTTTAATTCAGATCATTGATTTTTTGCTGGACTGGACTGATGTCATTGAAGCACCGATATTGCTCTCATATATTTGTTTTTTTTTTTATACCAACTGATCAGTAATATGGACAGCTCCAATAATAGATGAAATTTAATTATCATTTCCCTAACATGTTCCAACTGCAATATGACATTGTAGTTCCAACTTCCAAGGCCGTGCTCACCAATAAGCTCTCTCTCTCTCTCTCTCTCTCTCTCTCTCTCTCTCTCTCTCTCTCTCTCTCTCTCTCTCTCTCTCTCTCTCTCTCTCTCTCTCTCTCTCACACACACACACTTACCCTTTTTAATGGTGGCTACACCTTTGAACTATAAGCTTCTTATTTATTTATTTTTAAAGATTCGATATTAATCTTTAAAATGCTGTTGAGGACCATCAAATTGCTCCTGATCTTGACCTTATTTCTTAACTATTTTTAGTCCTCCAGAAAAGGTAATAGACAGATTTATTTACTCCAAGTCATTGTAGCTTTGGGACGAGGGTGCTGGTTCATAGTGAATTACGCAGCAACTATGTTGTATTGCTTGATTTACATGTGTCTGGGGTTTTTCATTATAGGGTCTAAAAAGCCCCTAGAATTGAAAAACATGGTAACTAAAGTAAAAGAAGACGAATTTCTGAAAAGAAACTCTGTAGCTGCGCCGTCTTGGGTTGGAGACCACTACATGTATATTTTATTATATTTTTTAATATTTACAAAAATACCCCTGTAAACTTTCAAGCATTACAAAGCATTTACTGTTGAAAAAAAAGTAAAAAGATAAAAAGAAATACAAAGCCGTCCCTAAATTTTTAATAATTTTCAATTATATTTCTAAATACTTCCCCTCATGGTGGTCCGTTTATATTTAATGCCCAACTTGGACAAAGCAGTACTTAATTGTTTCTTCGCTACTACTTTTGTGGATTTTTTTTTTTTTAAGCTAATCATTAGTACTCTCATGAATGGAGAAACAGAATTCGTGTAGCAAATCCCAATATAGTTGGGACAAGGCTTTGATGATGATGATGATGATGATGATGATGATGATTTGTACTCTCATGTACTAACTTAGTCTCTTTTCCCTGAACCTTCTTTTTTATGAATTGACACTTTACTTCCACATGCTCTGTATGCTCACAATAGATTGAATTATTGGTAATATCTATGGCTATCACAATGCAATACCGTTGGTCCCTTTTTCCTTTTTTTTTTTTTTTTTTTCCTTCTTTTGAAAGATATTGGTCCCTTTTTCTTAAGAACCGGTTCACATAACAAGACTTTTAACTATACTAACTCATAGCTTCCATTTGCCATTGCTCGATACTCAGCTTTACCACTTGATCAAGTAACTATCACTTGCTTTTTGCTCTTTTCACGAAACTAGGTGCAGAAGTATAAAAGACACTATATTGGACCGTCTATCTGGTTAGATCCTACCCAATCAGCATCAATATTTGCTTCTATACCTAAACGTCCATGGAAAGCATATAAAATACCCCATGCCGAAGCTCCCTTTAAGTATTGAAGAATTCTATCAGCTGCAGACATATGATCAGTGAGAGGTGCATGTATGAATTGACTTACCATGCCAACTGCATATGAGATATCTAGTCCTATGATCGTTAAATAAGTCAACCTCCCTACTAATCTCTGATACGACTATGACTCATGAAGTAACAACTTTCAGAATGTAAGTCATGGTCTTGATCAATATGTCTATTGATTTAACACCCAACTTCCCTGTTTCTTCAAGTAGATCCAATGTATATTGGGACAGAGTAGTAACAATTCCTTTCTTGGACTCTGCCATTTTAATCCCAAGAAAGTACTTTAGTTCTTCTACGTCTTTGGTTTCAAATTCATTCCCAAGATAGGACTTCAGATCCTTGATTCCTTTTTCATAATTTCTGCTGTTCACAATATCATCAACATAAACAACCAACATTGCATTTTTACCGCCATTTCTCTTCATGAAAATTGTGTGATCTGCTTGACATCTCTTGTATCCATGTCAAATCACTGGCTAACTAAACATGGTGAACCAGGTAGAAGGAGATTGCTTTAGTCAATATAGAGCCTTTTTGAGTCGGCACACTTTTCATTCTGACCGTTTACTACAATCTCTGTTGGTTGAATCCATGCATTCCTATTTTAAAACTCTATGTAAGAAAGCATTTTTTTTCGTCTAGTTGATACAAAGGCCATGATAAATTGGTTGTTAGAGGCAATATTACTCTGATTGAGTTGAATTTTGCAACCGGAGAAAAAGTTTCCGATTTTGCAACTATGACGTATGGAGCAAAATGTTGGTCAATCAAGAAGCAACGTATGCACAAAATGAGTGTGGCAAAGATGAGAACGTTAAGATGGATGTGTGGTAAAATTGCAAAAGATAAAATCATGAATGAGTGCTTTGGTGAGCATTTAGGAGTAGCTTCAATATGTTATAAATTAAGAGAAACTTTCTTGAGATGGTTAGGAGTGCTTTCGACAGCAACGGCTCTGTTGAGGAAAAAGTTTTTCTATACAGGTTGATAGCCCACCAAGGAAAAGGGGTAGGATGAAGAGGTGGATGGAAGTAGTAGGAGCAGATCCGAAGAGGTGCTACCTATATGAGGATTTGCTTAGGATAGGTACAAAAAAAAAAAAAATTCACGTGACACACCACAACATAGTTAGGACAAGGCTGTGATGATGATGGTGATGAGAAAATGATCCCTTTGCCACTTGTCTTGCCTTGTACCTTTAAAATGAACTGTTTGGGTTATGCTTGAGTGTCGAAACACTTGCAGCCTATTGTATGCTACCCTTTTGGAAGATCAACCAATTACCAAGTAATATTCTTTTCTAGTTCCCTTCATTTCCTCGATCATAACATCCTTCCATACCTTGGAAACACGTGTAGGCATGCTTTCATACTTCATATGACAACTAGGTAACAAAAGCATGAATGGAAGGAGATAAATAGTCAATGGAAAAGAAATTTTGTACAGGATGTTAGGTAACCGGTAACACAAGACTGCCGACTGCGCACCTTGCACAATCCAACGGGAAGGTCAAGATTCAAATCAAGTTGAGACGGGTGACCTTTATGTATACTTGAGTCCAGGGCTTCCATTGATGAAGTGCCAGTTGGGAACAATGATCTAGTCTTCATTTTCTTGCAAGAGTACACCCGCGATTGCTTCTATGGAGCCTTTTATAACTTGTATTTTTTGGGATATTTTTGGGTTGTCTGATCTTCTTGAACACTTTCTTCAACAAGGATGGTGGATACACTGACTGAACCAATGGAGAAATCTTCCTCTGTCTATTACTCTCCCCTTTGTTGTCAGCATCATGAATTTTTTTTCATTGTGTAGAATAATATGCTTTATTCTCATCAAAGATTGCATCTATAGTGACAAACGGTTCCCTGCTCTTTCCAGGAAGATAGCACACCCTTTTTTGTGTACTTGAATAGTGAACAAAAATGCACTTCATCGTCTTCCGGTCCAAATTATCTTGATGTTGCTTTGGAAAAATACACAAAACACGTGCCCCCAAACATCTTCAGGGGAACTAGAAACATTGATGCCGTCAGACATAAGACTTGTATTGGAATTTTCGTCCTAAAACACGTGATTGCATGCTGTTTATGAAGAACGTTGCAATTAATACAACAGTTAACCAGTAAGACTGTGAAACATTCATCTCAAGCAATAAGGCTCCTGCTACCTCCAACAGATGTTGATTTTTACATTTAGCGTCACACCCCCGATATCCAGTTTGGATCCTAACTGCATCCCCAGGGCACAAGAATCGAGGCCAATTAAAAATTTTCCTTCAATTACATTTGTGGCCACAATTCCGGGTGGATCGAAGTTCACAGTGAGGTTATGCGTAATGATCAGTCACCATAATCAAATCGTGGAAGCATCAATTCATATAATTTACGCAGATGGTAAATCAAATATGGCATAATAATAACAGAGCTGATACAAGTAGCAGAAAAGGCATACTATAAATTTGAATTACAAAAATGAATTAGAGTTAAGTGTGAGGCCAATAACCTAAAACAATGGCCTACAAAAGGTATACATGTGTAATCTCAAAATAGAAGATGTCCAAACGGGTAATAGATATGGCTCTCATGTGTTGGACCTGACGACGTTACACTACATCATCTGTCATCCAAGGATGAAAATAGTGGTAGCGGCGGGCGTAGCGGCTTACCGCTAAAATGCTACGTAGCGGGCGCTACATAGCGTAGCCGCGCTAGGTAGCGGCGTAGCGGTGCGATTTGAAAAAATTGTCAAAAAAATATGAAAAAATTCTAGAAAATCTAGAATATTGGAAAATGAGAGAAAATGTTTTTTTTTTTTGCAAAAGTAACTAAGTTAAGGGGGCGTAGCGGTCCCCTCACTGTATGAGGTCCTGTATTGCTGTATAAATAAATAATAATAATAATAATCATTTTTTTCACATGTGTTCATGTTGCTTAGTTATGCTAACTTAGAAAATAATGAAAGGCTTATAAAAGAAAAAATTATGTCGTGAAGTCAAGACTTAAGAGTATCTAGAGAAAAAAATACATTTACCAAAGGGGGTGTCTAATAGGATGTACTTAGAGAAGAATCATTGAGAAGAACTCTCTGTATCGACTGTAATACGGAGAGATCATTGCTTTTTGGTGTTCTTTTAAACATAAAAGGGTAGAAGAGTTGTGTAAAAATGTTATTTGGAGAGAAGAAGAAAAGAAATAAGTCTTATTATGCATTTAAAAAAAAATTGAAAAGTAGGAATTTTTCTCACCCCGTAGCAGCCTCATAGCGGCCTGTAGCGGTCCCGTAGCGGCCGCTACGGGTGCGACGGCTGATAAATCGGCCGTAGCATAGCGGTGGCGGCCACTACGGCCAATATAGCCGCCACTACGTAGTTATTTTCATCCATGTTGTCCTCTACTCGTAATGCCCCTCCGCTGGTTGATCCTCCAGGACCGCCTCAACCTCCGGCTTGGTGGGGGTTCGGTACTTAAGCACCAAATTTAGCATCATCAGATTACAATAATTTGTCAGGAAAATAAATGTAAATAAATAGATAATATGCATCAATACAGAATAATGATAATAAAGGTCATAATAGTAATAATGAACGGACAGTTAGGCATAAAGGCATGAATAGAAACTATACTAACGGAATCATGTAAAGACTAAGTCCTTAGCTATAGACTCTAGCAACGGGACACTCCACATAGGCTAATACATTGGTTCAGGCCCGATCGAAATCATAATGCAACTCGGGCAAACCCGATAAAACCAAATGCAAACAGCACGACTGCGCATTAACTCACGTAAATACATGCAAGCCCGATGGCGTTCGTCCACCTACCCGCAAATGGTAAATAATGCATGCAAGTAAGCCCTAACCATAGGGTGGTGCTCAAACCGTGGGAGATTGAATCAGCCGAGTGGTGCCTGACTCAAAGGGTCAAAGATCTCACACAGACAAAGCGTCCCGCTAGTCTCTCGTTGGGTATCATAATCAAAACAGAGCAAAGCAAAGAGGAGCTACTCCACATGCACATTTCATCCAAACATACCCATAATCACAAACCGAGTAGTCCCCAATACCCCCTTCGCTAGCTCGGGACACACCCTAACGGTTCACATACTCATAGGCCGTCTCCTGCGAGCAGGCCCGGCCCTGAGCAGGGGCTGTAAGTGCCCTTGCCCAGGGCCCATTTTTCAGGGGGGGCCCAAAATTTTTACAAACAGAGGTTGGCCCAATCACAGGTTAGTCACCCATATCTTCTAAGTTGTACCTCTGAGTACAAACAAACAGAGGTGGCCTCTGAGTCCTCCCAATCACAGGTTGGCCACCCACATCCTCTGGGTTGGCCACACAAACAGAGGTTGGCCTCTGAGTCCTCCCAATCACAGGTTGGGCCACCCAAAATTTCTAATATTTTTTTTTTTTACAAACAGATCATCAAGCCTTCAGCCCTTCACCCGTTCTTCTCATCTGTTAGTGGGGCCCATCAATGATTTTTTATTCCCCATATATGATGCTTAAATTCTAGTCTGAGTTCTCTTTCTTCTTTTTTTTTTTTTTCAAATAGTTATACTTGGGCATCATCAACCCATTGCAAAATTTTCACATCAGTGGGGCCCACCAATGATATTATCATATATGATGGTTGAAGAGGCCTAACTTTTACTCTTGCCTTAGACCCTGAAAAATTCAGAAACGGCCCTGCCCGCGAGATGCTAACCAAAGTTGGGCCCTAAAGTCCAAATACATCCATATAAATACATACTAAGTCCTAAATACATAAAACAAACTAATATAAAGACCTACGAGAAGGACATATACATGCACATGTCATGTAATATACGGAAGCACTAACCTAACCGGCAATACAGGATCCATGAGTCAAAAGGGATATACACTAAGCCAACCTAGGGTTAGGGGTTGTTTTGTACATGTAGGGTCCATAATGTCTAACACAGTGGCTAAACGGTTCCATGATAGCCTATGTAATGGATTCGGTGCTCCGAAGGTTAAAGGTATCCCGAAGGTCCACTCTACCACACATGCGTAACCGGATAACCCTTAAGGAGATATCAAGCTTACACATCCCCTTACCATTGGTCTCAATCATATTCATCAATTACCTAAGCAAAAGGTCATAATTCTATGGGCAAGGGTTCCAATATCCCGAAGTTCAAAACCCTGGAAAATGAGCCTATGGTTAGCCGTAAGCCATTATATGGCTACCTGTGGGGTCTTTTACAGGTAGCTGAATGGCTAGCCGTGAGGTCACCGTAAGTTTGGGTCTGTCAGACCCAACTCTCGGGATTGGGTCTCGGGATGAATTGCAACCCCAAGACAAAACTGAATCACGGTTAGCTGTGGGGCTTCTACAGCTAGCTGCACGGCTCGCCGTGAGCTCGTGGAGGTTCGATCCCTATCCGTCGTAGTTTCAAGATAAATAGTAACCCTCAAACAGAGAGGGTTCATTGCCCATGGCTAGCCTTAGGGCACCTACAAGCCTAACCGTAGTGCAACCTACAGTTAGCCTCTTCTGAAGCTTACGACTCATAGTGGATCCTGCACGAGTAGCTGTAACCTTCAAAACTTGAATCTGCTAGGGAATCAAAGGGGATTTCAAGGGAGCCATCTCCTCTACATCCAATGGGGTTCCTAATACCTTCTAAGGGTAGTCCAAGGCACGTATTTGCCACACCCATCTAGCATTTTAAAGGCCATTCATCCATTGGCCATTAAAGTCCATTCAAAACCTCAAAAGCACCAAATCATCATAAATGAGCTTCTAAAGGGTATCTACCATGAATAAAAACTTAGAATCAAGTAATCAAAGCATAATACCATGTTACAGACATTTATTTACTTGCCTGTGGTGTTTGCACAAAAACCCTCTTTTGGTGCCTAGGGTTTCCAAGTCCTTGCTCTCAAACCTAATCTC